>VWZP01006690.1:111234-365702 GCA_013396995.1 Dicaeum eximium | reverse complement strand
AAAAAAAAAAAAAAGAATGTGAAACTAAATTAAATTTGCTTCATCAATAACACTGCACAGTGTAAGGGATTTTTTTTTAAATTATGCAATGATAGAAACTGGATTATGGAGGGGACTCATTTCACATGACTGTAGCACAAATTCTGCCCTGGGATTCCCCAGCCGGGCGCTGGGTCAGCCTCAGTGCCACAACGAGCTGCAGGCGCCCTCGGCAGCCAGGGCTGCAGGGGAGCAGCGCTGCCAGGCGCGTGGCGAGACAGGAAGTTTGGGGTTTCAGTTTCACACCCTGGGTCTGCTCTGGGGACAGGGCCGTGAGTGGCGGTCAGTGCCCGGTGCGGTGTGGTGTGGGCAGCGTTTGGGGGCACGGCGGCGGTGGCAGCCCGGCCTGGGCCGTGTGCGATGCGCGCTCCCGCGGTGAGCCCCGCTATGTGCGGTGCGCGCTCCCGCGGTGAGCCCCGCTGTGTGCGGTGCGCGCTCCCGCGGTGAGCCCCCTGTGCCCTGAGCCTGCTCACTTCACCAATAATATGGAGCATGTTATTCTTGGTTATAAGAAATGTTTCAGGGGGATTGTAGCAAGGGTGATTAGAGGTGTAGAAAAGCTGGCCTAAAAGGAGAGATGTTAAAATTTGGGCCTTGTGTTGTCTAAAAAGAAGAAAGTTGAAGGCAAGTGGAGCAACACTTTGAAAAAAGGTTTGACATCAGGTAAATTAACCCATTGTGGCAGCAGACCCGTGTGATATGTTAATTATTTCTACCTCTTAAGTGCTGGTGGAGTTACTATTTCTGTGCTGCACAAGTTTCTCCTAGGTTGTGAGTGCACAGATAGTTTTCTAATTACAAAATTAATTTCAAGTAGATAACCACAAGACTTCTTAAAATGTTACTTAGCAACATTGTTATCATGCTAATTGTTTAGCAATGTTACTCAACAAAATGTAAATTCTGTCTGCAAACTGGAAAAACAGGCTCTGTGTTATCTGATTTCTGTGTCACTTAACACAGACTCACAGGCCTCAAACCATGGTTTGAGGGTCAAACACAGCCACAGTTCTTATGCATACCTGGCTTTATCCTATAAATATATTATTTCTAAAAAACAAGTACAAATTTCTGAAAGCTTTACTCATCAGTGGCAAGGTGGCTCATCTCCACCTTCCCTGAGAGGCTTATCGCTGAGACTGTAGTAAACAGAAAGCAGTATTTATCAGATATGTGTTTTGTCCTTGAGTTTGATTTTTGCATTTAGTTGTTACAACCCTCCTATCAAAGTAGTTTCAGGGACATGGATGTACCTCACTGTCCTTGGTATCCATAAGTAAAAATATCTAAGTATATTTACAAAATCCAGTGTAAATAGTTCAAGACGTTTATTTCCGTTCATACAACAAACGTACAGTTTATATTCCTGACAACAGTGGTGCAGAATATGAGAGGAAGATTTTTCAAGAAGAAATCAAAAGTGATTGTGTGGAAACAGTGGTCAGTAAAATTTCAAATGGTAAGTAAATATCAAACATAATCAATATCAAATCAAACATAATCAATAAAGATTTCTTTCAATTAGTAATTCTTTTCCTATTTACACTGTTAGGATGCGCTAAGTGCTGTCAACCCTTAACTGTGTGTGTGGGTTTGGTGCCTGGTCCCATCAGTGTCACCAAGTTGGACCTCCTGGCCATTTGTGGTCCTGCTGGACCAGCTGTGTCCGAAGCACCCAGTGTTTGTTCCACCTGGAGAAGGGGAGCACTGCTGGGCTCCTGGGAGCTTGACCACCACACCCCTTCCTTACCCATTTTCAGTGTCACTGGGAGTTTTTTCCTGTTAAAAAATAGAAAATGTAAAGTACAACTAATCACATTGCAGATAATCCTTCTAAGTGGTTAGTGATACAGATGAAGAAACCTCATGGTTTACTAATCAGAAGACAGGACCAAATTAACAAATACTTAATTACATTGTGGCAGGGTGGGAGTGAACCAATGAAAGGGACCTGGGGGATTACAGGATGATCTTGTTAGCTGCAGCCTCTGGAGAAGGCTCTCTTCAAACAACAGTTTGAAGGAGCTGGAGGATCTCTTGAAACAGGACCCTGCAGAGGCTCCACTTGCTCCTGCCAGGAATGACTCCATGTGACACATGTGCCTCAAGAGTGCTGTGTAGAAAAGGCGTGTGACACGACTTCCACTGGGCCTCAGCAGTCACCTTGGTCCTTCACATTTCAAACTATTTTTTGTTTCTTCAGGCTAAGCTGAGGGTCTCTTGAAAACAGGCTTAGGCTCCAAGGAAAAATGAAGAAAAATGTTTCTGTTGCTGCAGATGTGAGGAGGGCGGTCAAGCAGCAGGACAGGAATTACCGCGGTCGATGCAGCGGTGCGCGCTCCCGCGGCAGAGCCCTTTGCTGTGGCCGGAGCAGCCGCTGCCGCCGGTGCGAGCCCTTGGATGAGTACGTGCGCTCGGGGGGAGCCGGGGACCCGCCCGGCGGAGCGGATCTACCGCTGCCCAGTGCGCCCCGGCGGCCGTAGGCCCTGCGGAGCCGCCATGCCCGCCATGCCGGGCCGGACGCTCCCTGGAGGGTCCCGGCTTTGGCCGCCGGGCCGTGCGCTCCGCCTTCCCCTAAAAAAATCGGGACAGCTCCCGCGAGCGCAAACTCGCTGAGGCACGGACGGGGTTCGAACCCGCGATCTTCGGTTTACGAGACCGACGCCTTACCACTTGGCCACCGCGCCTGCGTTAAGCGTTCTTCCTGACGCCCTTCTATCGCTGGCGCCACTCCCGCACGCCCGCCCACGGCCCGCCCTCGCGCGCGCCTGCGCCGCCACCTGCCGGGGGCGCGCGGCCCTGAGGCGCTGAGGGCGAGGCGGGGGCTGAGGGGCGGAACGGGAGGGACGGACCGACCGACCGGCACGGACCGACCGGGACTGCCGCTGCTCCCGGTCTCGTTCTGCCTCTCGCTCTCGGTCTCACTCGCTCTTCGTCTCCCTCTGCCTCTCGCTCTCTCCCGCTCTTGGAGCGGCCCGGAGCCGCGCCTCCGGCTGTGGAGGCGTTCTGAGGGCAGCGCCCTCTGCCTGCGCCCGCCCCGGGGCTGTGAGGGTGCGGAGACGGCACTCGAGGGGCTGCTTCACTCCGGCAAGAACGGCTTAGAGAGGGGGAAAAAGCGGGATTAAAACTTTCCTCCTCCGAGAAGAGAAGCAGGAGTGCAAAACGTTCGGATAATTAAACGGTAAATACTAAATGAAACACGCTTGCTGCCTGGTAGCTGTTCCCTCAAAAAATTGAATGTTGTGAAATGCAGAAAAGATACTTCCTAGATATTTTCTAGACGGGGTCTCCTAGATTTTTACAAATGTGACCTGAAAACAAAGGTTTTAATTTTCATTTAATGTTCATTGTGGAGTTCTGTTTAAATTCTCCATGAAACTGTTGCTTGATATCCAAGTTTTATATTCCTTTTGGTGTGGTTTTGGTTTCTTTGGAAGAAGCATGTGAACATATTACAGAGGTACCATTGTAAAGTTTTAGATCAGAGTTACTGATTTGATAGTGCTGTAGTGCAGGTGCGTTACACGGCTGATGTAGAACCAAAATAGCTTGGCTTGGAAGAGACCTTTAAAGGTCCTCTAGTTGAACCACCCTGCAGTGAGCAGGGAAATACTTATGTATCCTTTTGGGATGTTCTTTGAACTCTCGTCATGGAAATCATGCTTGATGCATTGACTGTATGAAAAAATGTTAGTTCTTTAAAAGTTATAATTTGTTAGTTTGTCTCTGATAACTCTATGCCTACCTGTATTTAAAGAGAGTGATTTGAATTAGTTTGACCTGCAGTGAAAAGTGTCTAATTTAAATTACCTTACTGGATAGTCAACCTTTGTTAAGTGTGTTTGCTGCTACCTTGGATAAGCTGCCCCAAAAATGACCTGATTTTCCAGTCGCTATGGGCATAACTGATGGCCTGGCCAATCTGAATGCTTGCTGGAATTTATCTGCTAGTCTTGTTCATCACCTGCCCTCATCTGGACTATGGAAAGCTGGGAAGTGAGAACAGCACTGTTGTATTCTGCTTTTGTCTTGTCAGTGTAACCACTGCAGCATTCAAAGTGTGATGGTGTGTAGGAGTGGAACCCTCACACCTGTAATGTTTACGAACAGGGTGACCTCAGAGAACCACCTACCTCTCCTGAGTGAAGGAGTTACTCTTAGCATGACCAAGCTGGCAGCAGGAAGGAGTTCAGTTTTAATCAATCATGTTTGATTGATGATATTCCATTTCTGGCCTACTTGCTTATTACAAAATATGCTCTTTTATGTGCCATACTTGCCAGTTGTAACTTGTCATCACAGTTCCTGTGCAGCTCACATCTGTGTTTATTAATGGTTTTGGGTCCTTGTGAGCTTGAGAGGTCATTTTGTAGTGAGTGTGAGGGCTGTTTGAATTGTTGGTGGAATTCATGTGGGTTTTATGTCTTCAAATACAGTACATTTTAATAAATGTATTCGCTGGGCATCGGGAATAGCATTTAATGGAAAATCCACTTCTATTGACCAAGTTCTTCCTTAACTGTATGGCGAGAGGGACACTTCAATTTGAATTCATAAAGATCTAACTAGATTAAGAGGAAATACTTGATGAGGTTGAAAAAATTTGTCTACTCTCTGAGCTAACTTCCTTTGTATGTCTGGAGAATCTGTTTCTGTCTAAACAAAGCGCTGTTAAATGGTGCTCTTTAATTATCAAAATAGTTTTTATAATTAAAAAAATTAACTTGGTTTTAAAAAGTGTAATTGCCCTTTCGGTGTCTGGATATTTTTGTTTGGAAGTGTCTTTTATGTCACCCATTACCCTTGTTTGAGCTCGTGTTAAAGCCCTTCCTCTGTGCTGGATCCTCCTCTTGCATTAAGGGCTGTTCCCTTCTGACACAAGTTTCTTTTAAACACAACATGGCTTTTCAAAAGGGAAGTCTGAGGACTCTATTGCTCAAAAGATACTGTCAGATATTTTGTTGGATGGAGAAATAATCACCAGTTGGTTTTTTTTTTCTTTCTTTACTTAGCCTCGCACATGAGATGGAGGTGTTGCTTTAGGAGAGGCTTTAGTGTCTGTTTTCATGTGCAAAACAAGGCCTTTCAACACATTCCCTGACTCCTGAAGGGAAAAGCCCCAAGCCCTAACTGTTGGCTCTCAGAAGCTCTAATTTGTTACTTTGATTTTGTGTTAGGAATGTCTTGGTAAAGTTGCAGACTATACTTTGAGGTGTGGGGAAATCCATGTGACTTCTTTACCATCAAAGAAACGTCTCCTACTTGAGACACTACAAATACTCTAAGAAATATATCCCTCTAGCAACATCTGTACAATGAACACCAAGGCAATAGGCAGGAGGAAAGGGCACTGAATGTGCTACAGAGTAAAGACAAATGTGCTGATGGCCATCTGTAGAGCATGTTTGAATAAATGGAGTTTTTATTGAAAATCAAGGTTTAGCCTGTGGAAAAAGTTCATTCAGCATAATTTCAAGTTTTATCAAGCCTTGTTTGTGTTTACATCAAATAGTAATATGAACACAGCTTGTGAAAGAAGGTTGTTTATATTCTTTGTCACTGTAAAACAATCAAACCCCCAGACTGTCAGCTGGCACCAAAACAAGTGCTTTATCTGTTATACTCCAGCTGTAATTTCTTTAATGCATAGATACATGGTCAAAAAGTGCTGCACTTGTTTTGCAATATTTGTGTTCAGTGTGTGATATCAAAGGTAAGTTTGTGGCACACACAGCCTGCAAACTTTTACAATGGGTAAAGTTCACAGATAAAAGGTATTTTATGAAATTTACAGTGTTTATTAGTTTGGTTTTACTCAATTACTACTTACTACCTTATGGAATTTTTAATATTTGGCCACATATTAAAATTTCTGATGTCATCAGTGTAGAACAGACTTTAATGAGGAAAGGGTGGGTGATTAGTACAGGACTGCCTTCTCAAGGGGAAGTGTAACTGTAAATGTTTAAATGAAACAGCTTCATCCTTAGAAGCAGCTTGTGCAAACAGCTCATAGCTCATTCTCCTGAAAAAATGCATTCAGGTGTTCTAGAAGCTGAGCAGAATGCAAATCAAAAATACAAATCTGAACCCAATGCATCTTGAAATCCTTGGAAGAATTTGGGCAAGTCATGCATTAAAGTGCATTACAAGAGGTTTGTAGTGAGAGCACAAGGGGGAACAGACTCAAACTGAAGAAGGTTTGGATTGGGTATTAGGAGGAAGTGCTTGGCTGTGAGGGTGCTGAGATGCTGGAGTGTCACCCATTGCAGCTGAGGCTGCCCCATCCCTGGCAGTCTCCAAGGCCAGGTTCCACAGGGCTTGGAGCAACCTGGGATAGGGGAAGGTTCCTTGCCCGTGGCAGGGAACAAGATGAGCTTTAAGGTCCCTTCCAACCCAGGCCGTTCTATGAGTAAATGATGCTATGCAAAAAAATGCTAAAAACCCGGAAGTCCAAAGCTAAACTTCAAGGGCTCAGGAAGTCTATTTTCTTACAGATTTTGGCTCTGATTTCAAAGATGAAGCATAATCTTTTGGAGTTTCTCTAAGTGCAGATTCATTCTTACTCCTTTTTGTGAGAAAGGTACTTAGTTAGAACATAGGCCCAATGTTTCAGACTCATAAAAGTCAGAATGATATTTTCATTTTAAGTAGTAACCATGGACAAATGAACACAGTTTTCCTTTTTTATTTGAGACACTTAGCAAAAATGCTGAAATATCAAACATTTCCTCAGTAGCTACAATATTGCCACTATGTACAAAATATTTGATAAATGTAGTACACATATAAAAATACAGTATGCATTACATATATACAGTACAATGTGCAAAACATATGGCATTCAAACATATGGAATTGATTTTAGGGGTGCAAACAGCAAATACAAAGGCATCATGGTTCTAAAAAGGCAATACATAAACTGACGCCCTGATTGCCATAATTTGCATTTAGTAAAGTAGTGCTTAAATGAAGAGGGCCCCAGAGACAGGTGTTTATCTTCTTCTTTTCACAAAATGAGATGCTAAGACATAATTATGACTATGAAAATAAGAAGAGAAACACCTACTAGGGTTAGCGTTATTTCTACTGCAAGCAGTACTGTGAAGAAAATCCTATCTGGAAAAAAAGCCTGTGCTATTAGTTACTACAAATCTCTCAAACAACAAAAACAAATCTGTACTGTTAAACATCAAAAACAGCTTTGAAAATATCTACATCCTTAATTTTAAAAAAGTATGGATAACACTTCTGGGGACTTAATTTCCTATGCTTTAAAATACAAAGTGCCTCCTTTGGCAATATAAATGGCAATGCTTTGGTTCCTATTAAACTTTTATATTATTAGAATTTATTTTAGGCTGTCTTTTGAATATCTGAGCTGTATAATTTTATAAAAATAGTGTGATTATATAGTTATTAACCATTCCCTGCTTTTTTTGAGAATTTGCTCTCATAGCTAGAATGGCTTTTTTTTTGGCTAGATTTCTACAAATACATTTATGCACTTTTAACTTAAAAACACTTTCTATTCAGTATTGGACACTACAGAATGATGTAGGTGTCTCTTTTTTGCACTTTATTCCTAGCAACCTGGTATAAAAGGAATATTTGAGATTATTTCAGGTTTTAATGGATGCTCTTTATTGGCCATGTTTATATACTATATGTAACTCAGTTCCACAGATCTCACACTAAATACCTTCTGGGGTATGGTCCAGACGTCACTGAAAGGTGATTTCATAGACCACAATATGAAGAGTTTCAACAAAACATTTACTAGAGATAAGTGGAAGGTTTTTTTCCAGTTTTAATAGAGTTTGCTTTCAGTTTATAATACACTTAAGATGCCATCCAAATAATAATTGTTTACATCGGTGAACTTTCCTGTGTTTTGGTTACATAATGCCCTTCCAGTTCAATGTATCCTGAAAATGCAGTTTCTTTGCCTTGAAAAGAAGTTCAGCAGCTTGTGCTTGGGGTCTGATTACAGCGCCTACACTTTTGAGGCATCTGAATGTTTGAGATTACATAACAGAAAAGGTTAATAGTGACACTTCTGTTTGGATCACCATCTTCTCTCAACATGTCTCCTGTTGGTGAATTTACAAATACCTGGGAAATAAATGTCAGTATTAAGTAGTGATTATTTCTAAAAGCTGTGGCCTCAGCTTTTTACAGTTCTGATTCTGCAGGTCTGCAAGCCCACATTGCTGGATTACACTTTAAATTTCTGTAGAGAACAACTGCTGTAAATTAATTTTATTGTCAGAG
Source organism: Dicaeum eximium (assembly GCA_013396995.1). Classification (NCBI taxonomy): domain Eukaryota; kingdom Metazoa; phylum Chordata; class Aves; order Passeriformes; family Dicaeidae; genus Dicaeum; species Dicaeum eximium. The sequence goes on along the minus strand of VWZP01006690.1, from coordinate 357,389 downwards.
AGAGTATGACAATGCTTTTTTAACTATTTCTAATGTTAAACAAAATTTTGCCTGTAAACTTCCTTGTTGTAACTGATGCTGAATGGCACTGAAAGTGCACAACAAATTCAATCTCTCTACAGGATGTGACTCCTCTTGAGTAACACTAGCCTAGTAAAACATTGTCTGAGCTCTCTCTGTCTAGAACTGTAAACAACCAACTTTTGATTTTCACACTGATTAGAAGGTATTCTTAATTACTTTGAAGGACCCACTAACACCACATTTGATAGGATGCATTCTGTTAGTATACTGCAGCCATTAAATGGCAAATTTAGTGCCAGTGCATTCCTTTGCAACTGTTCTCTTAATGAGAAAGATTCAGTTCTGTGCAGTCAAACTGCACAGCCATGATTAAATTTCTAAGATGTATTGTACTTGTGCTACAAAAATTGTCATGTAAAACATGCACACACAAAAGTCTAAGCAAAACCTATTTCTGCCATAAACAGGCATATACAACTATGGCAAACATAGCACATTTCAGAACGAAGTCTAAAGCAAACCATCTTATATAAGGTTTAATACACAATTCTGAAATGTACAGAAAAGTAATCACACATTCCCTACACTAGAATATTTGTACTTCAGAAACTAAAATGATCCCTTAATTTTTATTTTTTTTTTCAAATAGACGTTCAGAGCAGAAAGCTATACCGTACTGATAACAAGACATCTCAACTGTTTGGGTTTATTTCTGCACAAAGATTCCTATGGATTAATTAACATTCTACACTGCCAATAAGGGTAATTTTGTAGCAAGATGACTTTGCCAGTTTCAAGCTCTATTTACATGCACATCAAAAATGACAGTACAGTTGCTCTAGGTTAATTTGTCCTCTAAAAATTAATTTACTTGCCTCTCATTTAATCAGGAGGCAGGGTCAAAAAGGGCTAACTCTACCCACACATACATTGTATGATGTCTGGTGTATCACACAGAATAAACTGACAGTACTGCAGAACACTAAATTTCATTCAGAGTTGTTCCTATCAGACCAAGAGTCCTTAATCCTTTTTCTCCTAACAGCCGAGGGCACTTCGTATCTCAGAGTATTAGCTCCCAAGACAGGATGATGAACAGGAATGCAAAAAGTTGAATGTTAAGTGTTCACTGTTATTGAAAAGTCCTATACCATCAAAGCTTAAGGCAGACAGTCCACATGTAATATTGTACTCAAGTATTGTAGGCACAGCAAGAAGGAATAAGGAATTATGTCTTTCAACTGTGTGTAGTGAAAATTCCCCAAAGATTGTTTTCTTGTACTTAGTTTCATATTACAGTAATTCTTGGCCAGTAAAACCAGTGAAGATACATAATGATTTAAAGTGCTGTAACTGATATGATGCAAACATATGGTATCAGTTCAAACCCTGAATCAATGATGCGATCCATTATTTTATCCAAAGCCAATGGAATTCTGTCCTATCAGTAAACCAAACAGCCTTATATCTGGAGATGCAAATTTTCAGGTAATTCCATAAGTTTTTTTTTTCATTTTCCATAACAAAAGTATTTGTTTCATGTTAATATGATTGTGTTGTGTTTTTCTTTTTGAAAAATGTGATGAAGGTTGCTAAGTGGATAACAGCTACTTACTGTTTTCAGTATTTCTTTGATAAATATCATTATTCTATTCGGGGCATTTTTTCATTCAGTCCTACAAAACTTTTTTTTGAAACTTGTTGGTGAGGAAAGAACCATGTAATGAGATCAGTTTTCAGACTAGAAAACATACAATATTTCCCTATTAGGAAACTGCAATTTTGTGTTTGATTATCAGCCTCCATCATCTATTGCAACATTTAACAGCTACTACCTGAGAGACAACCATAGAATGTCAAAGTATATTAGTTCTACTTGAATTTTTTTTTGTTTTTCTAACCGCTTTCATAATAGACTCTGAAAACAACAACTAAGGGCTTTAAAAAAAAATTCACGTGCTGTGCTGTGAGGTAAAAGCTTAATTTTTGCTATTCTCTGTTTCAGATATGCAGTATGCCTTCTTATCACAAACAGTACATTCAGATCCTGGTGTTTAGGATTCACACTGAGCAGCTTCTCTGTTGTTTCCCTGATGTTATGTAGTGGCAGACAAAGCTGTTCAACAAAGGTGTTCATTAAGAAATGATGGTTGTCCTGTCAGCACTGTCCCCTGCAACTTGATCTCCTCCTACAAACATCTTTTATTGAGGGCATTGGGACTATTCTTGCATAGATGCTTGCAGGATTGTAGCATACAACACTATTAATTAAACTTTTCTACTTCCTCAAACTTCTCTAATATGCTGAGATACTGGATTCAATGATCTAACGAGTATCCTCAAACACAAAGCAAAATAGGATATTTACTTCCATTATAATAATCTCTTGTTTGAAGACCACTGTGTTCCCCTCTGTTCACAAAAATAAGCTATATAAAGTTAAAAGAGTATACAAATAACTGTCTGATATACACATTAAAACCTAGCTATTAAATCCAGAGCATTGCTATACAAAATTCAGTGTTCTCAATATTACCTGGCATTAGCTACAGTGGATTTCTTGCAGTTACACTTAATATCCCTTTGGATGCAGTTAAATTCCTCCCTCACGATTAAAGAATGGGGGAAGTGTTTTAAAATCCACAAAAACAAAATATAAAAACAATTTGAACAAATTAAGAGACTAGATATATGAAATTTCACTGAACCAGCCAGTGCTTCTACTTGCCTTTGCCCTCACAATTAGTTCTGAACCTGGCTCAGGCTTTCCACAGGAACAAAGAAGTGCAGTGATACCTCCCCTCCCCCAGACATTTGCTCACTGGATCAATACAGAGAACTGACATCTCACTCTAAGTTTAGTCTTGTTGTGTTGCTCATTTAAGTATTACAAAGTCAGAGACATAACTTCTTCCTTAAATATTTGTGATACATTTACCTTGGGGTACTTTTAATCACGAAGTACAATCATCCTTTCTTGACTTGTGACATACAGCTTTCAGAGGGCCCTGATCTGCATTACTGATAGGTGCATAAAGTGATTCACTGTTGTAAACTTGAAAATCAATAAGGAATTAGCTTCAAGCATTTGTTCTTCCACACATTACTGTCTTAGTTAATGTTAACTGCACTCAGAATGGTGTAATAATGGACCTCTGCTGTAAAGAGACTCGCAGGTCGTGTTCTCATTGGCTATCGCTTAATCCCAGTGCAACTGTAGATCTTGTGGATCTAAAAAGTCAGTGGAAAACACACTCGGGGCAGCAGAACTGAGAGGGGTGAGTCCAGATGAGGAGCTGGGCATTGTAATGTCCAGCCATTCCATATTGTCCAAATTTGTATCAGGAAGGTCAAGAGACAGACAAGAATTATTAGTAGTAAACTGTGGGTCAGATGTTTCCATGGGTGAATGAGAGTGATCTAAAATGCTGGAGTGATTAAGCAGATCATTCTGGAGGTCTTCAATTAAAGAAAATGACTCTCTGTCCTCATTACTGCTTGTCAGTTGAGGAATTTCATTACCTGATGGTAAAGTTCCATCCAAGAGAGCTTCAAGTTGGTTTTCCAAACTTATAGACAAGCTGGTTGTTGGTTCTAAGGACACAGGAGGAGGGGCCATTTGGATCTGCGGAGGTGGACGGGATATCACTGTGTTCACAGGCATTGTAGTGATGTTGGCTGTTACTGGTCTCATTTTAGATATGGGAGATGGTTCTTCTTTAATTGGAAGGGAAATCTCTGTAATAGAAAACCCCACTGTTGAATTCAAACAGATAATGACACAATATCCTCATGCTTAGAACATCCAGCCCACTTTGGGATGCATCCACAGTGAATTAAGTGCAGTAACAGTCACTTTGCTGCTCCACTCATACTCACATACATCAGACTCTGGCAAGGCCTCCATGAACAACAGAGTGTTTTTAAAAAGTCCCAGGGTTCTGCTTTCAGTGCTAGCTCAGCCAATTAGTATGAGTACTGATGAAAAAAGGAACTTATTTCTAGATGTTACCTTAACCTCCTTCACATTTCTCGTTCTTCTCATTAACTAGAATAATTATGGAACCAATACATTTCCTTGGCTAGAGAAGAGTACCCAAAACAATTTTCAGTTTCATCCCTGTTTAGTACTGTCCACATTGGTTAATTAAGAGTCCACGAGATGAACTGATGTGATTAAGAAGCATTTATGCCCAATTCTAGAATCTAAAACTACACTTCTGTCAAGAAGTTCCATATAAGATAGTGGCAGTAACAATAAGGGGAAATAAAGCATAAGTTCCAATTTATTCTTAGAAGTGAATGAAGCCAAAAAACAAAACAGCCAAATATGCAAATAAATCCTCTAGCACAAGTGATGTTCCTAGCAGCAAAAATATACTCGACAATATATTTTGTGCTGGTTTTCCAAGCAAAAACCTACATCCTTCTCACTCTCCTGAAGTACATTAGTAAACTAAACATTTTTCAGTGCAGAGCTTACTTACATTAACTGCAACAGCCCTGAACGCTTTACTTCATTTTTTTCATAAAGATGATCATTAAGTTAGCTTGAATTGTTGAGTACACAAGTTACTTATCTCAGTCTACTCATATTTTCTGCCGGTGACCTTGCAATTTGCTTTGCAAAAAAAACCCAACAAACTCTGATGTTTAGAATCTGGCTAAAGTCTTCCAGTAGCCTAGAACCAGTCCCTCTGCCTGGCATTCACTCCTCTCGAGATCCTTGTACAACAGCAGTTACAAACCATTCTGTTAATTGAATCACTTGGCACCACAACATTTCCAGTATTGTAATGGCTTCTTAGTCTGCTAAGGCTAATTATGGCTGAAAGCCTCCTTCTTTTATTGCTGAGCTACTCTGTTTATTACGTTAGTTCTATCAGTGCCTTTCTGACAGCTCCCTTATTTTAACTGACATAAAGCTGTTATTCATTAATGTCTTTATGTAGTTCACACTTTTCCCAGTAATGTACCTTTGATGTTTACAGTTGATAACACATGGTTATATTTAATGAAATTTTACTATCAACATGCTTTAACTCTTACCTAACTCTGTTCTTCATATAATTTCAATAAACATGTTATGGACTTGCTCAACTTTTCTGATTTTTATAAAGTATGTCTGTGCTAACCTAAGGTGTTATTTTAATAATTTGAATGCTGTAGAGATTATTGTAAAGGTCTGCCTGAGCTAATTCGCAAGCATTGAAGTTCCACAGCAGGTTGACTGTATGTGTTTTGGTAAATGTTTTCTGTAATAAGGAACTAAGCAAACTTTCAGAAATTTAGCTTTATTCAGGCTGGATAGCTTCTAACTCCTGTTCTAAAAAATTCTCATCTGATTGTAGCAGCGAGTATTTATTACCAGGTTTTAAATCTCTATATCACACAGCTGTCAATGAGCTTACCTCCACTCTTGATGAGAATATCAAAAAGATCATCCATCTGCTGACTGTGTGCACTGGAAATCTGTAGTGCAGGAGAAAAGAGTTATTCTCTTTCATCTGGTATTTTTTCCTACGCTCATTGTTCCTAGTTTCTCTCAACATACATGTAAGTACTAGCCTATAATAAAGACTAAAATGCTTAATATGAAACTGTCTATCTAAAAACAGATACTTTGGAGAGACCTTTGCAATCTCTGTAGTTGGTTTCAGTACAAAGGAATAGGGAAGAAGCATGACAAAGACTTCATCAAGGAAACCTAGGAGAGAGGTGCAGGAAGCTGGGCATCAGGAGAGTTACTGATCCCATTTTGTATCACTGCAGCACTTTGGGGTTGCCAACCCTGCTGTACTGTCTCTCAGATATAGCCTGTGAATGTCCATCATGTAAGATGAATTTTATTAGGTATCTTTGGGGTTTTTTCCCGATTTGTAGATTTATGTTCTTTTATTTTTTAAAGGGGCGGGGGGTAAGCTTTCGGGACCTGCTTATCTTTGTTTGAAACACCCATCCCCTAAATAACTGAACCTTAAGCAAAAGGTAACAAAAGACCCTGCAAACTCACTCATTCAAGAAGTGTAGAAAAAGTGGACACTTTCATGAAGGTCTGCAGAAGTGTTTTAAACCACTGCTTATACTGCAGGGATGGGAAGTGATTTGTCATCAGGAGATCTAGTGGTAGTGGTAGAGTGACCTAAGACAACCAGTGTGCCCTCATTGTGGGGATATCCTGCACATGCCAAGGACACAGGGAAGGGCATTAGACACCCACAGCTGTGCCTGGGATCTGCCACCACAAAATCCCAACCAACTCTAGGGGCTACAAGGTTTTATCTTTTGGGGTAGTTCTGAAACGGACAAAATTAGGAATACTCATTTGTTTTGTTTACAGATTTCCTCTGATACAAAGGAACTTTTACCCTTACCAAGCTAAACTGGCAAAGCACTACACAGGATTATTCACCAAGATCACTCAATACAGACTCCTTTCAAGCAAGCACCTATGCTCATGTTTGCCTGTGTGTATAAACACATTCACATACATTCTCACTGTGGAAAATGCAAACATATTTCCTCTCTTAAGTGTGAGATTTGGGTATCACTCATTCTCAGAACAAGTCATCTGAAGGCTAGTTCCTGTTAGTAGCAATAGTAGCATTATCCCAAGTAGATGTATCACCAGCTGTGGACCGTAAGACTTATTTACATATACGCTGCTTTAATAAAAGAATAACAAAACAGGAGTCCTGTAGTTAAACACAGTTATGAAACTAGTAACAGGGTATGTTAGAAAACCAATCAAAAAATCCAAACCTAAAACAAGGAATGGTTTTGGTAATTGTGGAGAAAAGCTGTGTTTTTAACAGACCAAAGAGAACAAGTACCTCCCGGTGTGATGGCTGAATATTGCGGGTCTGTTTTATGGCCTCTTCGTAACGAGGAGGATCTTTTGTCTTGGACACTGTGTTGTTGAAGAGGGGTTGCTGAACAATGTAAGGCTGGGCTTGAGATGGAGACCCAGGCTGCGTGAAATAACAAAATAATGACTAGATAATGCCATTTAGTGAATTCAGGATGTATCAAGCTCTACAGATTCTGTTTTGTCACATCAATCTATGAATTAGCGTAATCTGAGGGATAAAATAAATTTCTTTCTCCCTTTCTAACACATATGCACATATAAGCATTATTAAAATCTATAAAAAATTCCTCCTTGAGTGAACTGCCATACATAAATAGTCACATATTATACAGGAATAATAATATAAATCTGAACTTTATGGAAGATTTTTGGGATTTCCTTACCTTGTTGGGAGCAGCAGGTCCATTCTGCACAGAAGGGACCTGATTACCACCAGGGTGAATGTTAGAGTTTGATGTTTTATTAATAAAAGATTGTGAAGGTGTTGAAACTGGTGCAGTCTGATAGGAAAATACTGCATTTGATGTGGCAGGTGGAAAAACCTGAAAAGGATTAACAGATCAGTCTTAGATTGTGGTTTTTTTATTTTAAATAAAGGTAACATTTGGTAAATTACATTAATGAAATATAAGACCTTTTTTCCAAAAATACTTGCTTGCTTTAATTCCCTATTAAGTGAATGTTATTTATACTGATTGTTTACTTTCAGTGGAATAATTTCTAAATTCAGAACCGTTGGTTTCTGAAAGAAACTTTGTGCTCTGACTTACTTTCATTCATCACTCATTATTAAAAACATTTTCCTGCAATTTTTCAGGCAGCATGAGGAAAGTCTATGGAACAGTTCAATAGCATATTTATGATTTCCCCATCTAGTGGACAGTCAATAACATGAGTTTATTCTGACCTGATACAAACTGTACATGTATCTACACTTGCCCTCCTCTGCTGGTTTTGATAGAATAGTTTGTCTGTGCCATATAATTCTGATTTTTTTTTAAAGTAATTACAGGTATCTATGAGGACTGAGGGAAAGGGAAAAGATAAAACTGATTAACACAGGTATCAACTATAAGTTTGGTTACTGGTATATTAAACTTTTTATTTCTTCAACTGGTAGTCCACATACTCATTGCAAATGATTCCCAGCAGTATCCTGCTTCTCATATTTTTGAGTTAAAGGGAGATGAAGAGAAGCTATGAATGCATCAGCACATAAGGCTGTTTTAAATTCAATATCACTCCCAAATACCTTTATGACAAAGGTAACAAATCTCAGGTCATGGTTGGAGAGAGGTAGAGCTAATGCTGAATGCATGAGGGGTGTCCTGATCTGTTTTATCTCAACAATAATTTCATTTTGATGTAAAAGCCAGTGCAATAGCAGGCTGCAAACTCTGCTGGAACTGTGATGTTCATGACAACTGATCTGAATAGCAGGGGACCGCAGGGTGCAGATCTTGGTAATGTCCTACAGACATTTCACAGACCTTGGAGGCAGCAATGGCAGCGAGCTGCCAGTCTCTGGCACAAGGACATGCCTCAGAATGACTGGAAAACTTCTCTATAGGAGCTGTTGCACTAACAAGGTAAGATCAGCCCCTCACCAAATCCCAGAGAACCTGCATGAAATCTGCTTTTTTGAGGTATGTCAGTTTTGATTTCTGGAGGATAACCTCAATGTCCATGAAATTTGAACAGGCAATCTGAAGAGTATTGATGCTCCTTTAGCTGTGTCCCCCTTTATTACCCAGCTCTCTAGAGAATGGCAAGGCACAATCATACATCTTCTAAGGTAAGTTCTTATCTGCAACAAGAGCCCAAGCAGAGGCAGATAAGGTTACACTGCTCAGGTACAATCCCCAAATCAGCAGAACATGGGGTTCATGATGCACTTTTGTAAACTGAAATGAGAACTTCGAAGGCTGAGATATAACAGTTACATAATATACTGTAAAAATTACCCTCTTCATCTTGGAATTTAAGTTGTTTCTGAATTATCTGTCCCTGAAAAACCTTGCTGTCCTAAGTAATAGGAGCCCTACAGTCAATTGCAATGCTGATAAGGATGCAAAACTAATCTCCAAAACTAATAACAAAGGTCAGTCTAGAAGAGGCTCAGAGGAGGAGCAAACCTTTTCTTTTGTGATGACTGGTGCTGATGGGTTGGTATCAGTTCCCATATGAACATGACTGGAGTGGCAGTCACAACTGTCCATCCAGTGCTGAGGAACATGGGTTGGAATGGGATATTACAGAGCTGGTTGTTTTTGGTAGAGAGGAAGAGAAGGATCTCTCTGAATCCTGAATCCTCTGAACCCTGCATTCCTTAGGAAGAGGTATGGTAGGGTTTTGACTCACTGGAATTACCATCCTCAGGATATGAGCCCATAGCTTTCTTCATAAGGAGGGATGAAATCAACAAGGAAAGTCAGAAAACCAGAATTAACTTCTGTAAAAGAATAAATCTCTGAAGTCATAGGTAAAAGCTTTCTCTTAAAAACTGCCTATGAGAATCTCCCATTTAGAGCCAGTGGCAAATAAGAGAAAGTGACTGGAATATAACTGGTACACACCACTTGTGCCAAGCATGAGGAAGGATGTAGTAAGACTCATGCCCTAAGTGTACCATTAAGATAAAAAGTCTTTAGAAAATGTATTTAGTAGCAACTGAAAAATAAAGTCCTGTATGGACTAAAATTTTGGAACAAGAAGGAGTTACAAGCCCACACAGAAAAACATGGTACAGATGTTAGGTGACTTGATCATTTGTATATAACACAGATGACACATAAAAGATTCTAAAAGCACTGCCTAGAACTAGATTATACAACTATTTATCCTAATGTTTATTGCTATCCACAAACCTTTCTGATTTGTTGGGTCTGACCAAGTGCGTGCTGCGTGATGGTATTTTGTTTTGATTGTGGAGTATGCATCTGAGGTGCTGTCTGCACCAGGCCAGAGGAAGAAATAGGAGCAGGTATTTGTGGTGGGGTCTGTATTCCAGCTTGTGACTGAGCCTAAAGGATGAAGATAAAATATTTGCATTATTTGTATCTCACAGTAAGTTACATCAGGTAAAAATCTATTGAACACCTTATGCAGAATAGCAGTAACATGTATTCTGGGAGGGATGAGTGTGAACTGTACAGGAAACCAAACTATTACTGGATTTTTTGTAATGGGGAGTTCCCAGCTAAAAGGTGATGTTTATTTTGCCAACAGAGTTTAAGACAAAGACAAACTGGAGAAAGCCCAGCTGAAACAATGAAAATAACAGGACAGAGAGAGCATAAATCACTAAGAAAGGACTGTAAGAACTGGCTTGAGTAATCCGAAGACAAAACTGATGATGCAAGAAAAAGGTTGCTGTTAAGACCATGGTAATTTTTAATGGCCAATGAAAGGCAAGAAGTGTGTCCAACCTCATGAAAAACAGTTTTAAGTGGTAGTGGAAAACCTTCTGGAGTATCAGTGAAGTGAAATACCAGAACAAGCTGCTTAAGGTTGTTACAGAATTCTAGCAGGATTTTAGAACAGTTCAGGTGGAGATCTGGGTGTAAAGCTCCTAGGAACAGTTCTTGCACTTCACACTGGGGCCCATCCTCACCAGAACTTTCCACCCCTCATAAAGATTGCTGGATGTGCTGCACAGGCTGGCAGCAAGCCTAGGCCCACAGCATGCACAACAGCCAGGGACACACTGCAGCTGGAAGGATACTTTGCTGCCATGATGGGTAGCAGGGGATGTTCCAGCAATACCACTGGGAAGTGCATTACTCCTTAATTCTACCTCAGACCCACCACTGATTCAGCTTGGTCAGATTCCTCCTATACCTCTGTATTTACAGCCTGTCTTGGTTTATGTGTATTTATTCACTACCTGTAGTCACCCTAGAAATAATATTTGCGTAATCATGGTTTCTTTTTCTAAGTCCACAGGAGAGTTCTACAACCTGGCATTCACATTTTTAAATATAGTGAAGCACCACCACACAAGGTTGTTCACATGTTTTGCAAACAGAGCTATCTCAAAGTACTGAGATTGTAGCTCTCTATTACTATTTGCAGTTAACAAAATTATGGTATATGCTACTATAAATCAAGTTGTGCATAGAGGCAGTACATGGTAAGACAATTGCTTTTCAGGAAAGAGTATCTGGAACAAAAGTTGCAAAGAAACAAGTATTAGAAGCAGCTATTACAAGATCAGCTCGAGCTTTTCTACTGTTTCCCTTAAGCAGAAACAGGCTAAACCTGATTAAGTTAATCTTACAAGCAGCACATTTACCTATTCACACTAAGTTATGAAATACTGCCATGCAGGTTACATGATAAAAAAATAGAAACACCCTTACCTGCAGCTTGATATTTCCAACTGGTAACTGCACTGCAGTAGCAGCATTCGGTCCCTGGATAGACAGTGGGAGCAGCAGCTGGGCAGTTCCTTGGGTAGTTAATAAAGCTTGAGGCTGGGCAACAACTGCAGTTTGTGGCTGCCTCTGTGGACTAACATAAAACTGAGAAATGGCATTCTGAGGTTCAGCTTTGGCCACAGGTATCTCCTGCTTGATAACAACCGCCTTTTTGGCAACTGGATTCTGGCCAGCGGTGTACACTGCCTGTCCTAAGGAATGGCTGGCTACAGGTACAGATTGACTTGTACTTGAGCAGTCAGCAGGAGCAGTTTCATCTTTGACAGCAGCACTGAACTGCTTCTGTTCCAAAGCAGCTGAGTTAGCAAAAGTCTGAGACTGTTGCTGTTGTCCCCTTTTTTCAACCTCAAGTTGCATTTTCAATACTTCCACCAGTTTTTGCTCTTGTTCCAGTTTTCTTTTGAGCTCTTCAATCTGCTTTTCTTTTTCTTGAAGCTTGCGGTCCTTTTCTGCTACATCAAACTCCATGGCTGAGATGCTTCCACTGCTGCGATTCTGATTATCCTCATTTGTAGTTGCCCTCAGTGGTGAAGTACTTAGGAACTGGGACGGTGACATCATGGTCATTTCTGGGAAAGTGTCTGCCACACTTGTATCATCTGTGCTGAGACTGGACTGCTCGGAAGGAGAGGGAGATATAGGCAAGGGAGAGCTGATGTTTTCAGTGTTTACTGCTTTGCTGCCAGGTCCAGTGGATGGTTTTTCTGGAGGGAAGCTGGGTATCGTATTAGCCACTGGTTTATTTAGTGTTGCGACAGGAAATGCCACAGTCACTTCCCCAGTGCTACCTGTGGCCCCACTAGAAGTGGTCACTGTCACAGAGGTACTTGTAGCAACCCCATTGTTGTTAAGATCTTGATAGGTTTTCAGACGCTCAATAAGATCTGTTTTTGTTCCAGACACTGGTAATCCCCTCAGTTTCAACTCCATTTTAAGCTCTGCTACCTGAAATAAAATAAAATAAAACACTATAATAAAAAAGGGAAATATTAAAACTTACTTATATGCCTTCTTATTACATCTTAATAATGAAAATTATTTTCATTAGCATATTTGCTAGTTATTACACCTCTGGGTTCTGACAGCATGCATTATCTGTGAACACATTTCCATGACCTCCTACTTACTTCAGTGTTTAACAGGCCAAAATCTTAGCAGTGTACAGTGAATAGTAGCAAACTGATGATGTTTTTTCATAAATATTCAACATGAAAAAATGCACCTACAGCTCCAGTAGCTCCAAACCTCTGAAGCAAACCAGCAGACAGTGGCAGCAGTGCAGATAAAAGCAGTGAACAGCAGCACACTGAGCCCCTTTGTTACACCACCAGGACAGATAGATCTGTTTCTGAGAAACTTTATCAGGTCAGCTGATGATTCAATAGACCCATGAAACACAAAAGGCTCTCTTGCTAATTAGCAATCAAACAGTTACCCTATGTGCCATCTGGGTTTCTTTTACATAGGCAGTATAAGCAGTCAAAATTACTTTCTGACAGAAAAATGTTCTCAGTTTTTTTCCAATAAGCTTATATACAAAGTAAAGTGCAAATGTGTTGAGTGTAAATTAATTCTATGCTTCAAAATATCAGTTAAAGAAAAGCAGTCACAAAGAATGGCTTCTGTTTATCATAAACATGCACCACAGCTAAGTAGGGGCTGAGCAGGGGCTCCCTGCATGTTAGAGCTACCTGTAATAGAACAAAAGGTAGTGACCTCAGTAGTATTTCAGTACTCAGCCAGCCTAGAGTTTAAGTTGGAGGTATTTTTGATTTGGAAATGATGAAAAGTCACAGCAATTTTATATTGAATAACTCCCTAGCCAATGACTATCAGCTGTTTCCCCCAGTCTGGCACCCTCCACATTTGGGAGTGTGTTCTAATTTTTCTTTTTCAACAATTCATTTCTGAACTCTTAATCAGAGCTGATTCAGTGGTAAAACCACTACCAGCAGGTCTGCAAGGAAGGCTTATGTTAGTGTTACCACATCAGCAGGAATACCAATAAATTGTGCAGAAATAGGTAAGTGAACAGCTTTAATCACTGCAGAGCACAATTTCAGGTATTAATTATATTAAATATTTTAAATATTTTTACAAGTATTAAATATTTTTACAAGTTTTTAGTTAAAAAATTTAAAGACTGGAAAACTTATTTCAAGCACTGTTGGTTGAATTGGATTTTATAGATTTATTTCACATTGGCTTTAACTTAGGACAATACATTACTGTCTTGAGAATCTGATCTTCCGAAATTTCTTCTTTTTATCCCTTCAAATCTAAAAAAATCCTCCCTCCCATCCCTCACAAACCTTGGCAAAGGCCGAGAGAAAGGAATTAATTGCCCACTAGATGTCCCTGCCCTGCCACTGAAGTTTGGCAGATTCCTGCAGCTGCTGAATCCTAAACCCCCACAAGCTGCTTCAGACTCGTCCCTGACAGTCTTTTTTCCTGTTTGTGTATTTCAGAAGGAAGAAAATTCTATGCAGTGCCCTCATAGTGCAACCTGAACAGTCTACACAGTTAGTTAGAACTTCAAGAAACTTCAGAATTTAGTGTTCATTTTAAGATGTGTTGAACTCTGGTAAGATGATCTTTTCTATTCTCTTTTTACAGTCTTATTTCTGTTTCTATTTATAGCAGTGACCTCTCAGAATATGTTTTTATTAGGGCATCTTGTAATCTATATTGCTCAACTACACCACTGATACACTGAAACTGTCATGAGGAAATTACTGCTCTAGTGTTTAAATTGCCTGAGCTGAAACTTCACATGAAGTGAACCTCACAGTTTACCCAAGGTGTCTTACTGAGGGACCAATACAATATGTCTGAAATTCCTCCTCTTCTAATTCTTTGGGGAAGAAATGTCATTTCTGGAATATATGTATTTGAGGAATCTAATGTTTCAGTCCAGGAGAGTTGTGTATGAGAACTTTGACAAGCTTATTCTAACCAATTAGGAGGAAAGGACAGTTTTAATTGGTACAGATTACCAGGCATATTCTTGACAGTAACAGTTCACAAGTTATGAATTACAGTAATGCACAGGAATGGACAAATTCCTCTTATCTTTTACCTTCAAATCATCCAAGCTTGAAGGCAGAGGACCTGGTTTCCTGCTAGGAACATTACTGTTCTGTCTTGGTGAGCTGGCAGCTGATGTTGGTGTACTGTTGTTCAAAGTATTCAGTGGTGAATTCCCATTGTTGCTCTGTTTGTCATTCAGTGGCCTTCACGTAACAGGAAAAAGAGGGACAAGAATGTCAATGCTAAATATATTATGTTTTCAGTCAAGAGGCTGTGATTCTGAATCTCATGTCTGTGAAGCTAATGAACAAATTCACTTTTTTTACAAATCCATGCTTAACCTAACACATTACTGTTAAGTTATTTTCAGTAAAACAAAACAGACAGGAAAACAGAGAGTAGTAGGTTGCTATTTTGGTTTGGTTTTGCAGTTAAGCAATTTATGCTTCATACTTGTGATTATTGCCATGGTATCCCTGAAGAACACTATGGACTGCAAACGCCATTTACACAAATTAATCACCAGCCAGGGTAATTAGTTAGATTTTTGTCTGGCATCAATAACCACCCCCCAGTACTGAACTGTGATTCAACCTTCCACAGATGTCCAGTGTTCACACACAGTATGGACTACCATAAAGCAGTTCACTTTGAAGATGATGCATTTTTATCAGCTGTGCTAAGGAATCTCATATAAGGACTCTGAAGTAATCGTAAAAAATTAAAAATGCCACCATTTACACTAGGTACCATAAGTCAGCTCTTTTATTTCGTTCAGCTGATTTATGAAGAAATGTTTCTGAAATGTCAGTAAATGGAACATAAGAAGCGTGGGCAAGCAGGCAGAAACATCGCCAGTCCAAATGTTAGGATACATGGTAATTATAAATACAACCACAGATGGTAGCTTTAACTTTTCTAGCCTCACTTGCTGAAGAAAAAGAACTCAGTAAAAACTCATTTAAAAAAACCAGCTGAAAGTCAGCTTGAATTTAGGGTTGTGTGACCGTGGCATGTTACACTTTAAGCACTTCTAGGAAAAGATTGGTCTTAGATGATGAGACTGAAACTCTGCAGATAGTCAACTTCTTGTTTTGTTATGGGATGATGGCAACTCTTTAAACATTTACTTTTCTGAGTGCTTCTACCTATAAATCAGTGAGTGTACTTCTCACTGTTAAAAGTGCTAAGGATCAGTACTAATGAGGAACTCATATAAGCATTAGAGATGAGGCTACAAACAACAGACAGATCTTATCAAATTCAGAATGACTCATGTCTTATTTGTAAACTGCAAGAATGTGGTTTGTGAATTTGATGTAAAAAACATAAACCCACAAGAATAGTGTATGTCTTCACTAAAGACATGGTCTGCAAGCTTCTCTCCTGCTCTGCCTACCTATGTCACATTTGAGTGAAAATGGTGCCAAAACATTCTTGATTTTGCACAAATGATTTTGAGTTTCAAATATGCATTTGGTAAAAAAAACCACATCTGACAGGTAAGATGTTCTGTTTCCCTGTCACATAAAAATAACTAGGACCACCTCAAGGCTTATCAGACTTCAGGATTATTTTAACAAGAGAACAACCTCTCCATCTTGTTAAATAAGGCAAATAATACCCACAGTGATGCCCAATACCATTTAAAGTTTTTTTGGGTTTCAGCTGTCTCTTAAATGTTTGCAAACCATGTTTACTTCTAAAGCCCTAAGCCTATAACTGATGTATATGTTTTTTCTTTAAAGGACACAAACAATGCTTCACATACTTCAGCAATGCAGGTAGAATTGTCTGGTAGTTGTAGTGTTGTTGCTGTTGGCTCAGGATCTGCAGCTGCAAAAACAGTTGCTGCTGTTGTAGCAGACGAGCATAGTTGGAGTCCATCTGTGGCTCATTTTTCTCACCTTTCTGATCAGGTGGAATATACTGATGATACTTCAATTTTTTCACCCTTGGCTTAGGTTCTTTACATTTCTTGCTCCGATGTTTATCATTTGGGTTCTTTGGGTGGCTTTGCTGTTTATAGATGGAAAAGATTGAAACAAAACCACAAGAGATGTCACTTAAAGCAGTTATGCATGGCTCAGAGATGCAGCATACCTGAGCACTTTTACTGTAGAGAGCTGCTGAAAACAACTGTCCTTGAAAACATCCCCAAATGAACCATCCTTGGAAGGCTAACATACCCCAGCTGGCTTATGCTCTGCACAAGTAGGGGTCATCAAATCACAATTTGTGAATGGTTTTTTACAGGTGGCACAGCCAAGGGATTCTACTAGTCATGACCTGTCATTGCAGAGACATTCTTCTTAAGCAGGTAAGTTCAAAGCCATTTAGCAGTCTGTGGAAGTAAAAGCCAGTATTCTAAATTCCATCTGTAAACATCTAAGGTACTTAGAGGTCTAGACACTCCTATAAATTACAGGCAGCAATATCTTCATTAGCAATACTTGCTCAAGTGCTAAAACGATCTTCCTTTACAAGTTCTTTGGAATTATTTTGAGGGAAAAATTGAAGGCAGTTACCTAATCATACAGAAGGTATCAAAGCAGAAATGTTGTGTTGATCCATGACCGTTTACTACACAGATAGCCTCTTTTGGGGTACATCTGAATTTGTCAATAAAGTCCTGCATTAAGTAAGCTGGTACATATCCAGTGATTTCAAATGATAGAGCCAAATTTATATTAGAAAATGACTGCCAGAGGTCATCCTTGTACATTTATCTGAATTAATTTCATGTAGGTAAGTAGAAGTCTACATACACATAATCATTAACACAGCTGAAGTCAGTGAAGTTACTGAAATGAAACATTATAGGCATCTAAAAGAAATCCCCCTCTATCTGTATTTGTAAAGGTTTCCAATGCTGCTAGCTAAGTCAGAGTAGAAAAGAGAACTGCATACAAGAATACAGTAACTTCTCCCTCACAATGCATTCTGCTTATACATTAAACCAAGTAAGAAAATAGTTGTAGAAAAGGAGCAGTGCTGTTCACAACTTTGGTTACAGGCAGACTATGCATGCAGTGACTCTTTTTATTCAACTATCCACCATACCAAACTAGATTAGAAGGCAGATAGAAAGTAGAAACTCTGTATTGCAAAAACCTATTGTCCTTATTTCTTAAAAACTTCCATAGCAATGTACAGCACAATTCTGCCTGAAAACTTTTATCAACTGTACTGTAAGGACCTCTTGGAATAATGAGCTGGTCTCTACAAGGCTTGCTGGCTGACCTTGGCACACCAAAGTTTTGAGTCACCAGCCCAGTATGCTCCCCTGAACACCAGCAGAAGTTGTTCTCAGCTACAGGCACTGTAAGGTTACTTGTGTAATTTGGCATTAAACACAGCACTGTGTGTTTAGGACACAGATGAAGGATGTTGTCCTCAGGGGCCACAGCTGCAGGTACCCACCTTCACTAACGTTGGCCCAGGCTTTGCTGCAGATACAGTGGTTGTGGTCAGGGTGGGTGCAGCAGTGGAACGAGTCACATGCTGTTCAATTGTAGAGGGAGGTTTGAGGAATTCAGGAACTGGAGAGGTTAAAGGTGGATACTAGTATTAAAAAAATATAAGGAAAAAGAGAAACATTAAAAACATCAACCACCTGAGTAACTGGAAAAAATGTGAAAGAGTTAAGAGAATTTACTATCACGTCAAATTCACAAAATATTTTTCGGAGGAATGGTGAAAACAGAACTCCTGTACATGTGGACAAGTATTCTATAAGGGCACATTTTGGCACACTTCAAATACAGCAAATAAAATAAAATGGTTTCTTACTTTGACTTCTTAGTTAGCTAAGAAAACACTGCTTTACTACTATAAAATTGAGGCCTTCAGTATTTTTTGTCTGTGGAGTCACATTTTTGTGTATACAAGGAGAATCTTACCACCCAAACAAGTACTGTCAGAAAAGCACTGCTTTCATAAAGGTCAAACTTCAACTCAGGCAAACAAACTTCTTGTTTCAGAATGATCATGCAGGACAGCAGGTGTATTTTCACCCTTCCTATGGTATTTTCACAGAACCCCATCTCTGACTGTTCCAGGAGGTGCATTTCTTCTGTATCTTATGCCAGGAGAAGTGTAAACTCAAACTTTACTCATCTTAAATTTGTCATACCAATTTTTATTGTGCTGAAATTGGTTTGTGATTTTAAGTCTTAAAGAAACATTATTTCCTTCTGTGCTGACTATCCCTCTGATGGAATATAGACTCTACATAAGCAGATCTCAGTCCCTGTGTTCCTAGATACACAAAGAAATTCTTACTCTTTTCTAACAAACAGATTTTTCATTCTCTGATTATCTTTACTAGTTAACTGTGTTAACAGTTTTCATTAGTCTTTCTTGGATGTAAGTAACTGAAAATGTACAGGATATTCCATATGGGTCTGACTGCATCCTTACAGTGGCATTAGCTCTTCTACTGGAATCATCCCTTGTGACAGGCTTGCAGTTTTACAGAGGATGGCCACAGTAGCTCCCTGACTCCCCTGCTGAACACTGCACCCCGGCTCTCTTCTTCCTCAGTTTTCTCTTGAGTCAAGAGTCCCCAGGTTTCCACACTTCTTTGTCATGGGAAGGAGGGGCACTGGGTATTTTTCTTTCCAAGAACTATTCATTCTATTGGAATTTCATTTCTCTCCTGAAAGCCAAATCAACCAGCTCTTTTTGCATAATAACAATCCAACTGTGTGCTGACTATGCCTTCCTACTTTTGTTAGGTGACCCATTCTTACGTCAAGGTTGTTAACGGTAACATGAAACCAGAATGTCCCAAATCAACTCCCACAGAGCACTGGTACCAGCTTCCTTTCAGCCCAGGACTTCCCTCTTTCTGTCTCATTTCTGGTAATCTCAATCCTCATTTTCCTAGTGTTTAATATCATCCAGCAATAAATCCAGCCACATGACATCAGTTGCACTTCCCTTGTTTAAGAAAGCAATTAAATCACTTAGTACCATGCTCCTTTTATAAAAGCCCCTTCTTTATATTCCTATCAGTAAACATCCTTTTTCTTCCAAATTAATTCCAAGACTCGCATTATAATTAAGTCTGACAGGTACTTTCTGTTTCATTCTTTCCCATACCTTTCCTGTATTTTTCCATGAGATGGTACCACAAAGGACTTAACTTGGTACCCATTTTGCAACTCTGTGTCCTTATTATTTTGTGTTTCTGGACAGCAGTTCCCAAGCTGCCAGTCTGCATGAACAAAGCTCTCTGACTTTTGCTTACAACTAATTTGTAATAAATTTCCATTTTATCTTTGTGTTTCATTTACACATCCCGCTGTGTTCCCAACCATCAGCTGCCAAGAGGCAACCATAGCTGCCTTCCCATAACCCAGCAAAACTGAACAGTGGGTTTGATCCCTCTGTCCTGCAGCCACACAGAGGAACAGCTCCTGATGATTGCTTTACTAAACAGCAGATTTACCATGCCCTCCCTAGTCCCTGAAACACTGCACATGCCTGTGCTGGGCTCCTGTCAGCTTATGGTGCCAGGCTAAAGATACAAATGCCCCTATTTTTATATCCAAGTTTCTAAGTGTTTGCTCTGGAAAGCATCTGATATCTACACAGTGTCTGTTAATTTGCTGGACTTGCACAAGAATTGGGAGGGGACATTAGAGGGACTTAGCCTTTAAAAAAAGGTTCTGGATGCTGTATTCCAATATATTGCACCCCTGTTGCTATCCAGTCTAAAAGGCTTCTTTTTACAGCAGTAAAACTTTAAAAAGCACTTAGTTTGTCTTAGAGTCAAAGTGCCAAGTACCATATTACCATAAGGCACAGAGGAATTAAAATGACCTCATGATTTTCACTAATTTTTAACTAAACACCATTTAAAATGTTTGCTATTTCACTTATTCATTGCATAGTCTTGTACTATTCTGATCCTTCTTGAACCCAAATAACTTGACTTCAAACATATTATTTAGTAACCCATAGTAGCAGGCTAGGAAAACAAATCCATGATGACAGCACAGCAAAACTCTTCAAAAGGGGAAAGTTAGTAAATTTTTTTAAAAGCCCAAACAAAACCAAAACAACAACAAAAAAGCACCACCAAAACCCCAGATTACCTCTTTACACATTGTGTGAAAATCATGGTATTAGACATTTTCCTCTTGCCAGAGAGTAAATTATTTTTCTTTACATGAGTCATTATCCTAACCTACACACAAAGCTTTTTACAGACTTCCCAATTTTACCTGCAAGTGTTAGATGAGGCAATGAACCATGCACATAATTTACTTTATTTTTAAATCCAAAAAATTAGATTTAATATATCTTGACTTCTTAACTTGATTACTTCATGAACTAGTAATTATTTAATTTGAACAGATCCCTATTTCCAAATAATATGACTTCTGTACCTTTTCTGCTGGATGCCAACAAGAACCTAGCAGGTCAATAAACTACTGAGAATATATTAAGGAAGCAGTCATTCTGTGCCACCAAGCAAAATTCTTCAGCTGTTTTGAAGACAACTCTTTAATATCTTCTGAACTGTGAATGCCCCAATTTGATCTGTTTAGAGTACAACTAAAATCCCTAATCCTTACCAGATGCAAATACAGTGGGTTAAAGCAAGTTTTAGGTCATCAGTCAACAAGAGCTGAAGGTTCTCAAAATTATGTTACACCTCTGAAGTCTGGAAATGTGCAGAGGAGGAAGCCTTGAAAAGAACTCTGGCTGCACTCCCCTTTATTCAAAACTTTCTTTGTATTTTTTTGCTGTAATAAAATTTAAAATTTATCAGAGGAAATTAAAAGAATAAAGAGCCATTCCCAGACACGTCTCCTGTAGAGACCTGCTGTGCTGTTATTCTTTAATTCAAAAGGAACAACAGGGTGAGCATCTGCTTTATTCTGCAGAAGAACAACTTCTTATTTTAGATGTGTGCACGGAAGTGGCTATAATGTGATACGAAATCCATAAGCAAAGGCCTGAAGTTCTATCTGAAGCTTTTTCAATCAAGTTCAAGTGCCTTACTTTTTGTTTCTGCAATCACAGATCGCTCTTATGCTTCCTACTTGGAAGCTGTTGGCATGTATTGCTTTGAGTATTTTTATTTAACTTTCCATTAGGAACCTAATTCCTTACTCAGAAATCTAATTTCATGTGGTTTGTTTTCAATTTATTCAACACAAATTATATTCTCTCAATGTGAAACCCAACTCACATCTTAATCTGTATGTTAGGGAACACTGAAATCAAATGGATGCGCTGTACTCTGCAGCCAGTGTTGTTTTTGAATATGAACTTTGCAATACTTTTTCTATCTACTGTGGTAGTAAGAAAACCAAGGAGAGTAATACCAGATCCTGAACCACTCAGCTGTCAAGTGTCCATGGTCACAAAGACAATATAGTTAAATCTTTGGACCATTAACAAGAGCTATCTCTCTTTTACTTATTTAACAGTTGACTTGTACATTACTTTCTGCAGTAAGGAGTAAATCCACAGCTCTCTGAATCCTCACACACTGAAATGCTCTGCTATAAAGGTAACATTTTATCTGTCATGACACAGTTACTTTCCTTTCTTTGTAAGTACCTTGAGAAAATACTAAAAACCTCAGAAAAATCAACGTAACTGTTATTTTGATTTCTTAAATAGTAAATTCCTTAGGCAGTATTTTAAAACTATAGGAAAGAATATTTAAATTATGTGGGAAACCTTTTTTTTATGGACTTTTCTGAAGATAATGGAACTGACGTCAACTGTTGTTTCAGCCAAGTTTAATTCTAAATGAGTTCAAGACCTTGCCCAGAAGGAAGACAGACATTAAGTAATCAATAACAGCTGGAGTAAACCATGGCCATGACCTTTTAAACAACTTCTGGGAAAGCTGCAGAT
This sequence comes from Dicaeum eximium, assembly GCA_013396995.1. Taxonomy (NCBI): domain Eukaryota; kingdom Metazoa; phylum Chordata; class Aves; order Passeriformes; family Dicaeidae; genus Dicaeum; species Dicaeum eximium. The sequence goes on along the minus strand of VWZP01006690.1, from coordinate 335,141 downwards.
CTTCTTTGGGTCATAATGAATTTCAGGGAATTTATGGCTTCACTGCAGCCCATGGGAATTTCACCACTGCCACCAGCTAAGCCAGGGTTCTACTCTATACACTCCCAACCAGAAAAGAGTCCCAGATACCCCTTTGTAGCAGCAGATGTGTTCATTCCATGTGAAACCATGCCCCATTTCTACAGTGAACTATACTGTGAACATCTTAACATTTAAAAACTGTACCTGTGTTGATGTAGCAGCATTTGGGGTTATAGGTGAGGGTGAGTCACTCGTTTTTGGCTCACCAGGGGAAGCTGCTGAACCCTGGGATTCTTGGCTGGCTGGTTGATCTGGTGATAAAGCATCACTGCTGTCTTCATCAAATGAAAAATCATCCAAAGCTTGAGGGTAATTCTCTTGTCCAACTGCTAAAATGTTTACATAGAAAGAAACAATGGTTTTTTTAATTGCACAAATTGAATTTAGACATTCATGGCAGAATTAGCTAATTGCTGGAAAATGATCAGTTTTCAGCAGTTTAAACATATGGTACCTAAGTATTTATTGTGTTTTTAATATGAGAGCCACATTAAATCATATTCAGGGGATCAATAAAACCAAGTGTGGAGCAGAAGTGGTTTTAGTAAGAGATTAAAAGGCACGTTCAGCACATGTGGAGTGCAGACAGACACCTATGACAGGCTGAGGAATGGCCACAGATGTTTGATTACTTTGTAATGATTTTTATTAAAAACAAGTATTTCCAAAGTTTCATATAAAAATAGGATTATTTTATTTAAATGATAACAGAGTTTAGGTCTCAGAAGCTGAAAGAGTAAGTAGCAATAAACTTAGCATATGTTATCTTCTAGTGAACTTTACCCTCAAGAGTTAAATTATTTCTTTTCCACAATGCCATGTAGATCACAAACAGAAGCTGTGGGACTTCTACTTGCCTATAATGGCTTCTTTAACGCTGGAGTCTACAGGAAGAATATTTTTTTCTACCAGTTCCATAGGGCCAGGTCTCTGAGCAATCTTCTCATTCAGATCATCTGCCAACCGAGCTCTCTTCAGTTTCATCTGAGTGGCCTGTAGTGAAGGCTCTGCAAAGGTCTCTAAAAGGATATATTGATTTAAATATTCTGTTCCAATTGTTCCCCAATTTCATAACAACGTTGTCTTGTCTTTGCGATAACCAATCCACTTATATCAAAAGCAGTCAAATATAACAGGTAACAGGGTAAAAGTCACATTTATTAAAGATTCTTTAGGGCCAGGGGAGAGCACAAGGCTGTCAGGTCATTTTAGGGCACGAACACAAACAAGCAATATAAACACTCCATGTGCAGACCCCATGCTGTAATTACCATTACAGACCAAGAACAATATGCAATAGCAAACAAATACACTGCTGAGACTACCTTCACTGCCATAGATGTATCTACTAATATACAGATTTAGAATACAGACTACCACAGACACTGTAGAAGTAGAGAAATAGAGCAGATAAACCTTTAGAAAGAACTCCCATCAAAGTGTAATTCAGTGAGACAAGGGACAGCACAAGCAGGTCCCTGCTGTGAGCAGCTCCAAGCCCGGGGCTGGCTCCTACCTTCCAGGATGTGCATCCTGACCAGCTCCGAGCGGTCCGGCCTGCTCCGGATCTTGTGCTTCAAGAAATTTTCGGTCTTAAAAGAAAGGAGAAAACACCATTAGCTACTGCTCACTCAAAAACTCAAAGCAGTTTTACAGATCACCTGAGTCCCATCAATGAATAGTTGCAGTTTCATTCAGATGGGTGGGCAGCACTGTCAGAACACAGGCAGTAGAGGGATTCCTCTTGCTTTGCTCTGTTTTCCTAGCAGTTAAGCAGGGCTGATGGATTCCCAGCTTCCCCAAACAAGATGGGAATGTTTCTGGATTTGATCCCACACTACCACATAATCCCAATAGTACAGATTTGCCATAGAAAAACTGCACAAGTATAATTTCCCCAAGTATCCAATCCTTAACTGGTGGTAGCTATGTGTTAACCCCCCATAAATTTAATCCCCCACACTGATCTGTGAAGGCTCAGAGAAGTTCCTCTCACATTTGACACAGATATTTTACTTTAATGAATTCTCCCAAAATAAAAGCACACATTATTACTGTAATAGTAAGAATTTTTCCATGTACTCAGAGAATTTAGTATCACAAAAAACTGACTCTCCATTTCCAGATGTTAATCCCAAGTTTACACGAAGTGCTTTACCCTGGCTCGCTCCAGGCTCTTTATCTGCTCATGGAATGCAGCTGGACTTTTCAAAGCTGTGAAGGGAGAGGAAGAGTTAAACTGACAGGAAGTCATTTTAGAAAGAAATACGCTAACCAGAATGTGTGTATGGGTGTTTAACACCACCTCAGAGTTGTGTTTGCATCTGACCAGGATTACATTTGATTAATACTAGTTGTATCCACCTATATTTAGCAGAGATGAGCAATACTCCTATATAGGATACCTGGAATATTTGGTTTTAACAGATTATTACCACGTAATGGTTAACTTTTTCACTTTGTACAACGGTGTTTGTTTACTTATCAAAACTGTCCCACAGTGGAAATTTTGTGAGGTAAGGTTTAGAATGCCAAAATGCCAATTTAATTTAATTTATTCCACTGATTTTTCTGGCTGTCCATACCTCATATTTGCTGTTATTAGAGAGAACTGGACCGTCCTGTAAGAATTATGTGTTGATTTAAAAACAAAACAGAAAAATGTAGAGTTCTTAAATTATCATCTTAGGAAACAGAATGATGGTTAGCTGCTAAATAACAAAAAGGAGTAAAAAAACCACTGTTCACCTAGAAATAACATAAATTGTAGAGTGCTCCATCTCAGTGCTGTCCACTTAGAAATTCTCCATGTTTTCTGTGCACCCCTCATTTGTTTGGCAACCTTTGCCATTCTACTCTTTAAAAACTGCTGGTTTTGTTAATAATGTCCACTCATGTAAGTAATTTTAGTTTACAGTTTATTTAGTAAATCAGTCATAATTATTTAAATAGAGAAAATAAAAGCAGAATCAGACTACATCTTCAAATCCTTGCATTTTCATCACAATAGCTACTTTATGATGTAAGCGTGATGAATTTACTACACGTGCACTTAGGTTATCCAAAGGATCCCACAAGTCTTTTCAAATGTTAAAGTTATTTTTAATGATTGCACAGAAATGCTTATCTTCATTATTTTATATATTCAATTCATAATTAACACAAGAGAAATACAAATTACTAGATGCAAGTCTTACGTGGCATGATGCCCTGGTCCACCAGCTGTTCTCGTGTCCGTCTCTGTTGCAGCCTCAGCTGAAGCACTGACAAAGAAAACATTCATTCCTGTGTAAGCATGGTCCCCTCACAAAGTGCAAAACCCCCACTCCAGTCACACCAAGTACTGCAGCCTCAGAAATCCTTTTTGCTGTGTATTTAGAGCCAACAGTAACCCCCCAAGAGCCACCCCAGGAGCAGCTGCTGGTAACACAGTCCCAGGGATTACTTCCATCCCCACTTTCATTGCAAGCTGCTGCTTCTCAGTCTCATCTGATGCCAGGACTGTATTCCCCACGTGCATCCACTTTTCCTATCAGCCAGGCCTCATGAGGAGTGCTGAGCTTACATCAAGAAAACAGAGAGGTAAAAAGAGTTTAAACCATAAACTGGAGCCCATAATGATTTTAGAGCTTTACTGCATGTCCTAAGCCAATCTTACAGGACTTCACTGCTGAAATAGAAATTATGTTTGCAGAGCATTTTGGAAGGAAAGCTCTGTGTCTTGTTGATTGTTTCTTCTTAAGGTTTTTTTTTAATATAAAGACTAATTCTATATCTAAATAAACCCTGCTGAAACACAAGAACCTGAAGAGAAGTGGGATTTTATCTGCCTTATTTAAAACAACAAAGAAGTGTTACAACCAGGAACACACCATATTCTCTCTCTGAACTTTGTTTTTTGACTGAGATATGTGTTATCATAATTATTTAAAGGACAAAATAAATCCAGTAGCGTCAAATGTGGAGAAAGAGTTTCTAAAGCTTCAAAGGTAACTTCTTATGTTTCATTACATTCAATAAAAAGTTTCTCATCCTTCCTGTGTGAGTAACCAATGTGACATATATTAAATACTACACCAGAAACCACAAAACCTGGGGGAAGAGATAGACATAAAAGTTTCATACTTTTCAAGATTATGTCATTTTGTTGCCAGGGGGAAAAACAAGGAAAAAAAAGTTGTTTCTTTGCTCTACTCATCCCTTGTTTGTGAATCAGTTTATCATAGTGCTTCATTACCTCTTTAACACATATAGATACTATCCCAAAGTGAAATTTCATCTTCTGAACAAGGGACAGTCAAAAGACAAAATATATTAAAGATGTAATATTTACATGCTGAAATTCAGACTTGAGAGCTTATTATGGGTGTATGATTTTGGTATGCTGTTCCTATTGTATTTCACAAGGAAGCAAAACAAGCTAATGCATTGTCCAAAACATCAAAATGAATGTAATTTCTGAAAAATTAAGCTAAGGACAAAGTTAATTGTTTCCAGAATTTAAAAGGAACCAGCTTATTTCCTGTTCTGCAGTACAGGAAGGATATTCCTCTGGCTAAATCATTAAGACCAGGAATAGCAAGTCCTGAAAACAAGGACATTATTTTCTTGTATCACACAAACATCGAGAGTTCAAATACAAACATTTCAGGGCTGTGGCACAGCAGATCTGTTCAGACTTTAAAATATTGTGACACAAGAATCACAAAGGACAGAGATGCGAGAATGCAAAAGAACAACACAAAAACGTAAATTGATGAAAAGTCATTCAAAAGGTATTGAGTTCCTCTGGAAACTTGAAAATACCTGTTTTAAGTAGGGCATTGCATCTTCCAAATAATATTAACTGTGAGAAGTTAACAGAAGAGTAACTTTATAACAGTTTGGTTTTGTGCTCCTTAATTTCCTGTGGCTCCTGGTAAGCCATGACCGGTTTTAAGGTATCTCTCACCAGTAGGTGCAAATTTGTACTGCCTGGAATCCTGCACCAGTTTTACTAGACAAGTGTGCACTAAAAAAAAAATCATTTCCATTGGAATGCATTTCAAGCACACAGTACAATGCTGTGACGTTAGGCTTCTAACCCTGGGGTACATCAGGAGCCTAAAGCATGCAGAAGTTCACTGACTGCAATGGTGCTTATGGAAAGTAAAGGAACTCTGATACTTGGTTTGGGGTTCCTTGCTTACAATTAGTAAGGTAAGAAAGCTCAGAGTCAGCCTTAAAACCAGATGTGCAATCCTTTAAAAAAATCTTCAGTAAGTTTTACCCATCCAAATGATATGAAAGACAATTTATAAGCAGAATGGCAAGACTACCATATTCCAGTGTTTTTAGTCCTGAGTAGATTAAAACTTGTTTTTCTTCTATTCTTTGCTTAAACCATGTTTTTTTCTTTACATCACTAGGGGACTGTGACAAGGCTAGAAAATCATGTCCTGCTCTGGGCAGGAATCTCACCCATGCTAACAGCCCTATTTGGTCCAAATTCACGCCACACTTAAATTTGGCTTTCTTGGAACACTAAGCAGATGTGCCTATCAAACTTTTACCTAGTTACAGGTCAGTTTTAAACATATGCCTCTTTATTTCAGGCCCAAGGTCTTCAAGCAAACTGATCTGCTCCAGCATCAGTGATGGCCACATTAGAGCTGATATATTTCAGACAAATAAACCAGAATTAGTATTTCTTTTTCAGTTCCATTACCTGAAACACAGTGGGTCAACAAGTGAATGCTGGCAATATCACAGCAGGTGCAGGAATGTTAGCACTGCTGTGACTCATATACCAACATATCATATGCAGGTAATCTATTAAGAAACAATGCATTTATGGTGATATTCCAGATTTCTAATATGGTTTTTATTCAGACTTTGTTTTTCACTAAGTTTTCTCATAAAGCCCATTTTGTAGGTGTAGCTGGTTCAGCTATAACTACCTAAGCATTGCCAGGGTTGTGCTTTCAATAGTAGTAATCACAAGTGGGAAAGAACATTATTATTGAATATATTATACTGAACATTATTTCTAAATATAAATGATGGGAAGGCCTGCTGTGTAGTTTAGGAATGTATCTATGATTTGTGGCTTAAGCTTTACAGAAACACTAAAAACTGTATTATATCCTTAACAACGTACGTGTAAAAAGAGAATATGCAGTGGACTAGGGCATAAGGGAGAGAAGAACAGTAAGAATGTACCTGCACATAAACCTTATGTGCTCATGTGTGAAGCTTCAGCATTTTTTAAGAAAAACATGGAACAAACCATTCTTGTTTCTCATAACATTACTTATCTGCCCATCATCTGTTCATCTACACTGGGCATTACAAAGCAATAAGGGAAGACTTTGTAGTTGTTCCATCTGTATCTGGACAAGTCATAAAAACAGTGAGAAAATTGAGAAAATGAGAGATATAGAAGATACAGAAGATGTAGTTATTCACTTACTAAATAAATATCATGAACTTATATATTACATAATAAGGAAAGGACAGCCTGTAGCATGACTAATAGGAAAGCACTGCAGGGGGAATGCTAAAGAAGAGATGACTCACAGTTACAAAGATGGTATAAGATAATAACTGAAGATTTTGACTTGACCAGAGCAAGGAGGTTAAACAGAAACCAAGCTGGATGAAAACCAGATGTTTGCTTTTGCAATCAACTCCAAAACTAAGGTTGAAAAAGTGCTTCATATCTACACTTTTTAAGAAGATAAATACTGAGCAGTCGAATGCATTATTAAAGAAAAGAAAATTTTCAAATAGAAAGCAATCGTGAATAAAATCCCTAAATACATTATTTTTTAAAGTTGGAAAGCTAAAAAGGTTTTGCTATTCCAAAGGAAAAAAGCCAACACTGAGATCCCTATAAAAGAGATATAAGGATCTAGAGGATCTAAAATACTTTCAGCCCCTACAGTGACACAAAGTAGAAAGCAGAGCTGTTTATAAGGAAGAAACAGAAACCCCTGTCTGTGAGCTGCAGAACTTCAGGTGGTCAGAGCACCCCTGGGTTACAGGTCAGGGTGTCAGAGCAGGTGTCACACTGCAGTCAGGAGTGACCCTTCCACTGTCTCTGCAGTCACAGACAGATGTGCATCTTTATCCTGGAAGGGAACCTGAAGTGGGTGTGAAGGAAGGAACAGGAGTGAAGTCTGTGGAAAGCTCACAAAGAAATGGGGACTCACAAGAAGCAGCTCAAAGAACAGCCAGCCTGACAGGAGGATGGGAGTCATGGAAACTAAATCACACGTTTTCAATAAGGAAAATATAATGAAATTATCTTCAGACACAAGGATGAGCCATATGAGAATTGCACTTATGGCAAAGAATTGCTCATTTATTTCTGTGAGAAACTATCTAGAATAAAATGCAGGTTAGTTTAAATCTAATGTAATTAAAGCTAATACAGCATTTTCTTATCATATATATAGAAACCCAAAGAGCAAGAGATTTCTAGAACAGTCAGTAACACACAAAGTGATAAATCTAGTACAGCTGGATAAGAGGACACAGCCTAAAAAAAAACAAAAACCACACACACACTAAAAAAAAAGAATCTAAAAACCACCAAAACACTACCCAAATACTTTTTTTTTTTTCCCTCCCACTCTTGTTCTAATGTGGGTCATGGTTTGGATATTTTTCCTTCTTTTGTTTTTCCTCCTCCCCTTTATTTTAAAGAACTGTTTAATGACAAGCCATCATGGAATGTGGGGAAGGGAGAATTCAAAAGACAGGAGGTAGAGGTACTATAAAGCAAAGTTCCCCTTGGAATGGTATTTACTCAAACATTGTGTTTTACAGATGGTTCTTATCAGGGTAAATCCATTCAGCTTGTTGCCAGATAGTTTACCTTTCACTTTTACACTTTTAAAATCAGGCAGTTACCTACATAACATCTAAAATCATAAGTGATGTCCAAAATGAAGGCACAAAATTAACAAATATTTCCATATGTTGATAAACTATTGATGTTGTTAATGCTGTTCCTCCTAATTAAGGTACATGTGCAAAAGAAGGGCGACGTTAACACCACTGAGCAAATGTAGTTGCTAGAAGACAGTACAAATATTCACATTATCTGGCAGGAATCTTCCTTCACACCACTGCAACTCTACAAATTGTCTGTGAACTGCTTCTGAATAAAAGCCATGCATGGAGAAGTCAGTCAAATTCCTGCTTTGACTGAGGGAGAAGGGAGGATATTCTTTTTTGTTTTCAACTAAGCATATGACTTTAACACTTGAACACCAGATAGAGAGATTCCAAAATTTCCTTTCCATGTGTTTTCTTAAGTCAATAAAATGATCATTAAAGCATGGATAGCTTATTTAATACTTACTGACAAAACAAAAAAAAGCATAATCCCTCCTCACAGTAAGAACATCTGGTTATCTGACTCTCAGAGTCAGCAGAAGTCTTGTGACTGCACTGGAGGCAGAGTTTTTTGCCAACTCAAAAGCTGAGTGCCAGAGGCTGGTGCTCCCACTCTTCCAGCTCCTTCCAGTGTTAGCACACCAGGGAATCCACACTTCTGTGAGCCAGGGAATGGAGATGTTGGTGCAGGAAGGGGAGCTCATGCATTAACCAAGGCACTTGGTTATGTGGAGGTGTATTTTGTAAAGCAGTAACTTTTACAAAGCCAGTGCCCTTTTCTCACAGCAGGAGCCCTGCTCAGGTTCACACACACTGTGCCCCAGAGGGGCAGAGACTGAGGATAACCAGAACCAGCAGCTCCTCAATCTCCTGCTGAAGCGCTCCGGGGTGAAAGCAGAAGTGTCACAAACAGGCACTTGAGGAGACACAGCACATTCGGAATACCTCGGAAAGGCAGCAAACAGAGCGCTCTGCACATCTCTTACTTGCTGTGAGTGGCAAGAGGAGTGAAAAAAAGTGTATTATTAAATCACCTACAACAAACAGCTTTTATCAGAGCTGAGCAAGTGATTCCTGTTACGAATCTGTAATGTGTATCCTATAGAAGAGCAGTCTCAAAGTAGTACTACATAATCACAAGCACTGGAATGTAAAGAAGCCAAAAATAAATCGATAGTTGTCCTGCAGGAACAATGCTATCTACACTGATTGACAAGCTTTCACCACTGCTTCTTGCCTTGAGAAAAACCAGAACACATACTGTGTACAGTTCCAGCACTAGTAATTCCACATTTAACAGAGTTCATTACATAGCCTATTAATTTAAGATCAAATTTTCATCTTTTTGTAGAAGGTACTATGAAACAGCGAATAGTTGTTGCCATTTCCCAATTACACAGCTGAAACAAACACTCCACTGTGGACAAGGGGTCCAGCAGACACCACAGAGTCCTTTCAAATGGCAGCAAGAAGAAAAACAACACACTGAGATTTTTTTAATATTCTGTATGTAATCATCCCACTATTCTCTCAAAGTTAAAATCCAGCGGATATTACCTATTTAAACACTTAAAACTGCAAGTAGAAATGAGAAAACGTAATGTCCAACATTCCTCCATAACCCCTTGGAAATTTCCAAGAGCGGCAGAAACTCCAGCGCAGGCTGCTAGGCTGGCTGCCATGGAAACAGACAGTGCTGGAAACGCGGCCGTTTCCTTTACATGAAAAGCTCTTCCACTGAAAGCCTCCATTTCTTTCTGCCAGCTGCCAACAGCTTTGCCGCAGCCGGTGCCCCTCGGCCGCTGAGGCCGAAGCACAGAGAGCAGGGGCTCCCGGCAGGGCTGCAGCGGCAGCGGGGACGGACACAGAGCGATCCCTGGCAGGGACGGACACAGAGCGGTCCCAGGGAAGGACGGACACAGAGCGGTCCCTGGGAAGGACCCAGAACGGCCCCAGGGACGGACACAGAGCGGTCCCTGGCAAGGACGGACACGGAGCGGCCCCGGGCACGGACACAGAGCGGCTCCGGGCCCCGGCGCTGACGCACGTGTACCCCTAACGCGAGTGCGGCACCAGCGTGTGGCACTGCACAGAGCACAGAATTCCATCAGCCGCAGGTGAAGCCCGGCACTGATCCGAGCATCAGCTTTGTGCTGGAATTGTGGCCCAGCCTCACAGGGCAGCGATCACAGAACTGCAGAACCTGAGCAGCGAGTGCTCTCTGTGCATGCTGCACTGTCACCCTGCCCCCCAAACCCTGCTCGCATCCAAAAGTTGGTATTTTCTAAACACCGAACTTTATGCTTGGTTAATCGTCCAGAGATAGGTTTTGCTTTCTCCTGAGCTGAGATTGTTTCTCCCTCAACTCTATGATGAGGTATTGTACTCTATTTATTAAAAAATGGTTCATTTTCCCCACTAATATTTGTTCTGTGAATAATAATTTTTTAAAAAAGTAGAAAGTACATTTTGTATAGTTATAAAAGAAAGAGCAGGTGATATACAAGGTACATAATTCAGGAAGGTTATGGAATATGGTAGTTTGCACATGGTATTACACATTCCACCAGTCCAAAATCAGAAATTTGTTAATATAATGTTCACCTCATTTATATGGCATGTCAAAGAAGGAGAGGAGGGAAAACCATGAAAATACCTAGCTTTAATTTGTTAGAAATTATTCTAAATAAGTTGTATGGAATTTAAAAGATAAAATGCATTTAAAATTGTGGTACTCATTCCCCATCAGCCTGAAGATGGTAATACAGCATGCTAAATACTCTCAGTTTTAAAACAAAAATAATTCATCACCAATTCATCTCGTAAAAAGTATCAGACATCATCTAGTCATGGGTGAATGCCTTCAAAACTTCCATGTATGCCAAGATGTAATTTAAAAAAGGAACTATTTTACTTAGTTTAACTTGCTTTTGTTAAAACCCCCCCCTTACTTGTTATATAATTTTAATGTTCTTTTTCCCCATTATTGTATAAGTGATTTTTCTGCTAAGACTATATCCAAAATAATTAAGAAAAGTTGAAGCAGCTCTTTTGCATATTCATTTTAAGCAATTATTCAGTCATACTTCCATTTCAGCTTAGAGATGTACTGTGTAAGTGTAAAGTACATGAGAGGAGACTACTGAGGGCCATTTCAGATAATCTCTCCAGAATTCTGGAGGGAAGCCCAATAGCACATCCAAATCTCCCAAATGATACCACTGTGATTTACTAAATGATACCACTGTGATTTACTAAATGATACCACTGTGATTTAAAGCTTTTGTCTGTAGCCAGTGCTGATGCTCAGGTGAGTGCTTCCAGCAGTAACAGCATCCACTGAAAGCAGAAAATGAAAACCTGGATGGCAAAGAGAGCTGCATGTAAACTCAACATTTCAAACAAACATGTGAACTGTAACAATAGCATTAGCTGAGAGTATTAAATGACCAGGATATAGGATGATCTGTATTGTACCCTATTGCTACAGAACATGTTGCTTAGAAACAAGAGAGAACATACACAAGGCTCCAAACAAATCACTGGGATGTCTGCTGGGATGAATATATATATGCATGCATATGTAAAAAGCAAAATCTATACTCTTCATGACTCTTTACATCTTTAAAATGACAAAAATTATTACCATCTTCGGTGAGAAGTCTCAATAAACTAAAGCTTGTATTTCCATTTTCTGTAAAATTGCATAACTTAAGTGTATTAACAATAACATTTTCTAAATCTGCAAGTATTACTCTGCTTAGTGCAGACCTCTGATTTTTAAAAAAATAATCTGCATTTCCTCAAATTCTACAATTAGCGAAAAAGTCAAGGGACTCATGAAACTTGAGTTTAAATTCTGCATCTATTACAACTTCCTTTGTGATAATTTGGAGTGTATTACACTGAATGATGACAGATGATTTCCAGCCAAGCCCCCTACACTGTCCATGCTATTCCTAGGCACAGCAAACAAAATGCACACCCAAGCAGATTCTCCAACTCAGGAGACCACACATGAATTCAAAACAGAGGAAGGTGGATTGGCACTGAGCTGCCTGACTGCAAAGGGGGATGTGAGCAACGGCACTGAGTCAACTCTGCTACAGACAGCTCCAGACTCTGCAGATGCTCAGTGGGTGAGTCCAGCTGATCACAGGGATTGCTGCAGTAGGGAGGACCCTGCACTGGAGGCTGAGGCTCACACGTGTTGTGTTGGATGTGACAGGAAAGAAGAATCCCCCAGCAGAGCAGCAAAGCAGACGGTGGTTTCAGAGTGTGGTTTCATAACTCAGCGTGGTCTAACACTGATGAAAAGCCAATGGTCTGTGCCTCCCTCCAGCCCCAGCTGCTTCTGCTGTTTCACACTGGCAGAGGTGCCTCCTGTCAGGTCTGTGCTCTGGCCTGGCAGCACCCTGAAGTCAGTGCTCTTCAGCAGTACCCACTCACTTGGGGCTGTGTAATTCCTAATGCCAACACCAGAAACAGGCTGGCAGTAAGCAGGGCAGGGCTGGATGGTAATGCCCCTGGCTCTTGGCAACAGCAGTCTTAATCCCAACCTTTCATAAAAACTTCAAGAAATCTTATAGTTGCCATAGCAAGTGTTTTGAAAGCTTTTGGTTAGCCACCATCATGCTCTAACTGTATACAGATTACATACAAAATCAAATCAGTACATTGTAGTCTTGGTTTATTGAAGTAGTTAAGCATGTGTTTATTATAATGGTATTGCAATATATTTATTATTAATTTAAGTGCTACACTGAAGAAGAAGATTCTGTGGAGTAAGTGCTGATTTGCTTTTATGACACACAATTATCCCACTGACATTAAAGAGACTGTTTATGGCAGAGTTTAGCACAGCAGGATCAGTACACGGAATTTACTGTGCTTCCTTTATTAACAAAGGAATAACACTTTTTTTGCCAGTATTTTTCTCATTATCTGTGTCTCAAGAAACATACCTGATGGACTACCACTGATAAGGGGTCATAAAAACACCTCTAAACAACAGATAACACAACTGAGAGCTTTTCTTTATAAAAAACCCCAGCCCAACCAACCAACCCCAACAAACCAAGAGCAGAATCTTTCTCATGCCAGGGCAGGAGAGCAGAAGAGGTCACAAGTACCATCAATACCCAACATGCCAGCAATAGCAGGAAGTCTGTGGAATAAACAATTCTCATGCAACATGGATTTGATTGCAAGGGATGAGGGGATGAAATCCTTCCTGACTACACCTGGTAATCTGTTACTCAGGCAGCACAAAGACAATTCCAGTGCACACCTGAGAAATCCACTCATTCCACCCTGTATCCTGTTTCCAGCACTTGCCAGTCTCCAGTTCCTCACAAACCAGTCAATTTACAATGCAGAACAAATCCCGGAAAGAAATTATGTTTCAAGGTGGAAATAAAATTTCCTTCCTGGCTAGTGTTTTTTATTTAGAGTGGCCTGCAGGCAACTGGTAACTGTGAAACTCAGATTATCATATGAAAAATATGGTGCAAACAAACTGGGATCCAACCTCCTTTTAAATCCCACCTAAGCACCACACGGATCTGTTTCACCAATTTAATCCTGTGTCTTCAAGAGTTCTGCATGGTCATACAGCTCATCCATCTTTAGACTGAAACAATTCAGGGTATAAAACAAGATTTCCTCAACTCTCCCCAGTGCTGTTAGAAACCTTTCAATCTGCAGTCCAGATATATTCCCAGGTGCTAATACATGCACTGTTTGATGACACTGAATAGTCCTTAATAACTGTATGCACATTTAAGGCTTTTCACTTGAATTTTCCAAATGTTTTGGCTGCTTACTTGACAGTGCTAAAAGAAGCTGCAGGAGGTACAGTCAATGGTGCAGGAATTTCTGAAAAAGCTGTTTAGTTAGCATTGTGTGGTTGACCTCAGAGACATAAAATATCTTTGTTCCTTGCTCATACAAAACGTGATTTTGATCAGACAGATAAAAGTAAGAACTGTTTTCACAAAAAAGGCAATATGCAACAATAGTATCTGAGCTGTTTACAAGAAAGTAGGGTAATTAAGAGGATTTTCTCTTGTGCTACAGGATGCTATAATGTGTATCAATAGCCTAAGCAAAGAAAAAAATTCAGCTTTGCAATCTAAACTGCTAATGTCCTTAATATTAATTTGCTGAAGACAGTGTTGGGGTTTTTGTTTCCATCAAAAATCTCTTTCCTTACAAAGAAACACTAAGTAAAAAAAAGAATCATACTTCACAGTTCTCTTAAGGTACTCATTGCTGAAATAAGCACTGTACTATCTCAGGAGTTTTAGATTTATCAAACCTGTGCAAAGTACCTTATGAAACAAAGGCACCTTTTGAATTACTGGATCTCTACATACTTCATCTGGCTTTGCCACTACAATTACATTTTTAATTTTTGCAGGTTTTATAATTCACATATCATATTTTTCAGTATTTTTGTGTTCTAAGGAAGAAACGTTGGAGAATTCACATGGCAAAACCAGCCACATCATTTTAAGGAAAAAGAAAGGAGGAGAAAAGAGGAGGGCAAGAAGAAGAGAGACAGAACAGCACAAGTTTATTTAGAAGATACTGATCTGTAAAATAAGTTGTCTTACAATTTATGTTTTTAACAAAGTAAAATGTGTTATCTGTAGAATTATTTAAATAGGATTAAACTAACAAACAACTGCAATTGAATTCTTAAAAATCTATAAAATATATGAACTACATATTTCATAACATTATAAACTGGAAATGGGAAGCTCTGTTTTAGTCTCTCTAGATGTAAATCAAGCAGATTTGGAGTGTTTTCAATAATTCATTCTATATACCACAAGAAAGAAAATTATTGTTTTTCTAAGCTTTAGAAGGAGGAAAGGCTGTAGTCAATCAAACTCTCAAGAAGAGGTTCATTATTTTAATCACTACATTGCCAAACTTGAGAGAGATAAAAGGATAAGCAATATTCACTGGGGAAAGTGAAAATGGAGAACAGGTACTAAAACACAGAAAAGGAAGCAAAGATAGTGATTATGGAAAACAATTATATCTTCTTTTATGCACTGAATAATTTAAGCTCTAAAATATTAATGAATTTAGACTTGCAGTGTCCCATAATTGCAGATTTTTTGCTATTCTGACAGACCATCATTACTGTAATGTACATTCTTTCATCCACTTTCTCCATAACTGACATGCTTGAAGAGGCCTGAAGATAATCATTACTGTGGTTACTAATCAGCACACCTACACTACCCCCCGTGCTGGGTTCACCATGTTTTTCTGCTCTTTATTTCTTGGTCGCTCACCCCAGCTGGGTTTTGTTTCCTGCAGCACTGCCCACTCCTCTGACCCTCCTCGCTGCATCCCCAGAGCCTCAGCAGCAGCAGCAGGGCTTTACCTGGGCCTGCTCTGAGCTGGGAGCCAAAACCCCCAGCAAGAGGCCACTGCTGGCCCTTTTTGCAGTCACTGTCTCCCAGTCAGTGCTTTCCTGCCACAGAGGAAGCACAACTGCTCTGCTCTCAGCACTGCCACATGCAGCAGCACTCAACCTCACAGCACCTTTCTAATCCCTGACACCTTTGGTATCAGTGCATTGCATCAAGACCAGTGTTTTCTCCAGCTCAAACTTAAAGCTAAGTAATGGGGCTTTTCAACTAACATGTCAGGTACTGAATCTAATACTGAATATGGTCTATCTTTTTTGATATTTTAAACATTATTAAGGTCCAAACTTTAAAACCGAATGAACAAAACCCCCAAACAAACCCAGCATTTAAATTCTGAGAAAGGCAGGATTTCATGTAGAACTCTTGCCACCACACCAAGGGAGAAATCTCTGAATCACCAGACAATCCAGAGATATCTGGAGGAAAAGCCAAGGCAGAGTACTGTAAAATGAAAGCAGGAATTTTGTCTACTGCAAATACAGTTTGTGTCCTATTGATTAAGAGGCTGGAGTTGAGCCCAGAGCTGCAAGAGCCCGGTGTGCTGACTCCCACCAGTGTCAGACGCTCTGGGCAGCGCTGGCAGCCGATCTCCAGGGGTCTCTTCCTTCTCCTCCTCCTCCCAGGCCAGCTGGAAGAATTCTGTCCAACAGGAGTAAGACAATTTCCCTGTCTCAGCAGCATTATTACCTCAGCCTAACAAAGATTACTTAACATGAATCTCATATAGTTCTATTTGCCAGCTTTAAATGATGTTCCAAATATTCTCAGATTATGGCTATTTTAGAAACTAATGCCTGTGCATTTTATCCATTTAATGCCAAGTTGAAATCCAATCATTTAAAAAGACATAATGTGGTTTGAAAAGCACATGCCTCAAAACCAGAATCAAATCTAATTTAAAGTATGAGGGGAGAAGGGAATTCCAAAGAAAGAAAAGAGCTGAGAAAAGCACTGTTGAAAATGAGGTAGTAATATGTCTAATACTAAAGGTGTGGGGGGTTTTATTTTGACATGCCATATTTAATGTTTATTTCATTATATTTATTTCAATTGTGACATTTTGAAGCACTTTGTGCAGTATTTACAGGACAATTTCAGAGTCCTTCATTAATTCAGCACTGAATGATACTCTGAAAGGACTATTTGAGCGCTCATTTTTCTTCATACCTACAATTCCTATCCAGCTATCATCATCGTTATTTTACTAGTCTCAGGGAAAATTTAAATTCAGCTTTTAAAGGTTTTCTTTTTTTTTTCAGAGGGAAAACAATACCTCATTTAATGTACAAACACTCTTCCTGACCTACAGCATTACATGAGACATGCTGGTGACCCGAATGTGCCCAGGACTTCTGCATTCTCTGTCCCCCAACCAGCAAGTGACTGACCTTCCTTGAGACTTTTCTGGCTGTTCACCTCAAGGCATTCCTTCTCCTTCAGCGGCTTAACATCTCCTGCAGGTAAGATCTCGGAAAAGCCCTGCTGCTGTTTCTTGGAGCTATCGATCATGGTGAGAATCCTTTAGAATGGCAACATCCAGCACGGAAAAAGCGCAGGCCGCAGTGGGCAGCGGTGCAGCGCGGTCCGCACGGGGCCCGGCGCCGAGTCCTACGGCAGCAGCCCGGGCGCTGCTGCGCCGCCCATGGCGCTGTCCCTGATGGCTCCGCTCGGCTCGGCTCGGCTCAGCCTGGCTCAGTTGAGCCCAGCCCAGCCCGGCCCGGCTCGCTGTGCCCGCTCCGAGCCCGCAGCCCGCTCTCACGGCGGGCACCGAGCATGTGAAGCCCAAGTCCCAAGCGCCGCCTCTCTCCCCAGGCAGACACTCCCCCTCTGCCTTCAGCTACGCTCGCTTCCTCTGCACATTGGTGTTTCAATGTGCAGCTCGGTGGTCAATCATCTGACAAAGAATGAGTCAAGCGGTTAAAAATAAATCCAGCAGTTGCTGGAGCAGCGTTCGCTGATACCTAAGACAAGCTACTGCTGAGGTCTCTCTCCCTTTCCCCCCTTCCCTCTCCTTGCCCCCACTCCTCGGAGCACTGCTGCAGGCAGCAGAAATATTTCATCTTTGCCTGACCGGCACTTTCATTACTCATTAAGTTTCACCAGTAAACAAAGCTGCACAGTGGTATTTGAAAAAGTTATAGTTATGTTAAGGAACCTTCCCACACACCCAACCCCAGGTCTGGTTCCAGAGACATATTTCTAGCAGAGGTAACTGGGAAAACCAGTGATTATTTCCACGCCTTTCCCTGCAGTATGAGAGACTCTGTTCCCTGTTGTAAATATCTAAGCCCCGAGTATTTTATTATTTTCCTTTTCGCATTAGTTACACATCTCATTATTCCCAGCAGTTTCAGGAGTGTTTCCTCCCACAGCTTCTGATCTGCCATTCTCTGCAGCATATCCCATTTATCTTACATGAGTCATCAACTTCAGCGTCAACCTGGAAGATTTCAGGGAAATGGATCCCCTCTAATTACCTGGCGTTGGCCATGAGGGAACAGCACACGAGTCTGCATTTAATTTCCTGTACTTAGAGAAAATAAACTATACATAATGTTAAAGAGTCTCTACATGTCAACTAGGAACTCTAGCAGGTGTATTTTCCCTTCCCTTTGGCCTAAAAATGCTATCATTGCACACATTTTCCACATCTCTGCTTTGTATTTTAAATCCTTCAACCTGAAACTATAAAAGACATCTCCATTCAGATAAAACGTTTCACTTCCATAGAATCAGATCTGAAAATACCTATATACTTTCAGATACAGAATTTTTAAAAGTGGAAACTAGAAAAACACCCCATCTTTTCCTCTTTGGATCTTTCTACAAGCCAGGGACTGAGCAGTGACTCTTCTCCTTGCCAGTGCCCTCCCGGGGCGAGTGACACCAGGGGTGTGAAGCTGCCTGAGCCCCAGCAGGATTTGGGAGCCTGTCCCTGTTTGCTGCTGCTGGGAGAAGGGGACCTGGATCTGCTCAGCACCGCAGGGAGGAGGCGCGAGCTCACTGGCCTTTAACAACCCTTGACATGTAAGGAGCTGACAACACAGGCAAAAAACTCTTTGCAGCATGAATGATTTGAGGCCACTCTCCCAGCCTAAAAATCAGTTGTCTGCACATCATTTGTATAAAAATTATCAGCTTAAATTATGTTCTGCTTAAATACAAGTTACAGATTATTCCAATACATTTGCTTTTGCAGTGATTTTTACTGAACACAAGAAAAAAAAATACTGTGGAAAAGCTCCTTCATAAATCAAATTAACTTCCTCACTGCCTGCTGCTGAACACTTACTGTGCACAAGAAACAAAATTGCTGTTGAGAAACTCCACACATTCATTCAGAAAATAAAGTCAGACAAGCCGAATGCAAACACATACTGCTTAAACTTAAACACACATTAAACTCTGACACCGTCAATAAACAATCTTACACACTGATAAAACAGATTATAACTCCATATTTTTCTTGTACCAAGAGAGGAGTTGTTTGGATGGATGAATTATATTCTAACAGTGTAACAATATAGAACAGCAGAAATTGTTTTATGGAAAGGGTACAGTGCACTTCACACACTCTGAACTGATTTCCCAATGATTCAGAAAACAGAGTATTTTGAAATTTTAAAAATTCCGTGCTGTAATGACGAAGTGTGTAATTAAAGAAGCCAGAGGAAGAATTTTTCTTCAAACACCACATTTCTGAAGCAAGTTCTATCCATTCCTATCCCTTTATATAAATTGAGAGTGCCCATTGCCCAGGGGAAAGTTGACCACAGTAAGAGCAGCTGGGTGGGAGCAGTTCAAGCCTTCAGGAGCATTTCTCTTGTTCAGAAAGATGAGTTTAGCCAGGAGCTCATGCTATCCACTCCTTCCCCTTTCCAAGGGGAGCCACCCCACAGCAGATCCATGTGCTTATGCTTCAGCTGCTTGGACTTATACCTCTTATTTTGCTTCAATTTCACCTCTTAGTTCAATACAGGTTTAACAAAGAGATGAAAATTTTAGAAAACCTTTAAGAAGGCTGATCAAAATCTCAACAGTAACATGCAAAATCATTCATAAGAAAAGCAGGAATCACAGAATTTATGAAAAATAAGAATGAGGAAATTCTTATACAGACTAGGAGAGACGAATGGTCAAAACAATGCTGTGCATTTTTCATGTAACCAAATACGGCCACTGCCAATAAATGCTACACGATATGGAATAGTTGGGTGAGTGCAGACATAACAAATGAAGACAAAGAAAAGATGCTTTTGAAGAAGGAAATAGTTCTGCTCCAGATTCAGTTATACTGTGAATACTGAGAATATCTGGATATTCTGCTCAGGAAAAAGTTTCTCTTAAATCCCTGCATGAAGAATAACATTTATCTCCCCCATCATGAAAAAAAAATTCCTATTCCAACAACCTCTTGTTTTCCCAGCAGTCTTAAATATACACTAATCCAAGCTCAATTGATGACTTGCTTTTATTGGTTACTTTGGTGAACAACAATACAGTTCTTGTATTTTTAGTGATAAGGCTTCAGAGAAAAACTAATCATCGTCCAACACGTCTGTTGGAAAACTCCAAAACTCTGAGACAGCTTCACAGGCACCGGGGGCATCTCACAATTCCCAGCTCCACAGCACTGCAACGTGGGAAAAGTGCATGTCCTTATGATGGACTTTGTCAGCATTGCTAAGGACTGTACCAGAAGGAACAGAAACACCCTTAGCACATTCCAGTACTAAATTCACCTGCCCATTACCTACACCCAGGTGTTCAGAGGTGTCCTGAGCAGGTCCCATGTGAACCAAGGCAGAGTGCTGCCTCTTATCCCCTGTGCTGACCCTCCTGCCATTGAAGGACTCCTCCTTCCCTGCCAAATGAAATATATTTGTAACTCCTCTAGAATGGTTCACATACGTTCTTACCTGTGACTGCTAAAGCACCACAATCACTCCTCAGATTTACTCATGCACTTTCAAATCTGATGGTAATTTTTTAAGCTCTTATGAAACAGCAGAAGTTCTGTCATGAGCCACCACCATCACACTGATGTACTGAACACACTGCCTATGTCTGGGCAGTATCTGCCTTGAAGATTGTTTTGACAGATAAAAACTGCTTTGTATTTCAGTTACTTTCATTGTTGGTTTTAAAGGGCCCTAATTCCACATTTATCTTAAAAGAAATGGTGACTTTATAGGTAGGAACTTAATACTTTCCCATTCAAATCAGCCATTTTGGCCTACCACAAAACATCCTCTAGAGTAAGCATTAGTGAAACAATAGCAACTTGTTTGTTCTTTGACTACTCTTTATTTTAACAGTAATACAGTTAAGAGAATGCAATATAAATTAGGGACAGAAAAAGCTTGGGATCTCACAACTCCACTCAGAGTTTAAAATGATTTTGTGTTCAGTGTCTAAAAGTGAGCTGGAATTTGGATTGTCATTTGAAATTGATGGCATTGTTAAAAACGGTCAAAAAACTTTTTCAAATAGCAAATTTTTCATCTTCTCTTTCTGCTCCTGACTATTTAAATACAGAATGTTTTGTAATAGAGAGAACTACTCATCTCCAAACTAAACATTGGATATAAAACCTGTACATTTTGAGCATGTACCTGTTTCAAATGAGCTCGTTTTAACATTACAAACAGCAAAATGACACTGAGGATCACAGAGAAACCTATAATGACCTAGAAACAAAACTATGGCTGAGAGACTGGTTTCTATCCAAAGTATCTCTTTCAGCTGAAAGAAAATATCGAGTCGTGCATGTTGTATTTTTCAATTACAGGTTTGAGCTCGTTACAAACTGCATCAGTGTATCCAAACCAGAAGCTGAAGTGAAAGACACACAACAAGCTCTTGGTTTCAGTGAAAATGAAATCTGTTAGAATTTGCATTATTTTCAGAGGGCAGAACTACCTCTCATTTGAATTTCAATTTAAGTTGAGTATATTGCATAAGAGTGGGTGAAATGAAGAAAAAAGGCCTCAGAATGGAACATTTTTGTCAGTTCCATAAACCAGAATCCAGTAACATCACATTTAATAGCAATGTACTGCACAAGTTTTTCATAAATGTTTGCTTTACACCTAAGGTCATCAGTGCTCGTTCCTTCCATCCCTCTGCAACACAGACCTCCAAGTGTTCTGCCAACCTTCAGCTTACAGCAAAAGTGTTATTTAAAAAGTGGAAGTGCCTAGTAGATACTAACCAAACTTCCCAAGTAGAGGAGGAAGCAATGCAGCTCCGTGGTACCTCCCAGTGCCTGCCTGTCTGCCCTCACAACAGACCCCATATGTGGGTGAAGCATCAGTGATCTGCTGAGTGACATCACTGACTGGCAGCTGCTGCACAACCTTATTAAACACCAAGTAACCAAGCAACAATTGCTTTAACAGTACATTCCAACTCTTCACATCATATGGAACTCATTCCTTTGCAATCCCATCAAAAAGAAAAACAAAACCAAACCAAACGCCCTCGGGTGTTTAAACTCTTTCCCTACCACAATAACATTTTCAAGTGGGAAAAAAGCCTAATTACTCAAATACCTATTTCACCTTGGCTTTACATACACCTTGATGAATATCTTGGTGCTTTATATTGTGTTAGGATCATCTAGTTCTTGATCATGGTGTAATAATTTCTTCACACAGGAAAATAGCGCTCTGACTACACAAACTAAAGTATCAGTTTACATAACCCCTATTATAATTTATTCTATTACTTCTATAAACATTAAGAACATTATTTCAAATCATTAATTAAGGGGAATTGTTTTGGGGGAGTTCTGTTCTGCCTGTATTCTCCACCATTTTGGCAACAAAGACCCAAACAACACAAATAATGGTCACCATCTACCTCAGGCAGAAAAATACCAAACACTTAGAGTGATGTCAAATTTTTAAGTCTGCATGTTCTACTTCTCCCACTAAAACCCACTCAAATTCCTTTTAAGGGAGGACATATGTTGGCATGTTCACAGCTTACATGAAAACTACCTTCCATTTGGTCTTGCCCATATATACATCTAAATAAATATTTTTAAAATGTGTATATAAAGTACATAAAATATGCATTTTTGTATATGTTTAACTATACAGATCTACATTTAACTGCATATATATATCCTGAAGAGGACAATATTCAGTCATCCACTGTGCTACCTCTGATTTGCAGAAGTTGCCTATAATAAGTGCTGCACACCAATTATCAGTTCTGTTTGCTCCAAGTTACCTTCTTGTAGTGGCTCTGTCACAAACTGACACTTCAACAACAACATTTGCAGTTAGGGCATAGTTCTAACAACTTAAAACAATTATACAATGGAATTTTAAATTAACTCAACATTCTTTTCTAGCTATGCATTTAGCTATGCACAAGGAATTTCAAGAAAAAAGGTCAGAATAAGACAGTTTGATCAAGTGAGCTCTTTAAAGGAAAACATGCTTTCTGTATCTCCTGTAATCACTCAAATGCCAGGCCCTCAAACAGGATTTCATATATACCAGATGCCTTGAATTGAGTCAGTCACAGGTCATGTCTCCTGTGTTAATCTCTTCACAATAAGCAGATAATTAAAAAAAATAATATCTATAAATCAAACTAAAATGATGGAATGTTTGTTTAGAAGTTTACCAAATGGAATGACTCTGCTGGAATTCTTTCATGTAGCCTGTGAAAATGTCAGAATATATTCCATTTAAGAGGTCACAGTCCCTAGAGATCTCTGAGTTTTGGCTTGTATGTCTTTTCACATGCTTTAATATTTGAAAATTGTTCCTTGTAGACACTGAGTGATGGCCTGGGAATGCTAGGATTGTGGGAACTGGCAGTACCAATGACAAAGACAGACTTACTGGGAAATCAGTACCTACCCAGTTTGCGCTCTCCTCTTGCAACAGATAGGATGACATTCAAATGTTTATAGAGAGACCAAGGGACATTTGCTTTTTCTACTGACATGTTAAAAAACCAAACAAAACCCCAAAAACAAACTCCCCCAAAAACCAGAGCACTACCAAAAAAACCAAAGCATAGAGACAAATATATATTAATTACAATATGCTGTGTGTTCTTAGCAAAGATTATTTAATAGAATATTTGCGTTGGATGTCCCATGGGCTATTAAAACCTTAATGGACAGACAAACCCCAGAATCACTGAGGCTGGCAGCAGCCTCTTGAGATCCCCTGGCCCAAGTCCTGCTGGAGCAGGTCAGCTGGAACAGGCTTGCCTAGGACAGTGCCCAGTCTGATTTTTAGTATTTCCATGGGTGGAGATTCCACAGCCTCTCTGCGCCACCACTGTACACACACACACATTATTTATAACTACACTATAAATACACACACACATTTCTACTGTAAACTTACAGAAATTGTGCACTTCTTTATCTAGATAGATCTTTCAGGATATACTTCCCTTGAGGTCTGGTTTGTGGGGGATTTTTATGTTTGGTTTGCTGATGTTATTGTTGGTGCTCACAGAATATCTGCACACTGTTTTCCAGATCTCACTGCTCTCAGCTTAGTGATTATGAAACTGCTGAATTTAAGATCATTTTTGCAATTTCATTTTCAATTTTATTCCCTGCCAAGATATTACTTTTATCAGAACTAAGTTTTCCATTTGTTGTTCTCTAGTCTTTCCATCAGCCATCTTTTCTACACTGTCTCTCCCAACTCTCTCAAGAAAATAAATTCTAAGCACAGTGACCTACCTATATATCATTACAAGAGGAAAAAACACACCTAATCCCTGATCTTAGAGGAGTGAAGAAAAATCTCTCATACACATATGCAAGAAAATGTCCCAAATCTCACCTGACTCTCTAATATCAAATTTGCAGCTCAAATCTATTAATTGCACAGAGGATTGGGAATTTGTTCAGAAGCCATAAAACCATGCCAAGAATGCACGTTACCAGTGCTACATACTGAGGGAGTGGAAGATAAGAGATAACAGGCAAACTAATATACCACAACTCTTAGATGCCAGAAAAAATCCCTTGGATCATCAAATTTATTTAAGTAATACCATTAGGTTAAGTGGGATGTGGATTTCATTCAGTTATTTTAAGAACTGTGTCTCCCAGCTGACTCGACTGGTCCCTTAGGAGGACTCAATATACACCATTTGGAGTATTTGTTTTTGTTTGGGTTTGTGTTGGGTTTTCTGTGTGTATGTGTGTGTGTGTTCCATCTTCCCCTGAATTCCCCACAGTACTCCACAAGCTCTCCAGCCCCACAGGAAGCTGCAATTCTCACCTGACCTTCAGTGCCTCAGGGTCTCTGCTCCTGAGTGTCCCTGTTCTTACACAGCTTTCTTTGGGCTGCCTACTCCTAACTGAGATTTTTACCAGATTTGCTTTTACTTTAACATGTTCACTGTCCCAAGGCTTTTTTTCCTGCAGAATCCAAGACTCTTGGTTCTTCTCTCAATTAGCCCAATTCTGCTGGAGAACAGTTGCTGCCAGCCTGGGAGGCACAGCACCACCTTCTCTACCCTCCTCCAGTTCCTGATGTACAACCTCAGAGAAGGAGAAGCAATCCCATTCCTACGCTGGCTGTGAGTTTGGAGGAGCAGACACCTCACAACCCCCTGCCTGGAACAGAACTGCTTCTCCACACCACATGAAGGGCAGGGAACGTGCACTCGCCTTCTGACAGGATTTATGGCCAAAATGCAGAGCTGAAGGGCAGTCAGTGGCCCAGACAGGTGCCAGCCACTTGTCCACCCATTTTACAAGAATATAACCAGGCTCCCACCTGTGGATGACAACTGCACAAGAGCAACTTACTTGTCTCTTTTTCAGGAACTAGTAGCCATGGTCACAAGAAGTTTGGCACAATGAGATAGCCAAGGAAGCCACTGCAGAGCCAAGAGAGGCTGCTGTAAAACACAAGCTAGGAGCTTTCTATTTTACATGTACCTTGAAATAATGATTGCATGGCTCCTCACACCCAACCCTTCACAACTCCCTCTCCCAGCCAAAGTGGCATGCTCACCAGTTCTGGGAAAGTATTAATTCAGCACACAAAAAGCTCTGGTCAGGCACTGCTTCCTTTTTTTGATGGTATCTACATGTGCAATCCCTTCCCATCATTTGGCTCTGAAACAGCAGGTTGGAAAGCTGCAGGCAGCATCATTCCCCTCCTGCTGTCAGCAGCAGACAGCCTATCCTTCCCTCCCTTGCCACCTCCTGGTTCTCAGACAGAAGCTGGTGAAACTGTGGTACAGCGTGTGGGCAGCACATTGTTCTGACTGGTACTTGGGCCGTGCCACGCTGCTGCTACTCCTGTCAGCCTTCCTCCACTGCAGCCCAACTCAACGCCCAGGCATCAGTCTCCTCCCTCCTGCTTCCTCATCCATGTCACTTTTCCCCCAAGCTGTCCTTCCTAAGGCCACAACACCTTGCCTAAAAAGCACATACGGGACCCAAGCTGGCATCCTCCAGGCAGGGCTGCAAACGCAGAGCCTGTTTGCCAAGCTCCATGTACACGGGCAGGCTCACTGCTCCTGAGAGGGACTGCACATCCATGGCTGCCATGAGACTGCCACAATCACAGACATATCTCTGTCAGCGCTCAGGGGGTGACAAGTGTGAAGAAATATGAATGAAATAGGAACTTTTGCTGCTTTTTAGCAAGTGGAGCAAGAGTTGGGCTCACAAGAAGAGGCATGATAAACCCCTGCAATATACAGGGCACATGCTTACATGATCAATGCACTCTGTGTACTGCCTAATTATCCAGAAAGATGCAGACTAACAAGAACCTTAAATTAGTGTCATTAGCAATACAATATTGCCCACAGCCATGAACTTGAAAACAGGTCAAATGAAATAGGAGAACCTTACAATTGTGACAGTCCAGGAGACCGACATACAACACCCACCTCCCAAAATTATCCATTTGTCTTTGTTCAGGGAGTAAATACCTGCATGTAGTAAGTTACTAGAAAATCTTAAGCTCCTAATGCACTCCAACTGTTTTGTTATTGATCCTCTGCTGGAAGTTAAAACCTCTTCAACAGAGTTGGCACAGCATATAAATGTTCCTTTGTAAACTCAAGGGACAATAATTCCACTGGAGCTTAAGCTAACCATGAGAATGTGCAGCAAACCCACCGAGCTCGGCCCACCCAAACTCTTACTCCTGCTTTGCTCTGTGACTGGGATCTCTGGGGCAGAGGGCAGGGGAGAGGAGGAAAATATGAAAAAGGAGAAGGTAGTAACAGCTCCAGTGACTGCTGGCTCACCCAGGCATGCTGTGATTACCTCCACGGTAAACAAAACCAAACCAGAGCAGAAGCCTCCTACCCTTGCAGTGACATTGGAAAAGCTGGAAACAGTGTCTGTGCTAACTTGTGCAAGTCAGCTTAACAACACTGCAGAACAACACTAGAACAGTTCAGCCTCCTACTGAACTAATGCCAAAAGACTCATTCAAGTAAACAAAAGGTTTAAAGGATCACTACCAAAGCTCACAGTAAGCATAATGCTTCCTTCATAAAAATATCCTACCAAAAAAATACCCTTAAACACTTCAGAACTTTTTAAGTGCCGCTGTATTTCTGTGAACTGCAATCTCTTATGCTTACAGACTTTATAAAGTAGTGACATGCTAAAATACTCTTGCAAATATCCAATTTTTGGTAAAAATGAAAAATATTAAATTATTAAAACTACTTTTAATTTTAACCCATCAAGTTCAAAGTTCACTTTTACAAACTTTCTTCTGACTTTCATAATTGCTACAAAAAATTGTTTCTAACCAAATTAACCAAACTTACTAAATCTGAACTTATAGATGAGCAATAGCTTGGCTGCTCTGGAGGTTTGACAGGACACAGATACCCACTTAACCCATTTTGGTTTTACAGGAAATTAAGAAAAAACAGATTTTCCAGAAGTATACTAATATTGAATTAAACTTTGTGGGATAGAATGCAAAACATGAATTATGTATTATTTATGCAGAAACAAAAATTATTGAAAATTATCCCTTTTTATCGGATAATAATACAAGTCTCAAAAACATTTCATCAACACTTGTAGTATACACCAGCTGTATATGTATAAAAACCTCCCCAACTCCATTCTGGGTTCCAGAGTGCCATTCCAGGTTCCGGGTGAAGCTCCCGGGACCGACTTCCCACCACCCCGCAGGACCTGGACGTGGGGAGAGCGAGCAGGGAGAGTCCCCGGCCGTCACGGCCCGGTCCCTCCCCGTGGCCCCGCGCCCCCGGGCACTCCGTCGATCACTCCCTCACTCACTCACCATTCTTGCGCTCGGTGAGGGGCGGCAGGCAGGGGCTGGGCTGCAGCGACAGCCCCCGCAGCTCGTGCGCCACGGCCTCGCTGTGCGGGCTGGGCGCCAGCCGTGCCGGGGGCCCGGGCTCGTCCTCGGCGTCCGCCGGCCCCGCGGGCTCCATCCTGGGCACGCCTCGGCGCTCTGCGGAAACAACACGGCTCCGGTCACTCCATGCTCCGGCAACGCCGACAAACGCTTCACACACTGCTCTGCCTTCGCTCCTGGGCTTTGGGCGCTTCCTTCGCACGCAAGATTCAGCGTACCCACTGATCTCCCACAAATATTACGAGTTGGCAAAAATATAGTCAGGGAATGGATTCAGAGGCAATTTAAGAGAGAAGCAGGACAGTTTCTCCGCTCACACTGACAGAAACATCACCCATTGTCAGACCCCACGATGGATGTCCAGAAGCTCCCGTGCCCCACCCTGTGTCCCCACCCACGTATCAGCACAACATCCCTTTTTTTCAATAGCTTCTATTAGAGAATGCTGAATTCATATATTGTGCTAACATACAAATGGCTTTTAACGTTTTGAAGCTCTGCACAACTCTCCTTCAGATCCCAAATCAACGTCAGTATTCATACAGGACTTCACACCACCAAAGGACTATATTAGAACCAGTTAATCCTCAGTATCTCCAGCAAGGAAGACTTTTGGCCATAAATATTTTACAATTAATTTTACTGCACACTAGCTACTTATTGAATAGTTGAGTAAGAGTCCCAATTTACTATATCCTTCCTTTCTATCATCAGTGTAGTACTTAATCTACAGTAAGGAGAAACAGAAGTATGAATTACTGGTACATGCTTTTTATACCTCACAGAACTATCAAGTCATTAAAATCTCAATAAATCAATATGGACATCAATGAAGTCCTATCCCTGGATTCTTGGAAACTTAAATGATATGAAATATTAACAACTCATAAAGATCCATATAAATGAAGAAATGTCTTATTATTGAGAGGTTTTTTGTTAATTTTTAATTATTTTTCTTAAGAAATACAACTGCTTGCCATACTCAGCCTTAAACTTCAAATATTCTGAATATAAACACCACATGTGTTGGGGTGCGTATTCAGAATTTTGGAAATGCAATATGTTTCAATGATCAATACCAAAGTATTTCAAGTGTTAACATATTTTAAAAACCAAGATGACAAAAATTATCATGACCTCCAAAGAATGGCCCACACTGCAAAACGGTAGAGAATCATGTTCTGAAAGTGAGAATTGAAAAATAAGAAATATAAGCAAGGACTGCTTGATATACACCTAAACAGAACAATTATCATGGTTAAGTGCATATTTTTCATTATCTTCCCTAGTTACCAACTGGTGCTTTCACATTAAATGAAGACACATTAACTTAGTGTTATGCAAGATTTTTTTTCTTTGTTCTTAGCTTTTAGAAGCATAATTTACTCAGCTCTCACTCGATTTCCTGACATTACACTCTCCTCAAACTCCCACTCACCCATACAAATTAAGTACATTATTAACCGAGCAGTTCTCTTCAGAGCAGAATTTAAGTGAAAATTTAGCTGCTTATCTGTTCATATTCACAGCATTTTATCCACAATTTACTAGTTATGAGTTGCCTTGGAGTCATTTTTCAAAGAGATTAAGCCACGTGAGCTGTATTCATGCTCTCAAACCAGATTAAATTAATAAAAACACCTTCTTGTACTAAAGTTTAGCATTTGTTATGCTGCAGGTTAGCTTTGACCAGTTTTTTTCCCCATGACAGATAAGTAAACATCATGCTTTGAATGAAACCAGCTTGACTTTCACCACTTCTACAATGCACTGTGGAATTGGTATCATGTCCATCTCTTAATTTTTGTTTCAGGAATGTACAGAAATGTGGGTTTATTGTCCAGATCCAACTGAGAACACAGCATGCAATTAAATGATGTTGATTGCAGCACAGCAGTAAACTCAAACCAATTTTGACTTGCCACACAAAATGAGCTTGATCTGTGGTTTGAACATTAACAGATCGGGTTGGAAGGGACCTTCTGGAGGTCATCGAGTCCATGCCCCTGTCCCATGGGATTACCAGCTCTCAGGAATTTGCCTTGTCAGCTTCTGAAAATCTCCAAAGCAGGTGATTTCACCACCTCGGGGTGACCTCAGTATGAATGCTTTGCCCACCTGCTTCACACAGAATTTCTTTTACAGCTGACCATGACCCTCAGGACCCTGTTCTCATACACTACATGAATGTCAACATTAGGAAGCCTCTAAATCCAAAGCTTTCCAGTGCAGAACTCTAACCCTAATTTTAAACTTTCCAATTCACAGTAAAGTCCCAGATACTGCACTTCCCTTTTCCTAAATCTTTTAGATAGGCTGCTAAAAACCCTGTACCTATTTGAGAACAAACCTATATTCTCAAATGATCCTTTAACACTAGGACAACCCTATTGCTATGCTGCTTCATAATCCTTGAACAAAAGACACTCTAGAATTCCTAGAAAGTCTAAATTCCTCAAATTCTTCACTCATATCTCAAATCACATTTTGATCTCATTTCTTTTTGTTATTACTTATGAACTGCTGCTGTATCAGACTACAGAAATATTTCTGAGCTAAGAACAACAAATTCTCTTAACCTTCCCCAAAAAGGAAAACACACATCCCCACCCAGCATTTCCAGGGCTTTTTTTGTAGGGGGAAAAAAAGTCAGTGGCCTACATCATGAACATCTGGCATAGATACACTAGAATTCTTACAGCTCCTTACTGAATCAGCTAAAGAGCTTCTAAAAAATATTATAATGATGACAAATTGAAGACTTGCAATAATAAAATAGAAACAATTAATTTGATTCTTATCTCTTGCTCTATTAGAATCTAATAAGGAATTCATTCAGCTGTTCAACTTTCTGAAGACCACTCCTGAACCTGGCATCCATGAAATTATTAATTTGTCTTTGGCATAGGGTTTTCCTTATCGATTGAAAAAACTAATTTGGAACTTAAAAATAACTTCTATAAATATCTTTCCAAACAAACAAAAAATAAACAAATTGGGATAAAAGACATCTGTAAACATCTCTGTAGGCATCTTTTTACACTGCTGAATGTATGATAATAAACCATTACCATTTCCTAGCACACTCATTTTAAGTGCTCCAGATAAATACAACTGCTTTAGCATCAGATGCAGGCTACAACCAGCAGCATTTACTTCACATGAAACTCAACTAAAGATATGCAGAATGTCTCCTATCTATTTTCAGTCTTCAAAAGCCATTTCATTCTGAAGTTTCTAGTATAACCAACTGTTTGTACATCAACAATTCAAACTGGAAAATGAGCAATAGAAAACATTTATTCACCTTGTTTAAAACCAAACCCTGTAAAATAAACACTTTATCCAGCAACCATGCGCAAAACTGAAAAACCTCGGATTTAGAATGTAAAGCCCATGATACTCTCATATTTTATATTAAAGATAACAATTTGCCTCCCCTTTCTCATTTGTTTGAAGCCTCCTCAATCCTGAAGAATAATTTCAGATTTGCCATCTGCATTTACAGATGGTAACCATTATCTGTGTAACCCCTGAACTGAAGCAGACCTATACACAAAGTATATTAATAACATAACTGAAACTCAACAGTAAAAACATGTACAGGAAAAATACAATTTTAAAAAATCCATTCTATAAAGTTTCAATATTCTACTTAACATAATCCAAGAAAGCACCTTTTATACCAGGCTGACCTGACAAAAATCAGTTGTCACTCAAGAGGTTTCCACTCTCTTCCTTGAAACTAAGACACCTGAAGTTACAGTTGTGTGAGCCATCACTCTGCTAGGTATGAAAACCATTTCTGCTTATGAACTGTTGGAAAGCATAAGATCAATTTGTTTCCAAAAATTAAAAATAAAATTACTCAATTGTTCCAATACTCCTAAATGATTACAGGTAGCTGGTTTTTGGGGTTTTTTTTAACATAGAATTCATCAAAATGTTTAAGAGTAGTAAAGTGAAAACTAGAAAAAATTATTTTCCTCCTTAGCCTTTAGAATACATTATCAAAATAGAATCTGCACCAGCACTGCTAGGAGGCTTCAGTTCACATTTCCCTGACAAGTACATAGGAACAGTGTTCCAGCACTGGCAAACCAGAACTCCTGTACAATGTATGAGCCTTATGTAAGTGTTCTCACAGATTGTAGGTGGTTGCTATCTTCTTAACTGCTGAAGACAAACACTCCTTTTATTTTTAAACATCTTATCTTCAAAAGACAAAATGTATTTCCTTGGAAAAATCTTATAATCTTATACTTCCCTGCTACTTGAGACACCAGAACTGGTATTTTATTTGGCACAAGCTCTGAAATCTGGATGACGCTTCAGTAGTAAATCAGTTTTTATTTTGGCAATCTGCTGGAAAAAAAACAGTTCAAGAATGACAATGCATTCAAGCTCTGGCCAAGTCAACTGGCTGATGTTAACACTGCTCACTCCCTCACACCTACAAGGAACCTGGGTCACTGTACCCAGTACAACATTGAATTAACACTCATCAGATATTAGCAATACCAGCTCCAGGATTTACAGAATCATGGTGTGAACATGAGCACTCAGTTTCTCTATTTATAAAACTCAGTAAAATTTAAAACTCTAGCAGTTTGTAATATACCAGAATCTTTAGTGGGGAGAATACTCGAAATGTAAAATGCTGGGTTTGTTTTGGTTTTCTTACCTTTTTCTTCAATTTATCAGAAAACACTAAAAAAATCCTTAAAAATGTGAGATCCAGCAGGTTAACCAAGAGCTGCCAAGGCAGGCCATTGCATTAAGCTTTTTAGTCTCCCTGTCAGTGCCTGGAAAAACTTGGAGATCTGTGCAGTGGAACAGTGATTGCTGACACTGAGGCCAAGAAGCACTTTGCGAGCTGTTACAGGTCTAAATATTCCTTCTATCTGAGCAGTGGGCATTAATGACCTGAGAGAATGGGAGAAGTCATAGTCTGAGACTGACTTGGCAATGCCCCTTCCCCTCTCCTGAAGAAGGCCAAGGACTGTGCTTTCAGAATGCAGCAGACCCTACCTATGCCTACACAAGCCTACAGCAAACTTCCTCCGTAGGCTAAAAATTAGCCCAGTCCAGTGGTCAGACCCTTGGAATGCTCAGTCTCTCCTTTCTTCCAAGGATCAGCATACGTCAGGCCTGAACACAAACAAAGTAGTTGGCAACATTGAGCTCACTGAACAGTCTGGGAACTGGAAGCTACGGGAGTCACTTCCCGGAGACAAGCCCGGGGATGGAACACCCACTCCAAGGAGGGGTTTTAAAGGGTGGCTCCTCTCAGCATGCTGCCTATCAGCAAGGGGTAGAGAAATACAGAGACAAATCATGGGTTGGCTGCAGTCTCCATCTCCATCAGCTCCTGGAGCAACACCAAAGAGAGTGATGCTCCAAAGAGAGTGATGCTCCAAAGCCCAGCCACAGTGGCTGCTGGAGCTCAGAAACGCAGCGAGGGCTGTGGGGGCATGAGCCCCGATGGGACAGGCACAGCCTCACCCTTCCTACAGACACCATCCTACTGCAGCAGGTGAACTTGGACACAAAAACTGACATTTCATTATCATTTTGAAAGAGAAACTGCAATCTTACAGTTAAAACACAGTGTCAATAAACTTAATTAATTAAGTTTTGTGCTCAAATACAGGGCAACAACGATTTAAATAATACAGCTATTTTTATGAAGGTAATTATACAAAAGCAGAAGAAGATGAGAAATATCAGCAGCTGACTAACCATGAGTAATCACCTTGGATTATGCATTATGAAAAACTCACTATTACTATTCATTTCTTTAAAAAACAGTGTGCAGTATCTGACAGTATCTGACAAAACTGAGGTCCTGTCACGCTTCTCACTGTTCCAGTACCTGGAATAACATGTTTCTTCCAGAAGCACAGAGTCCTCCTGGACTGGGCTGGTCTATACTGCAGAAAAATGTCCACTTTTATTAAATAGCTGAGATTAAATTTTTATAACTGTCTGCTCTAGCTAAATTAATACTACTGAACAGACACCAAAAGACCTCCAGAAACTCATTTAACATTTTTGCATATTTTGATGACAATGCTACATTGAGATTCTCTTTACTAATTCTTCAGAGGAAGTCTTTAAATCTTAAGTCTTTGGACTGATCACAAAATGAAAAATGAATAAGCTACAGTGGCAAATGTACATCGTAAACAAGGTAATGTATAGAGAATTACTTGTATCTGGACAGAGGCTGGGGATGAGTCAGGAGAATCCTTGATGATACATTCCCTCCACTGCTACCTCGAGGCAGGAAAAAAAAATTCAGTAATTGGTAATGGGAGCTGAGCCCTGCTAAGTGCAAATGAATTACCCTGCAGTGTTGGGCTGTGAGGAATAAAGTCAGCCTCCCACAGCTCCATTAAAGTGTGGGGAAACTAAAGCCTACCCTGTCACTGTGCAGGCCATAGAGATGATTTATCTATTCTTTTCTCACATTACTGCCTTCTCAAACTAACCTGTTCAAACAAGAGGTGGTGAAATCTGGGCTACACATAAACCTGCACTAGAAAGTAGCTTCACTGCTACCTCAGAGCAGTGCTGTGAAGCTTAGTGTTTAAATCCCTTAAGGCCTCACACAAATGTTTTAAGTAGTTGTAAATATTACAAGTATCTTCTGTATTCACATTTCAAGGGCTTTAAAATTATAGTAATAGAATTTATTCAAAATTCTAAGCTTCTTACAAATATTTTAAATAAAGCAAGCAAAGGTTCAATATGCACTACAGCCATCACTGAAACAGAACCCATACCTTCAGATGAAAGTGATGTTTAAGTTGTTTACTGATTATATAAAGCTGTTCAACTATGTCATCTTCCTTTAAGAAACAGCTGAGAAACTGTGCAGCAAAATCAATAAATTGGTCTGAGGGATCAAACAAAAAGCAAAGTCTAAAATTAGCTGCCTCTTAAAGGTAACACACAGTCAATAACCTCAATTTTTAAGGGGAAGTGTGAACTGCTCTGCTATTCCACCCTGCCAGAGATGCTCACCTCCAGAGAGCTGTTCAAGACCCGGCATGGAAGCAAACATCATGAACCCAGCCTGATAACCCAGGACAGCTTTCAATTTACCTTCCACTGAGGCAATGCTTCATAAGCAGAAGCTCAGCTGTGTTAACTTGCAGTGTTTGCAGCAGAGTTCATAAAGATTTGTGCTGCAAACTGAATCACGAGAGGACAATAATTTATTTCATCTACAACTAAGTCCATCTTCCCTAAGAGCTGCTGCCTGAGCTCTCAGCAGCAACCAGAATTCTGGCCACAATACCTGAAGTGTAGAAAACATTGTCCCATAACTTGTGGTAAGTGAAGGATTTCAGGCACAGTCTTCAACAACTTCTTACTTTTAATCACCATATGAGCAGACATAATTTGATTTAATCTCATCTTTTCTGTGGATATTCTTAGTAAACAGTGCTCCTCTTAAGGCAACATTAAGTGGTTGAGCTGGTTCCACTTGATTAAATAAATACAAAGCTGTTATAGCATGTTCTATTAAAATAAAGAGCTTTATAAAAATACTTAAAACTAGATAGGCAAAACATGAAGTAGTATCTTGTTTAGATGTTACTGTATATGGAAATATGTTGTGTGCAAATGGTCAGAAAAATCTAAACATGACATTCCTATTTTTCAGTCTGTGAAGATGATGTTGATTGTCAATATTCTGAATTTGCTTTAATATTCTAATTTTAAAAGCTGACATTAACATTGGCAACAAATACATTTAGGCTGAATTTACAAAGCAACACAAGGTCAGTTTTACACCTAAATTTAGCAAGGCAAAGAGACAAAGAAACCAACCAAACATTTATCTGCATTAGTGTGGTGTGCAAACAAATGATGCCTCTAGTTTCTCACCCTCATAAATGTCTACATATTTAAATAATAATTCTTTTACAATGGAACATAGTGACATATTACTTCCAAACCAACTTACTTGAATTCCAATTAACAAAAATCCTAAAAGTCTTAATTTCAGTTTTAATATGAAGTGCTATGCAGCAGTGTTTAAATAATTGCAAGATCAACTCAGATTAACCTGCCCAAAAGCAAGTTCAGTTCTTCTGGTCTGTGACAGAACTTTGTGGAAGGAATTTGTAAGATCCCATGTGCTCCCTGGTTTTCTGTGGCCAGCAAACATAAGGTGTAGCCAGAAGAATCTATTTATGTAATTGAAGTTGCCAACATAGGAAAAAATCAAAACCCAAGTGTTTGTCTTTGTATAATAAATGCACTTAATAGCTCAGACAATAATTAGTTGTTAACAACAATTAACTTTTATCAATGAATTAGATCATAATCTTTCCCAATTCCTCTATGTGTTCAGAGACCTTTGATAGCCAAAATAATGATCCATCTTAAAAATGAATGTTGGTAAAGCTCTTAAGGCATTTCAGGAAAGGTTAGATGATTCCACTATTTCATTTGTTTGCTTGGATAATGCGAGATGTTCCCATTTATGACTAAGCTGCAGGTGCTATTCTGTTTATTTTACTGCCTCTAAACCAAGCCCTTGAATTGAACAAAGCAAGGAAAGCACAAGGATTCAAATCAAAGAGGAAGGAACTGCAGGACTGCCTCCCATTGAACATGCTGCTTTCTACCTCCTATCAGAAGTGGGACTGAACATTGCACAATCATTTCTAGTAGATGAGATTCCTTGAAAAATCTATACTTTGCTTCTTTTTATATCCACACACTTCACAGAGATTAGCAAAGTTTTATTATTGTAATATTTGGTGTTCTCTCAAAAAATACAATCAACTTCTATTGGACAGAATTTAAAGTACTATTTACATTCTGTAAGAAACTAAGTGCTGATTAGACATTAATTCAAAATAACGTAAGTGTAATTAGAGATTATGAGCAACTTCAGTTTAGGGGATCTTGCAAAAACTAGAATGATTATGTCTCAGCTGAAATTCAGTGACATGTGCAGAAGGTCCTCAATTAAGCAGTCTCTGCACACAACCTCAGGAGAGCTAAGAAAATCTCTCTCTCACAAGTCTTTTGCTGCATATTGACTTGGACCAACACAGCTACTTTGAGGTATTAACAATGCAAACAGTAACTTGAATTAGCTCCCATGGAAACCAGTCAACTTGTTGCTCCCAACTTCTGAAAATGAAACTTCTAATATTTAATCTGCTAATGGACAAAAGAAAACTTAGAAGGTGACAGATTCATGTTTAATTTAAAAAATATAAAAATCAACTTGTGGTACATCTCAAGCAGCAGCTATTTACTGTGCACTCTTTACCTGATTTACACCACTCATCTACAATATTCTTTCCTGTTTCTTACTTCTACTCCCACATTGTGTTACAGGGCCTCATTTTTTATACAGCACTGACAAAAGGTCACAATCTGAATGCAATTATACCACTTGTACTAGATTTATACCTTACAGCATCTTCCTAAGAATTAAACTGGTTTTTATTTAATAGAAACAACAAGGATGCAGACTGAACAAATGCTGAATTCCATGCAGTTTAGCAGACTTCCAGGAAGAAAAATCCCACAACAAACCACAAAATCCCAGCCCTGAGACTCCTAAACACTGGAAATTAAGCATGAAGATAACCACACACACACAGTATTATGACTAATAGATAATAAATAATTTGTTAAAGAGAAAATTGTACTCCTCATTAAACAGGAACCAAATTTTTACTTTTCAAATCAAACACCTTTCTTCTAACAAGGAA
Source organism: Dicaeum eximium (assembly GCA_013396995.1). Taxonomy (NCBI): domain Eukaryota; kingdom Metazoa; phylum Chordata; class Aves; order Passeriformes; family Dicaeidae; genus Dicaeum; species Dicaeum eximium. The sequence goes on along the minus strand of VWZP01006690.1, from coordinate 297,611 downwards.
CAGGGTAAGACCATAGGAAGGAATACCACTTATTGCCTCTTTATAAATACAGATCCAAGATCATAACTGATGAAGCCTAATCTCAACATCCATATTCTAAAATAATCAGAAAAAGTATGTTATTAGTATGGTGCCTGAAAACTCTGATGTTCTAAACAGTTTAATGCTATAATCCACAGTCCATGCCCTCAATACTTTAAGAACCAATTTCTCACGATCTCCAAAGCTAAGATGAACTTGAATTCCATTTTCCCTACTGAAATTAGCTAAAGACTAATAGGGCAGAAACTCTGGGTCAGGAGAGTTTATGCTGCCTAAGGCCAGTTTCAAAGAAGTCTTATCTACTAAACTATTGTGTTCCAGTATTTCATTCCATACAAAGCTGCTTGTTTAAAAATAAGTAAGAAAGAGATGGTAACATAAAATTGTTTACAGTAGATTACAAATTTCTGCACTTAGCAGCTGTCACACATCTACTTTCTGTAGTTCTTGTAGCTGGAGCAGCACTCAAAATATTTAATAAGGACACTACAAAGCTTTATTAGAAACTCTGTTGAAAAATACTGATTATGTGATGAAAACAAGATATTCATTAAATATAATCTAGTCAGATATAAATACTGTAGCCAAGGAGTTTTTTCTCTTGGTTTATTTTCATTGTTCTTTTTCTAGTGTCAGACAATAGTCCAGATTCCCCAGATCACTTCAATACCCACTTTCCTGATTTCTATTCCTGAATTCTCTATTTTTTCTATCCTCCGTGTATCACTAGATCACCTCAAGTCAGCTTTACCCATCAAAAATGCTCTGTATACCACCCTTCCTTGATAACCTTTCTTGCTCATGTTCCCCAGCCAGCACAAGGCTTGGCTTAGGCTCTCCTAAGTCAAGAACCCACAGGCAGATGGAGTTGCTAAGGAATTCTCTTCTGCACCACCTTCAGGCCGCAGCTGCCCCAGGTATTTGAGGAACAGCAGGTGTAGAACTGTGTCCAAGGGTCTCCTGTGAGTGTGGCTTACTGTGCAGTAAAGGGAAGCAGTGCCAGTGTTTCACCCATCCCCCTGTGCAATGCCTGGGCTGGCTCCACATTCCCTCCTGTGCTCCTGCCCACAGCATTCCCAGGACAACAAAGATCAACTATGGGCCAGAGCAGGTTCTCACCACCTGCATTTCACCCTCTTCAAGAGACTCCACTTTCCTCTTTTAACAATTCTGCATGACAAGTTTTTAAAATTAGGACTTCTGATGCAGGACCTGGTAAAAGGGTCATAAAATAGTTTAACTGGCAGAACAGAGGAAGGGTGGAACATCTGGCAGAGGAAGGAGGATCTGATTCCAGAAGAAATCACAAATTACACTCTGTTATTCATAGAAGCAAAGAAAGTTGGTTAAAACTGTCTAAAGACATAGAGAGAATTATTTAGGGCTTGATTCATATTGGAAGACTTATAATTCCCATAACCATAAAGACAGTTTATATTTTGCAAAAACTGACAGTATTTGCTCAGTACTTTGTATTTGAGTGCTGCTGTATTACTTGACATTAACATAAAGAAGCATTGCTGTAATTAACCCATACAAATTCAGAAATAGTAAAGACTGCAAAATAAAGCAGCAACTTCTCTTGAATTAAGTATTTACTAGAAAGACCAGAAGAGAGCTCTACCCTCATAAACTGAGTATAAAAACCTTCTGCACTCCAGACATTCCAAATGAAATTAGTGTTGAAAATATCAAGTAGAAAATGGTGAGGTTTCCAGTAGTTTCTATAAATTCGTAATTCACACAGGTTACAAGTCTTTAACAAAACCCTTATAAATATACTAAGTGTATTTATAAAGAGTATAGCTGTACAAAGAGTACAATTACATACTGAAAAACATTAGCAAAACATTAAGGCTTTTCTTTTTGGGTACCTGTCTTAGTTGTTCTTTCCATGGAAAAATATCTTTAAAATTTTATTTTTAAAGATGAAATCCTAAAAAAAATAGTGTACCAAGTGATATATAATGAAAAATCACACTTGAAAATAGTTCAGAGAGATTTATTAGTCCTTTCAAAAACTCCTAAAATAACACAATGGTACAATTCAGGCCAACCCTAATGAACAGGGAGATCCCCATTAGTTTCTGTACAGCCATCTCAGTATATTCAGCAAGCTGCATTCTCAGAATACACCAGTCCTGAGTCCCTCACCTACCTCAGCACCAAGGGAAGATTATAAAAGTACAAACACAACACACTTGGCTTTCACACTTCCAGACACTCAGGTAGAAGGGGATGTGCCAAGATGGCCAATGCACAACGTACAAAAAGCCTGGTAACACACTTTGAAAACACAACCTGAGATTAACAGTGACATCAGGTGTCTCCTTAGGTAACACCCACGTACAAACCCCTGATTCCCAACCTACACCAAACCCCTGCCAATGCAGGACAGCACCTGCACACAGAAGTGTACCTGCAGCAGGGGAGCTGTGTGTGCAGCTGCAGTAAGGAACAGCAGTAAGAACTGTAAGGAGACAGCCACCACAGCCACTCTCACACACTGCTCTGCCTCTCTCACAAGGTACTTCCCTAAAGCTTTACTAACATGTGGATCTAAATCATGAAAAGCTTTAAGGGCGTGTTCGACTTTGTGCAACCCATTTAGTGTCAGAAACACATGCTTAAAGCTTTGCTGCATTGCAACTTCACCAAGCTCCATATTTTCAATTTTAAAAATATGGGGAACAAAATTAAGCATTGCAGCAATGTAATTAAACAGAATTCCAGTAGCTGGAATTCTATATATCTTCTACCTTTTTTGTGTAGGAAATATTGAGAAATTTGCCTCTACATGAGATGTAAGAACCATTTTTGGGTATTAGCTGGACTTTACTGAATACACTAACAATTTGAACTCATTTTAATGAGTTTCTCTGTTGAATTTTTATGAGCTACCTGTTGTACATTTAAAGAATGACTAAGAAACTAATTGCAGTGTCTCTAGAATTTGTAAACAAGTTTTCAGCAACTGTTCCCTAGCCTTCCAGCAGGCTTCTAGCATTAGACATAATGTGGAAACATGAAGACAACTGCATGTCCTTCTCAGGTATGTAACTAGGATTACCTATGTCATAAATTCACTTAGAATGGTAGAAAACCAGCGAATTTCATTTTTGTCTTTTTAATTTGTGTTTCACTAGTTGGTGTGAAGATTAAAACTGAGCATAACTAGGACTTCTCTCTGAATTTGTTGCTTTTGGCACCATGCCCAGGTAAAAGCCCCTTTTCGAACATTTAATTAATGCTTAAGCCAAGTACCAAATATGAAATCTTAAAATAGTCTCTACTGAGTCAACAATCACAGAGATCCAGTTTATTGCACAAGTGCAAAACTGTTACATTAACATCTGGATTTAATAACAGTAATCTGAACACTTCAATAAATTCTGTAATGTGCATTTGCTTTGGAGTTTCAGGATATGGAAGATTTTTGTGGTAGACATCAATCTTTGCCACAAAAGAAAAGTTTGAAAAAGGTTGTATTGTGCAACTAACACTGGGCATTTTTGGCTCTTGAACTTCAGGTGCTAAAAAGTTTTAAAAACAATGCCAGTTATCCTGGTTTCCTGTCCTCAGCACAGCATGGAATAAGTTCACTTGAAGAAGCAAACATGAAACATTCATGGCTGCCAAGTGCAAATAGTCTTAATTTCGGTGGTTCATCTTTTTTCTTTTTGGACATGCAGCTAAAAAGGCACCAGATTTATTCACAGTAAGAATCCAAGGTTGCAGATTTACTAAAGGAGGACAAAGTGAACTGGTTTGCCAAGTCTAATCAAACCTGCTCTTCATGGAGCCTGCACACAACCCTAAACACACCTTGCCTGCAGGTTAGGGGAAGCTCCCCTACCTTTAAGTGTTTCTAGTTGGGATTTTTTGCCTAACACAGTTCTGGGGTTTGTTGAAATACATCAATGCTACAGATACCTACCCCCTTTTGTGTATATCCAGTTCTGTACATCTTGTTCTTCCAGTCTCTGGAGCAGTCTTAGCCATGACAGTCGTGTGCAGTGTCTGCTTTTTCTGTAGAGGTGGAACCAATGCTCTGGTTCATCTAGGAGGCCTCAGTGGAAACTATCAAGAGGCTTTAAGTTTGATGCTCTGTCTTGGTCATCCTGAAAATCAGGCAACCTGTCCCACCCTCTTTTTCCCACACACAAGATGAAGAGGGAAGGGCAGGATCAGAATTTTCACCATTTAGGGACCAGCTAAACACCAGAAGCACAGTTCCAGAACTGAGAATGTGTTAGTCCACATAACCCAACTTCCTTGTTTTACTAAGCTGCTTGACTTCCCTCCCTAACACCTCCTGAAACAGCACCATCAGCAGCCATTCAACACCCTTGGTTACTCCCTTGGAGAGAGAATTTTCCTCATCTATAACTGGATTGATTTAACCAAACCACACAGGGTCTGGAGTCCCTCTGGAGGTGCTGTGCTGGTACAAGCCTGAGTCACTGCAGAGAAACTGTTAAAAATAAACAAAATGCTCTACAGGCCAAAGTTTTAATATGAAAACTATTCACATTTAGAAAACATCTAACATCTGTGAAGGCTTGCAAGCATGATAGTCCTTTAAAAAGAGAAAATATTGTTTAATCAGCATCTGAGTACTTAAGTCATAATCTTAAGAGGTGATAAAAACCCACTCATATCAAAGGCCAAAGCATAAAATCACAGTAACTTCCTCTTAAGTTTATGTAATACAAGTACTACACATAACCAAATTTCTGTTTGTACACGAACAGATCTCCTGGAAAACCTTCCATTTTAACAGAATTATAAAACCAGCACAATTTAAAGGGATACACTGCTCACTAAAAAAGTAGCACAGCAGCTTTATTAAAAAACTTATTTAAAAAGTTTAAGTTTTCTAAGATATAGCACTTACCTCGTATCTCTAGCACCCTTCTAGACTGTCTGTTTCAGCACATTCCTGGTTGGTTGGAAAGCAAAAAAGAAAAACAAAAATCACAAAGATGTCTCAAGGATTCTTTATTTTTAAAGTTACATATTTTGTTCTACCTGAGAAATTAAAGCCTTAAGAATACTACAGCTTTCTCAGTTTCTGCAGTTTTCAGATGTTGAAGTGTGTTATTAGGTTAAAAGCCTGAGAGTAAAGTGATTTCAGCATACTCTGTGTGCATCTTTTAGCACCTTTCATATTCCTGCTCAAATTCTAGTATGATATTTGTCTTTCCAATTACCTCTGGCAAGACCAGCAGTAGCAGAGGTGCACCATCTGCTCCTTTTAACTCAACTGCAATACACAAACCCAGCCCTAGTTCCTTCAAGTCTTCACACTTAGAAGTGCCAATTATATAACAGAAATATATTTTCATTTTCTATAGATTCCAATACAATGGAACATTTACCAAAAAAAAAGGAAACTGCTCAGATCCACATTTTGTCTTTCTGCTATGTCACCAACTCAAATGGACTTGTTCCAACATTAACATTTCATTTATGAGAATATTTTAGAGTATAAGTGTACATATATACATATACTAAGTCAACAGAAACCTACTGCACACTGTATTTAGAAAAGTTTAAAAAATCAGTTATTTTGAAGTCTGGCATTTATCAAATGCTGTTTCATACATCAACACTAATCGGGTTTTCCAGTTTTGGCATTGAAACCACAGGTATCAGACTTAAAGTCCCTGACTTTGCTCAGCCACACAATTTTACTTTTGATACCAGAGACCAATTGTAACAGACTGTTTTTAATTCTTTTAAAGGCTGAAGCTGATGTTATGGTTTCTGTACATATCAGTGACAGAGGTTAAAAGCTGAACATAAAAAAAACCAAAGCAAAACACACAAGAGGAAGAGGTTACAAGATGGAAATGCCAAAAAGGCCCACAAAAATAAATGGCCTATGATAAAATATATTCCCCCTTCCTTCCAATAATCATTTCATCAGTAATCTAAATGCTATGTAACAAACCCCAAACCTCACCTAAGTATATTCCCTATGCAATATTACATTAATCCATTGTGTCATCAATTATCTAATTTCATTGCTAGGCTAACAAGTAAAAGTTCTAATTTTTTAAGTATTTTAAGCATATAAATCACTACATTTATTGGAATATCTATGTATTAACCCTCATTATTAAAGCTGTTTTATAATACCTCATTCAACAGAATCTGACAAATAGAAAAGGTAAATATTAAGGTGATTTCTATGTTATTGTATGACTGCTTCTAAAAACTCATTTGCATCATTAAGTTCAGTTTTCTGCACTTCTGAAAGATATTGCCAAATACTGCCAAATCCTGAAAGATATTCAGCACTCCCAATAATGTACTAAGGATCTTCAGCTTCCAGGTGTTTTTATTTGCTTAGTAACTGGTGTCATTACCAGACAGCAATCTTGCCAAGTTTTAAATGCAAGTTACACCACAAAGTCATGTCTGCCCTAATTAATTACACAGGAGTGAAAACTTTAGGAAGGAACAAGATAAAATGTCACACGTTAAGAGAATAATTTTATGAAATACCAGCTGTGCCTTTGTTGAGAGCTCTAAAACCTCAATTAAATCAAAACCTGGGCATTCTTTTCTTATAAAGGAAAAGATACAGCATGAGGAAAAAGTGTGAACACCTTCCCATAAACAGGAACTTAAGAACATGCTGTACTCACAGGACAGTGTAAGCTTGGCTTTTTTTCTTAAAAGGTGAGTGATATTTAAGTATTTTAGACATACTGACATACCAGATTTCATGGAGGTGTTTTCAAAACATTCATAAAAAGATATTTTTTCTGCTATTTACTTCATAGCTAAACAAGTTATTCACTTTAAATCCTGTAGTGTTCATTTCAGCCAACTGCATGCAGCAAGCAGAAGTCCTGGTATCTCTTGACTGCACTGAGACTGACTAACAGCACTTTTCTGCACTGCACATCTGCACACCAATACAGAACCCACAGAAATGGAACAAAGACAAATGCATTTGCTGGCAGAAAGGCACGGCACGGCAGCACAGCTCCCCGCGTCCCAAAGAAAGTCACTGCCGCAGGTGTGAGCCAAGGGGCCTGCACCAGCGATGTGGATCCTGCATACCGGTGCTGTGGATACACTTGTTAGCAGCGCCGATTCTGGACTCATGGAACCCTCAGGCTTGAAGAGACCTTTCATATCGTCCAGTCGAACCATCAAACCAGCACTGCCACTGAAACCTCTAAAGCACATCACCTAGTGCCACATCCAATCTTTTAAACGCCCTAAGGATGGTGACTCCACCACCTCCTTGGGCAACCTATTCCAATGCCTGACCACGCTGAAATGGATTAATCAAGTGCCATTTAAATCCAGCATATCGCAGAAAACGAGCAGAACTCGTTAACAGCTCCTGGTCTAAGGGTCGCAGCTCTTCTCACAGCCCGGTGACCTCCGCCGCAGCTGCACTGGGGTCACGGAGGGCTCCGGTCTCCCCCGTGCGAGGCGCTCCCATCTCAACGCCCGCAGGGTTCGGGCCGGGCCCGCAGCGCCGCCCCGCTGCCCACAGCCCCGCACCTCCCCCGGGAGCGAGTGTTCCTCACTAGCGAACAATAACACGGGACACATCCACCAGTGCCGCACGCCAGCGGCCGGCCCGGTGCGAGCCGCGTCCCAGGGCACGGTGCGGGACCGGCACCTCCACCTGCCCGGGGCCCAGAGCGGCCCGGCCCGCCCGCCCGTCCCGTGTGCCCGGCTGCGGCCCCTCGGGGACCCTGCCNATGTTCCTCTCGCGAGCTCTGCGCCGGGACCGCCCTCCCCGGGCGCGCGCCCCGGCGGTTGGCCCGCGGGCGGGGGCGGGGGAGCCGCGCGCTGGCGCCGCGCACGTGCGGGAGGCGGGGCTGCACATCCGGGCACTCGCGCCCTCAGAGAGCGGGGCTGAGGGGGTCCGTCCCGGCTGTCCCCGGAACGGGGTTCCTGAACCACTGAGGTTGGAAAAGAGCTCTGAGATCATCGAGTCCAACCTATGACCCAACACCACCGTGTCAACCAGACCATGACACTAAGGGCCACGTCCAGCCTGTCCTTAAACACCTCCAGGGACCGTGACTCCATCACCTCTCTGGGCAGCCCATTCCAATGTCTAATCAACCTTTCTGGAAAGAAATTCCTCCTGCGTCCAACCTAAGGCTCCACTGGCGTAGTTTGAGACTGTGTACTCGCTCCCTGTCGCTGGTTGCCTGGGAGAGTTCGACCCCTACACTCTCCTTTAAGGTACTTGTAGAGCAATAAGGTCCCCCCTGAGCCTGCTTTTCTCCAGGCTGAGCCCCCTCATCTCCTCATAGGCGTTATGCTTCAGACCTTTCCCAAACTTCAGTGCATTTCTCTGGATACACTCCAGCACCTCAATGTCTTTCCTGGACTGAGGAGTCCAGAGCTGGATGCAGCTCTCCAGGTGTGCCGTCACGAGTGGCAAGCACAGGACCATCATTTCCCCGCTCCTGCTGGCCACACCATTCCCGGTGCAGGTATTTTTGACAGTCACTTCCTGGGGCGCCAGGCACTGCCGGGAGGGCCGGACCGCCCCGTCCCCGGGGCTTTGTCCCGGTTCGGGCAGAGGCTGAGGCGGGTGATTGCTCGGTCCCTCAGCGCTCTTCTCGGGCTGCTGCAGTCACACGCATTTGAAATTCGAAGCCAACGGATTGGGTATGACTTCAAATGTTGGCTGTGCAAACATTCACGAACAAGATGGGACTCATACCTCGTGTACTTCACCTTCAGGCTTAGCTGTCAGTGTCTGATGTGACTGAACTTGATTCAACATCAAGCCAATCACGAGGGGGAAAATATTCTTCAAAGTTTTAGAAACCTGATGATTTACACTTGAGAATGTTCAATAGAGAACACAGGCATTTATTCTGTGATCAGAATATGATCATGCACGCACACAGTAATTTATTGCACATATTGTGCAACACTACGCTCACAGCGAGTATCTAACAAATTGACTTTTACTAATACTGAGCCTGTCCTGTTCTGTAAGTACATACTGCATCAGACTCAGTATTATGTAACTCTGCTTTTGGATTGTATTTTTTTTTTAGCTCACAGATTAAGGACTCAGCTGCCACTTGGTGCAATGGTCTAATATAGCTTTTTTATTATTTGCAATTTGCTGATTTTCAGGAGCATGCTAAGAGACTGCATCAAGCTTACACTACATGCTGACCAAGCAAAACATGATTCCCTGCTCCAAAAGAGTTTTTCAGTGCACTTGTTCAGCAGTGATACCACAAGCACAGAAAATTCCTTATGATTTTAAGGTAACATTCCAATACACTTCACTACAAATGAATACTTTGATGTTGAAAGAATTACTTGTTCAAATTGTTTTAGATGGATTGGAAGGTTATTTTTTTTGTTAAGCTTTGTAAAACAGGGTAAATTTCTCTTATATTTCACTAGATTACAGTTAGCTAATCAGATTTTATCCAATTCCAGAAACAAACTAAAAACAACAATGTACAAGAGCATTGTGCAAGAGGAGGAAATCTCTTTAATGCTACAGTGCAGCCTAGATCATTCTAGTTGTTCCAATGACTGCATTAATAGGCATTGCCCATTCATTGACTAGAAGGGTATAGACATGGATCATATTGCAGAACACGTGGAGTATTCCGTGCTAAAGAATACTATAAAACTTGAAAAGCCTGGAAAAAAGATGTCTGGGACAAAGGTGTGTTAAAGGGTTGACTTTAAACACAGATGGTGCTCATTTTTTGAAGATATTTGTGCTTTATGAAACCACATGGTGATAGGAGTCAATGAAAAAGACACATTTAAAGTGGCAAATAACTACTTAAAAACAGTTTCTTCCATAAAATCACTCCATGGAAATTGTCCAGCTCCACACAATTGTTCTTGAGCACCACAATTGTTCTTGAGCACAATTTTGAGCACCACCTTTCCTGTCTTGGGCATGGACATGTACAACACTTCCTTCTTCTTACAGAATAGTTCAACAAGAGCCCTTGGCATGTGCCTCCAAGAATAACAAAGGATTCTTTATAACAGGATAAGGATAAGAAGCAGTGGTACAGTGGTTGAAGCTGCCAGGGCAGTGCAATGCTCTGCAGTGAAAGGATGGACCCACCTCGCCCTCTCTCACTTTCAAACGAGTGTTCTGCTGTTAGAAAATGCTGAGCATGAAAAGCAGATAAATGACACAATATCAGCATTTTAGTATTCCAATTAATGCACAAATAAAAATATTTGTTGGGATTTATAGTGAATATGTATTTAATCATGCAATTGTAAGCTGCATATTTTAGGGAAGGATTGTTTGTTTAATGAAACAATGCAAACATCTTCTAGGAATTATTCAGAAACAACCTATGCTTTTCATTTCTGGTACAGGCTTTATATAAAGAATTTGATTATTCTAGAGATGTAAACACTGTGTTTAGATTTGTTAATAAAGGCAATTTATTATTTAAAACATACAATAATATATTCTGTAGTAGTGTCAACTACATATTCGATGGGGATATTAAATTTCTAGATAAAATTCATTGAGTAAAGACCACAATTTTGCCACCTAACTTGCAGGATTACAGAATAGTAGTGCAGTTGCCTTACAGTTGAGTAAGCTACTTTGAAAGTAGGACAAGAACTACTACAGCTTCTTCTAGAGTCATATAATTTGTAATTATTATGTTTCAATATCTTCCTTAAAGGCCTGAGATCAAAAGATTGACAAAACATGTTATGCAAGGAATAAATAACTACTTTCTCCACAGAGCTTTCTCCAAAGAGCTTTAAGTTAGGGGGAAGTGGATGAGTTATTGATACAGTGTTATTTGCATTTGTACAAGCTTTTAACACTAGTTACAAAATGGCAGCAGAGTTAACAAGGGGTGGTTCTCTCGCAGGGGAACAACTCCTTGAGCTCAATAGAAATCAAAGGACAGGAATGTCTGTGTGAAGTATCCTGTTGTGGCTGCTCTTCAAGGGAACGTGCTGGACTGGACGGACTTTTAGTGTAAACCACAGAACCGGTTCTTATTTGACAAGGAAATTGAAAGTGGAAAAGATAGTATTTATCAACATTATAGCTAAGAACAAAAGTAAAAAGATGTGCAAACCTCTCACCAGTTTACATGTTAAATTAGTAGTTTATAAATCATTATGATATTGAAACAGCCATATTACAGAAACATTAGGCTGACCTTTGCTATAATGTTTTTGCATTCTCTAGAGAAGCCTGCAAAGGTCTGAACCCAGTGATTCTACAGAAGAGACTCGATGTCTGAGAGCAGCGTTCCTGCTGCAGCTCCTGCAGTTTTGGTCTCCATTGCCAGCTGCAGTCATGCTGACCTTACTGAATGGAGCTCACTGCAAGTCATCAGTGGCTTCTCATGAAAGAAAACAATATTGCACTTCAGGTTACATCTGAGAAAATAATATAACTGACCACCGTTGGCTCTTATTAGGTTTTAACACTGCCAAACAGCAGTTATTTTTAACAGTTGTAAAATCAGTCTTGCACTGAAGCTTCAGTAGTCTGTCACAAGAAGTGGATATTTATTGATGGCATTTAATTTCTATTTCTCGTTTTATTTGGTCTTTCCATTTCCTCTAGTTTATTTCCTCTAATCCTCTTAATAACTTCTTTGTTGTTGTTATTTTCTCCTATGGGGTACCTGTATCACCTCTATCAGTCCATTTTGCCTACATTAGACCTTTCTATCTGTTTTTCCTCTTGTGTAGATGCAGCCTCACTTTTGAATATGTGTGTATTCCATCTCTGCAGCCTCCTCATGCCTCTTCTCTTCATTTGCCTGTTCCTTTAAGCAGCAGGACACATGCCAGAGACTGCTGCTCTTTCATGGCTCAGCCATAGTACTGCAGTTTTGCAGAAATTGGAGGCTTGCAGGGAGGAGATTAAATTGGCAACGGGAGCCTGCCCCTAGGCTGCAGGTTTTGTCACCTGCTCCCTGTCCTTTTACTTAACAGCTGCTGGAGATAAAAAGAGGTGAACAAAGACAAAAAACTCAAAGCCACTCTCTGTTTCTCTTTCCTCCAGATATACCAAAAAGAGTGAGGAAAGTACTATTAACTGGAGCTAGTACAACAAATTTGGCTTTGGACATATCCTTGTGTAGATGTAAAGTATAGATCCCCAGCTACTCCTAGGCAGTAGGTGAATATAAATGTCCAGGTTATTAAAGCTATTCTGTTAATACCCTAATTTGTGTGAAACAAAAATCTTCTTCAATAAGCAATACTCATTGCCAAAACAGTGATGGCCTAATCAGTGGCAGAACAGTACAGCTGCTTCAAGTTTGGGGTTTCTAACTAGGGTGTGGCCAGGTGGAATTGTTGCTTTGGTGAGTGCTGAGGCATCTGGAAGGATGTGAAAAGTCCTAGAGCAATGTGTGTGGATTTGGGCCAGTGGCTGTGTGAGAAGCATTTGGTGGCTGTGGGGCTCTAAAGGCTGCTACAGTTAGCCACGGAGACTTGGGAAACTTTTGGACTATCCCTTTGGGAAATGTTTTTCTAGAGAGCTGATGGTACATGCTTTGGTTTGGCAGAGGGCTGCACAATCTCCAATCAGCCTCTCGCTAATGGCTGAAAACCTTAACAAACAAGAAACCTGAATGATGGTAACTAAAGTCTTGTTTACTGCTGTCCTGCTGAGACACCAGCAAGAATCAATTTATCACCTTGTGCAATTTATCACCTTGGTGCTGGTTTAGCAAGAACCTTCTGTGTTTTCTGTAATGTAGGGAAATACCTGCTGTAATATTGAGTTTGTCTTTCCTCTCATTGGAAGGCATCTTCTGCTTCAGGCCACATACTCCACAGGATCACCTATGTTATTCAGCTTTATGATTTGTTCATTTCATGAATATTGAAAATGGAGCTGATGGTCATTTTACACTTTAAAATGATTGCTCATTTTTGTTTACCTGAGCTATCAGTGTAGAGTGGTTAAACTGCAGACATGTGGGTTCTAAGTGTGAGGAATTAATTCCCCAGTCGCTGAAAGATCCTGAACTCTTTGTCACTTGCTTCTCTTAGTCTTCAGGAACAAGGATTTCTGAAATTTCTGGTGTGAATCAAAGCATTTCTGGAGAGGGTGTTTGCAGTGGGCATGTTTGGTATTAGTTTTGGAACATTGGCAGCCAGCCCTATACTTCTAATTAAATGAGAGAGAGAATTTCTAACAGAGAGAGAGCTCCTTGATTTAATTTTAATTTTTGTCAGAATGCCCAGAGCATTGAATGGGTGTCTGATCATTGGAACAACATCCTTAGCACAGATCGAATGAATAAATACAATTAATTTACTACCACCACAGGAAAAATTCAAACATTTTGTTTATACAGCTTGAGACCGATAATGAATATAAGACTCCAAATGTATGATACTCATGCCTTTTCCATGATGCAAGTTCAGTTTCTCATGTTAAGCTCAGGGATGAGAGGTAGAAAGCAATTCCTTTGGTACGTGCGAGATGGAGACTCTTCTAATTCCTTTTTGGGGACTGGCGATCCATGGGCTACTTGTCCCAGGTAGTAACTGAAACCTTTTCCCAAAGATTTCAGCTATCTTAATTTGTTTTATCATCTTTGTTTTAAAGCATCTTGAAATATAGTTATAATGCAAGCTTGGCAAAAGAACAGTGTAAAATGGAAAAATAGCAAAATGCGAGGAGGCTGCTGTTCATTTTGTAAGGCAAAGCCTGGGACTTAAGAATGCTGCTTAGCAACAGATGGGGAAAATCTGAAGGTGATCACATAATCTTGCAGTCCCTGAAAATTAATTATGCACGTTCATTCTGCCTTTGAAGTCCCATCCTTTTCATGCCCCTGTTCTGCTTGTTCCTTGGGATGAGGAGTGTGAGATGGCTCAGCCATGTGACCCAGTTTTGTCCCCCATTCTCACGCTGACACAGCAGTGATTAGCTGCAGAGCTCTGGCTCAGGCTTCTCCAGTTCTCTGCACCACTGTGCTGGTGCTGTACACAATGCCTACTGATCTCTAGGGAATAGGACCCACAGGTGTCTGGGAAGGAAGGAAGGAAGGAAGGACAGGCACTACAGGCTGAGGAGTTTCTGTGGATGGCTGTGTCACTAAGCACATACATCTGTTTCTATTTGCATCATTCACCAACAACCCTTGGTGCAACTCCTCCTCTGCAACTTCTTCTCACACCTTGTTCTCCAACAGTTTGACTTCATATGTCTTTTTCATACTTTCAAACTGCACAGGGTGGCTTTTCTAAGTTTGATTTCCTTAGGAAATCACCCAGATTGAAAAATTTATTTTATGGTATTGCTAATGAAACTGGCAGATTGTGGCATTTGGGAAGCTGTAAAGTACCCATTTGATTCATGTGCCACTGCCATCATTCAGCATGCACAGGGTAGAAGTATGAATACAATATTATAAATTGGCAAGTAGTGTTTGATTTATTTATCTGCAGATGCCTTCCCTGTGAACCAAGGCTTATGTTGACCAAGTCATTAATCAACTTGGTAGGCTTAAAGTATAAACATCTCATACCCAACTGAAAGATTCATTTGCATAAACAGTTAAGGAAGCAGTGATTTGCATTCATATTTAACTGGTATATGCCACCAGGGATGTTTTTGCTTTTCCCTGGGGGAACTTCAACTTTTCAAATGCAGTTTTGACACAACATAGCATGGGAATTACCTAGAACAGTTTCTTTTTTTTTTTTTTTTTCTTTTTTTATTAGCTGAATAGCAAGGCACTTTCAAGGAAGGGTACTGGTTTTCTCTACATGGAGTGCTGAGAAAACTTCAGGATGAGTTATTCAAGATATTGATTAGGGATAAGACAGCAGACTATAGGAAGTTTTGTAAAAGTTTTTGTTTTGGAAAAACTGTCACCATATATTGATTATTCTTATTATCTTATTACTTAATAAAACCACATTTAAAGACTTGATCATATGGCTAGATCCTCTATGTAGCATCTACACACAACCAGGGAAAAAACTACCACCATATAGCTGCTAATTTGAGCTTCCAAATTGAAGGTTTCAATGTTCAGTTAAGATGCAATTAGTTGAAAATGAGGCATTATGTACCAAAATCCCCATGTCAGCTTTGAAACTTATGCTTATGATGAAGTAAGGCATTTCAAAATTGAAGTTATGGCTGCATTCTCTCTTCCTCTCTATGCCAAACATGTGTTCATAATCCTTTCTACTTACTCATTATTTCTTAACATAAAATAGCAAATTAGGTCCGTATGAGACTTTTAGATAAATAAAACCAGATCATAACTGATTTGGCCCTCAGCCTATTTTGATATCTGCCAGTTTAAGCAGTGTGACCCTAAAAATAAGGGTCAAGCTAATTACAGTTGCTCAGAAATCCAGATTTTCCAGGTCTGAACTGGGTCCTGCCTGCCAGCTTGAATTTCTCAGTATTTTTGAGCATTTAAAACCCACTCAGAAAAGGATTTGAACTAAGAACTCTAGCAGCAAACAGTTACTTCTTGGTTCTTGACTCCATGCTACCACTTAATCCCTACCTTTCCTGTCTTACAGGGTAGTTAGACACAACTAAGGTAAGATTCAACTGCCTTCTAGACAGGTTTTTTGGTGAGCTCGTGCCATGGGATAGGCGTCATATTTGGTCCCAAAGCTATACTGGAGGTGGCAGAATGCTTTTGCATGTGACAGGATGAATCGGTGTATCAGTGCTAGGAATGAAGAGAAACTTCAGCATAAGCTGCTCAGAGCATCACTACACTCCTATGGAAATAAAGATTTCATCTGAAACTGGTAATAAGCAACAGCATATGAGAGTTGAAAAAGCATATGGAAATATATGAAAGATAAGATTTTAAGGTTTAACTGACCTATGAGTCAGTGGTGAGTTTCAATTTCACACTTCATCATAGACTTGCTTTATCAGCTTGGGCATAACCCTTTGCCTTTAGTTTTTTCTGGCTCCCTGTTAGTGAGATAAAATGAATACAACACCAAGTGCATGACAGAATTCAGTTATTTATTTTATAACCTAGCAAAGAGACACAGTACCCTTCTCACAGGGTCTGGTTGGTATTTGACTAAAGTTTGTATTCTTTCAACCACAGTAGGTCAAGTTAAATGAGATCCACTTATGTCCATAGTCATTAAAAAGGACAATTGCTGTATTAATATTATTAATCATCAAGTCCATGAGCAAGCCTATTCTGTTACTGCACAGCCATTTCACTGCACTCTGAACTTTGTATGTTACTTTGTACCTCATCTCTCTGCCTGTGCACTCACCGAGACACAGAGACCCATGGACATTGCTGGTGCATTAGAACAAAGCAAAATACAAGAGAAGGTTTTTTAAAAAAAATTATTATCAAACCTTCATGACCTATTACAGCTAAAAAGTTAATACTACTCTGGTGGTAGTATTTCTTAACTGACTTTTGTTTTGGTTTGCTGCTGTTTCTTTGTTTCCTTTTTTTTTTTTTTTTTTTTAATGGAAGAAACTTAATCTCCAATCTGGTTAGAATCCTTGATCCAGTTTTAGAATTTGAACTTTAAACTATTTTTATATTCAGTAAACAAACACTGCAAAACCTCACTCACATGCAGAATGCTTAATGCTTGAAATATTGTACTGTTCCTACAATTGCATTTAGATAAAGCTGTTCACCTTCAGATAATGAAACCATGGAAAACAACAAAATCCAGAAAACCCAAACAAAGGAGAGGAGAGAGTTCTGACCTGCAGAAAAAAAAATCCAAGCTGGCTGTTCTGGGAATGATCTTCAGAATTAGCTCATTATTTATTCTTGGTGCACTCCACCAATTAAACAAACAGTTTTAAATATAGAAGCAGGGATGGGCTTAGCTGGCTTTTCCAGGGTCATTGTAGAGACACGGCCACTGCAGATGTGCAGGTACTCTGTGTGCACGTGCAGCACAGCACAGGCTGAAGCTGGTAATGGCCCAAGGAAAGGCAGACATCCCTGGTGGACACCAGTTGAAATTCCTCTGTTTGGGTAATAACACAAGAGTTATTTAGGCCACTAGAAATATGTCAGAGATCCTTAAGGAGCTGGTGGGGCTGAACAAAACCCCCCAAATCTCTACATTTTAATATCAATAGCACTTTGTGGAAAAGAACTCAGATAATTTAGTATGTGATTCAGACCTTCTGTCAAGTAAATATTAAAGTGAAAAAGAAAAACTTGATTATGACTTCTGTCAGCTAGTGATGTGCAAATATTTAAGAAAACAGCAACTTACTGTAATAATTATATGAACTGTAGCACAGCAGATTTATTGCTGCAGTTCAAGGCTTGGCTGAGACATCTTCATTATCTGAAAGACTGTCTGTGTAGACAGTACCTCATGCACCAAGATTTGCACAGGACATTTCTTGAAGATTTTAGGTATTTTTTCATATTTAGTATGGGCAGGACTTTTCTTGAAGGATCTCTAGATTTTGCTGTTATGCTATAGATGCAGGTGATCTGAACATTTACATCCTGGCCAGCTTTTTTTAGGAGTGTCTGCCCCCCTTGCTGTCACACTGCAAGTGTTGGAAAGACACTCTGTAAGCTGTAGAGAAAGTGGATGGATAGATTTCCAAATGCTTCTGTAACAAATGAAACGAGCATTACAGAGACTTCAGAAGTTAGAATCATGGATAGTTTAACACAAATATATGTTGATTTTAAACACTGTAGCTCTTCCCAACACTTAAGATTCAGAGATTTAAAATGATGCAGAAACAAAGCATATTTTGACAATAGGAAAAGTTAGAGAGTGGGATTTCAATAAAGAAAAATTAGACAAAAGTAGAACACATGCAGTTAATATTTTTGCTGTTGCAGATCTCCCACATCCTAATGTAAATGCTTAAGCATGGAATAAGAGTTTTTGCAGGATCTGAGAACTTGCCAGTTGTAGTACTGCAATATGTGAAAATGGTCGTGGGATATAAATGCCACAAGAAAATTTTCAACTTTTGCTATCTACGCATAAGATTCTAAGAATTTTGTGACACATAAAAAATACTTTGAAATTTTGCCAGGGTGCGAAAAATTTACAAAATCAACTGATTATGATTTTATTGTGTCTTTTATTTGGACTGCTTTTAATCTGTTTCAAAAGAAATGTAGAACAAAACCGAGAATCTAATGTTGCAAGAACTGCCAACCTGCTGCTCTCTTTTCTCTGGGTGTCAGCTTTCCAGGTGTGACACGCCTCAAGCCTGGCACCAAAATGAAAGCAAAGTACAATACTTTTTTTATGTAATCCCCTGGATAATAAGTACTGGACAAGGCTCCAGTGCAGCCAGTCTTGCAAAGAATTCAGTGTTATTAGTGCTCAACAGACATCACAAATTGCCACAATATTTAAGCAGCATTCTTGAAGGGAAACAAAAGGACAAGAATACAGACAGTCATGGTTAGGATAAGGGACGTGAAAAAGAAATAAATCAGAAAATTCCAAAGGAAAAATAGAAGAAAGATACAAGTTGAATAGAGAATCTGAGAATGTTGTAAATTCATAAGAATTTACATTTTCACAAGGAAAAAGTGATGAAGAAACTGTAAAATGTTCCTTCATTCAGTGTTAATGCTGCTGTGAGTACAGGACACACAGATCTCCACTGCAGCTGCACAGCTGGGACATTGCTGGCACATTCCATTCACCCAAGAGGATGTTCAGAGCAGGGATAATGCTCATGTCCCACTGTGTATCCTCATGGAGCTGCAGCACTCTACGCAAAGAGCTCAAATTAGAACTGTGCTGCCTATTTTTAGGGGTGCTGAAATGCAGCCTTGTCAAGTTTAGGCCTCCTGTGCCAATTTCACTGGGAAAACTCCTGGGCTTTGAATCACTTGGGAGATGGTTTTGTATGTGCTTGAAATTTGAAGGTTAGCATGGTTCTGTGGACAACAGGTAATAGTCACTGAGGAGATGGAAACCAGAGCTATTGCACTGAATTTACAGGTGGGAATTTGTTTCTCTTCTTGCTAATTCAATTATGTAAAATTCCAAGTTTTCTGAGTTTGAGTGGATGAAATTTGAATTCATTGAACTATTTATCAAAGTGAAGCTAAAATATGAAGGGTGATTTTAAAATAAAACCCTTATAAATTTATTGTACAAATGTGATAGATTTAGTAATGATTCTGAAAATTCTACCCTCAAAATTATAAACTTACTCTGGGCCTAGCTCATGGTAAACCTTAGCATCTCATAAACAGGAAGACTTATGTGTGGTTTTACTTTGACTATTGATTGTGATCTGAACTTACATGAGAAAGGTTACATTAAAAAAGGCAAGTCACTTCCAAAAACTTTTGCCACTGTGTTTTCCTAAAAAAAAAAGAATAAAAAATAAGGATGGTCTAAGTGCCATTCTGAGAGCCAAGGAAGAAACTGAGAGTGCAAGAACAAGACTGTGCTGCTGACTAGTAATGCCAGCTTGGAAACAATGTCAGCTGTTTAATAACTCCAGGCTCCTGCTCTGGGATAGGAGATAATCAAGATGAAAGAAAGAAGAAGTAACAATGAGGAACTGAGGACCCTAGAAATGAAAACTATGTTTTTATTTATAGAAGGAAACTCTCACAGACAGAACTAGGGTAAAATGCAAGCTGAGAAAACAGTATCTATGTAGCCCTGATTAAATATTCCCAGGAAGGTTCTTTATAGATGTTGTGGATTAAGGTAGTTTTGCCATGCTTTAAAGAAAAATGACACTAAAATTAGTACATGCACAGGCCCATTCTGATATATTGCAGCAACATCTTCTGTTTAGACAACAAATCACCATAGCAGTGTAGCAGCCCTGGTTACCCTCACTAACTTGAGTAAGAATCCATCTCTCAGCTAAGTCTTGGCCAGCCAAACTACTGAACTCAAAATAAAAAATGGCACTGAAACTTCAAAACACTTGAGTATTTCCTTGTACAACCTTGTCAAAACATGCAAATTAAGAAAGTGCATATACTATTGGTAAGTGTATTTTCAATGCAAGAAGTTACCTAACAGTTAACAAGATACTAAAGACCTCATATGAAGCACATAAAAGGGTTTATTCTTAGTCTGATTCTGCAAATATCCCAAATTCTTGCTACCACATGAAGAATGAACATATGAAATAAGTTATAGTGACAAAGTATTACAAAATGCTGGAGCAATGGTTTCTGAACTGTCTGGTTTCTGACCCTATTTGCAGTTCTTAAAATCACATATTTTACAAAACAAAACAACTGAATATTAATTTAATTTACGTTATCTTGGAGTAAGGGCTAAGGAGAACTTTATCCTAAAATGGTCCTTAGG
Source organism: Dicaeum eximium (assembly GCA_013396995.1). Classification (NCBI taxonomy): domain Eukaryota; kingdom Metazoa; phylum Chordata; class Aves; order Passeriformes; family Dicaeidae; genus Dicaeum; species Dicaeum eximium. The sequence continues at coordinate 277,268 of VWZP01006690.1, read as the reverse complement.
AAAGGATTGTAAACCCAGCTCATGGAGCCTGAAATACTGGAAACAGGAGAAGTTTCTTTAATGACCCTCAGTTACATTTCTTTATAGTGTTTGGCATATAAGTAATGTATCCATTTAATAATTATTTTTTGCGAGATGTTTGCTTTTGGATTCTATTGTACAGTCAGAATGGGAATCCTGACTAAGGAAATCTTTAGAGACAAATATTTTAATTCTTAAAAATTAAGTTATTTGTAGTTACACTATCACTCTGCAAATGAGAAATCACAATCACAACAATCCTCTCATCTGAATTTTTCCACTGTCCAAAATAGTCACTGTTTTTAACAGATAGCTACGTATTTTATAAACTGTGGATTTGTGGTCAACTAGCTTACATTTAAGTTTTGAAAGCAATCAATCTGGCTGCTACCAGAAAAGCCCTACATTAGGTGTTCATGCAGAAGTCATTTTGCAGGTAAGGTTTGCTTTGGTTAGGACTGCCCAGTGACAACACTGCCAGCACAGCCTCCCTGTGCAGCTGTAGCTGCAAACTGCAAGTGTCCCCATGAGCAGGAATAGTAACCAGGGAAATGAAACACAGGGGCTGCAGCTTCATCTATCCTGTGCTGAACAGATTTGCTAATATAAGCTGCATTTGCTCCTAAGAGGTTGTGGGGTTATTCTAGAACTGTCAGTGATCAAAGCTCAGGAGAAGCTGCAGAAAGGAGCAACTTGGCAAGTCTCTGGCATGTGAACCCCTCCCAGGGGGGCTTCACCTACTGAGGGACCTGGGAATATGAAGTTCTTGGACTGAGGATAAGCAAGAAGCTGAGACACTCCCAAACTGGAGGCAGGGGGTGTTTGTATTTGCTTTTTTTTAATAAAAAAGCATGAATTTAAAACATCAGCAATGACAAGATGTATAAGTTCCATGACTGTTGATCAAAGAGAGGATTTTCATCGTTCACCCAACCTTGTGTTGTGACTGCATTCAGGCAGAGCCTTTGGCTCTGATACTTCAGAATAAGTGGTTTCAGGACACAGGACCTCTCCCACCTGGGAACACAGTCCATGCTCCAGCCCCAGGAAGACACAGCTCTAACTGGCCATCAAACCTAATACAGTGAAATGCCAAAGCACAGAAGCAATAATAACATGCAACAATGCTACTTGTGCCTGTTCTAGAGAAAAAGGGCAAATCCTGCATAGAGAAAGAAAAAGGAAAAAGATTTACAAAAATTCCACACATATAAGCAGAAGGCAATTTCATGAAAATACTTAGCAAATAATTATTTAATTGCATGATGTAACTTTGATCTAGCATGCAACACAAAGCTACAACTTTATCACCTGTTACTATACCCTTCATTTCATCCCATACACATCAATGCAAAAATTCCAAACCTCACTGACAGAGCTGAGGCATCATCCCTGAAAAACCCCAAAGCCACAGTTCATGGAGCACCCTAATGCCCATTGCACAAGCAATGTTTGTTCTTAAAGGCTGTCAACTGCCTTTTCTGAATCAGGCTCTACAGGCTCAGGACAGTTTGATCTTACTCTGATTTTCAGTTCTCTTAGCACCACTTTCCAGGCATTCTCTACCCTCTGCATATCTGACAACATCAGCTTGAATAAGCAAAAGTCACATGGAAATACTTCTTCTCATTTAAATAAATTAGAATCTAGGGCAATAGAAATCCTAAGATCAGGATTGTAAACCACACACTAAAAATAAAAATGTTCTGATATCAATACAGCCAAATGAAAAAGAAGATAAGGAACACATTTTCATCTTATTATGGGTCTATTCAATACTAAAATTTGCATCTACAGAAGAATGTTCACTTGGAAATTTGTCACAGCTCAGCCATAGATTAAAGTTAACAATTCATATTTCACACTTAAAATGCACAATAAACATTTTACCTGAAAGTGCACGGTACAGTTTTTACTGAACCTGAACACAAAAAATATTTTCTCCTTTTTTGAAGGAGATAATATTGGTCTGTTGTTCCCATTAGAATCCTATAAATACATGTGCAAGTCGTAGATAAAGGTTTTGTAAATAGCAAATGTAAATACATTAGCATGGAATAACACTGGACCAACCCTTTTGGCAATGGCAGTTTGTTACACAGTTATATCAAAGTTCAGTGTAGAATATATAATTTAACAATGCACATATTCACAAACTTCTCCCTCTTTTATGCTACACAAAATGCTAAAAGTATTATCTTCTATGTGACAATGGCTTTACTGAGTTTATTGACATACAGTTGATTAGAGACAAAAATTCAAGAGCAATAGGACACAAAAGAAGCCAATATTGGAAGAACTTTTCACACTTTTAGGAAACCTTGCTTAGAAAATGACTGTATTTTACAAGAGGAAATATTCTTTGGTATAAAGGAACAGTGCCAATGGTATACCCAGATTTTTCACTTTCAAGTGAAAGAGATGAAACAGCTATCAAAAGTGAGTACAAACCAAAGCCTTTTAAAAGTATAAGTAAGGCACACTCGAAATTATGTTGCATTGTAGCACCACAGAATCTACCCAGTCAGACCAAAGGAAAGCACTTTGCAAAATCTAACAAGATGGAGCTACTGTACCGGCTTTGGAATGGTAAAAAGTGTACTGGTAGTAAGGTAAGCAAGCAAAATGTAGAGCATAGCATACAAATGGATTTTACTGTGATGAAGGCTTATGGTCATGTTCTAAAATTCAGGATTCAGTCCCAGGATATTTTAAACAAACTCCTGAGCAAAGACCACAACATGTTTCAAATAGCTCCATCATTGTCAATTGAAAACTGGCAGTTGCCAGAGAGTGAAACATTAAAAATGGCAAAAGCAGAGTTGTATCATGCAGCAGGTCACACAGACTAATCAAAACACAGCACATTTTTAGCTTGAACAAGACATCATAACTTTCACAAGAAAACACCTTTATCAGTTAGTCTTAGCACTTAATTGTTATGGTCTTGGTGAAAAACTTCATTTAGTTAATTCAGTGGTATTATAGAATTAGTTAAAGTGCTTTAAAAAGAATAAAAATAATTCACATTTCTCTATTAAAAATATTTTTCCTCTTGAAACTTGCCTTCAGTAATAATTAACTCATATGTTAAAACCGATGGAATAGCATTAGCAAGAAACAGCTGGTTATCTTAGAAGGGGGCATTTATTAAAATATTTCATGTATTTGCCAAAGTACTGTGCCAGAAAAGCTTATTTGTGCCGTGTGTTGAACAATCTCATGAGTCATCTTTTGCTTTTTCCTTTGGCTAGTGCCTCTGCATAGGTCAGGTGAATAAAGTCGAAGAGTTGTGTGGCATTGGCAGCATTACCCAAAATCTTGGATAGCTCATCCTTGGACAGCGTCACCAGCTCTGCAATGCTTTTAACATGGGTCATTAGGGCACGGCAGTTTTTTGCATTAACCCCTGGCATTTTTAGCAGGAAGTCCTGAGGCCCAGGGTTGTACTTGTCTGACTCGGGGAGAATTTCGGAATCTGCAGTGATGGCCATCGCTGTTTCTGCGTTGGGTTGGGGATGGTTTTGTTTCAACTCTTCAAACAGCTCAGCAGTAACGTGGGGAGAGGGACACCACAGGATTCGTAACTTTGGGAAGTGCAGTGTGAGAAGGGTTAGTTTAGAAGTAACATCATTGCTGGAAATTTCTGGCTGTAGAGAGCCTCGCGGGATCAAGGAGAAGGATTTGTTAGGATCAAATTCAATGAGGAGAACTGGCCGCTTGTAGTAGCGGCACATGGACACGCACTGTGCGTACAGCCTGCCGTTGTTTAGGGAGCCAATCAGATCGCTGATGCTCTTCCGCTCCACACAGATGTCAGGGGTCAGAATGTAATCCCCAACCTCCAAAGTCACAGGCTCAATGTCGATCCCACGGCGGTGGATCAGTGATGGGAGCTCACTACGGAATTCCCGCATATCCACGATTATGGTTTGCTGAACGCCCTTCTGCTCCTGTCCACCTAAAGAGCAAAACAAACACAGTTATCTCCATACTTGGCACTTCCTGCTCCAGTTTTCCTGTGTGCTGCCAAGGCTTCTGCAATGGATGGACTTCTCATCTTAAGCTATACCTCAAATTCAGCAGTACAATAAATCCAGACTTCATTTGATTTTTAACTGTTAGAGAAAAAAATTACTTGCCTAAATATATATTGTAGTTTAGGGAGCATGCTCTCCAGCTTGATAGAACTACCATGCTGCTTGCTGTAAGCTTTGTATAGGTGACAGTGAAGTACATTAAACTGTAGATGAAAATGATTTAAATGAATCTGGGAAATCTTTAAAAGGCTGCCTGCAAAACAAGATAATGAAACTGATACCTATTATTTCCAGCTGTTTCCCACAGAAATACAGCACTTTATTGTAGGAATGATGTGTTGGCCTCTACAGATCTGCAGGACAGGTAAAGAGACTGCAGCACCAAGGCCACAAAAGATGTAATAGCAAAGATTAGAGAGCATATGGCAAAGGAGAGCAGGATTACAGAAACGACAGTAAAGAAAAACAGGCAGAGGCACAGCATACACCTCAGAGGAAAAGAATAAAAATATGGTTAGAATTGCAACAAAAGAAAAAGGATGCTTTATTGCAAAGGAAGTGATCAAACCCATAATGCGCAGTTGTTTACCCAGGCACCATGTTTTGTCAAAATGAAAAGAAGTCCCTAACATTTACTAGCTCAAGGAAAACACTGCCTTTGACCATCTGTAGACTTCAGTTTCTATGTTTTAATTTCTCTTCCTACAAGCAGCCCTAGACAGCCTCATAACCAACAATCTGACTAGGAACAATCCAAACGGTATCTGTCTTAATGGTCAAATATTTCATTAACCTGTATTTTCAAAGGAAACCACAGTTCATTGTCATTGGGAAATGTTTCTTTTGTCTTCTAATGAAGACTGCAGAGCCAATGTCCAACATGTCTCTGCCCCAGATGCTTTGAGGGGGATTTAAAGTGCAATAGTTATGGGACTTTTAGAAAACTCTGGAAAGCTCTGCAAGCCTGACCTAGGAGCTGCTCACCTGCTTTGCGTGTGTCAGCAGAGACAGAGGCAGGTCTGGCATCTCTGAGGAGGTCCAAGTTTGTTTCATCTCTTCCTTCTCTTTCTTCAGGAACAACCATGCTGGCCTTCTCTCTAAGGAAACACAAAAAACCACACACTTAAAACTGCAAATGCAGGAGTAAGCAGATTGAAATTCTTCAATACCTTTCATCCAGATGTAAAATTATATATGGTTTAATACTAAATACAACCCCAATCAGAAATCCAATTTACTGGGTTTTCTAGGTTTTTCCTTTTACAAAGGAGCTAATGACTAGTAATAGCACTGTAACCTGCTGAGAAGGCACTGTCAGTAAAAATAGTGTCTTATACAGTCTGAGGAAATGTTTTGTTTTCCCAATTGACTTAGATTATAAAAGCTTTAGAAATTATTTTACAAGAAATATTACCCGCAAAAACAAAATTACACAAATGAATTTCATAGACAATTAGGAAAAAATTCAAGTGATGCTGATTAGCCTTTTTGTTAATATTAAATCCAGCTAAAATATACCAGGTGCTTTGAAAATGAAAGTTTTGACTTTTTGGTGATTCTCAATAGGAAATAGTCTTTACATCCGACAAAGAATTGAAGTAAAAGTTTATTTAAAGCCTTCACACAGTTAAGAACTTCACTCTATTTAAAATGTAAGCATATTGGGGAATTACATGAAACACTAATTATAAAGGCAGTTAAACTAATTGTGTTACCGAATGAGTTTTTCGAAGGCCTCCTTCTCTTTTCTCAGAGCTGTGAGGTAGCGCTGCTCTTCCGTGGAGCCCCCATATATGAGGAAATAAACTCTGTAGGTACAAAAGAAAAAAAACAGAGGTCACAAAACTTTGTATTAAGTTAAAAAAATCCACAACCAATAAATTTAAGATTAGTAGCAGTAACTGCCTGACAATTTAGTTAATAGTTAATAGTATATTAAATTTTAAGTCTTCTATATTTGTAATTATTATGTGACATTTATTCATAAAACTGAGTTTTTCAATTTCCAGGTGTATTAAATACATATACCCAGTGTGGTGATCTTTCTTGAGAAATGCTATAACTGCAAACACTAATTTTCTTTATTGTGTTTCCTTTACTTGCTTCTCTGTTACAGTTTCTGAATTACTGGTCCTCAGCATGATGAACATGAGGAAATGTGAAAATTAATTAAACCCAAAATGAACACTTTTCTTTAAAAATCGTATCTTCAGAGATGGTTTAAAATGAGATTACACCACCTGAAAATGATCTACTGCCACTAAAATCATTGAAGCAGAGGTTCAGGAATTGTTTTTGTTTTTTTTAACAGATATGCTTCTGCTGTTGAGGGACTAAATACCTGCTGGAAAGTAAAAATTATCTTTTGGTTCACCAGACATTCTGCTTTTGTTTAAACTTAAGGGCTCAACAGGAACTAAAAGGTAGCTAATGAAAATGAACAGCAGCATGTTCTGCATTGACTGCTGACAGTGCACTTTTAATTTTTTCTTTTCAGACTAGAATTACCCTGGCCAACTCAACTTGCCTCAAAGGCTTCCCAGGCCTGCTTGCCTTGTAGATTTCCAGCTGCCGAACAAAAGTGAGTTCTGCATCATACAACACAACGTATCTGGGCTCTACTTCGAGCAGGACCCGGGTGAGCGCGTAGGGATCCCCACACCCCTGCAGCGGGTGGATAATCGTCAGCGGGTCCTTGAAAATCCCATAGTAACAATCTGAGGGCAAGTTCACATCAAAATCTTCAGGAATGGTCTCTTCAGTTGTGCTTTCTTGGCTAACACTGAATTCTTTGTTATCTTCCACCTCAGCTTCTTCTCTCTTTTCCTCCTCAGTTTTCCCTATCATTTGGATTATAGTCCGGTCTTGCTGCTTCTTGTTTTTGTTTTGTTTTGAAGAAGCTGTGAGTTTGGCTTTTTTGGCTTGAGGCTCTGTGTCTGGTTTGGCATTTCCTTTGGACTTGATGGCTTTTCTGTCTTGAACCCACACTTCTCCAGCCTTCTCATCCTTTCCAAAGGTTTTGTTATATAGTCTTGTCAAAAAAGCTTCTGCTCCAGCAATAATATACTCCCTGAGCTGTGCACAGGCTCGGTCATCACTGGCACAAATGAGCACTTGCCCTGCAGTCAAGAAACAATACCAGGTTTACAGCCTGTAATGCTGTGCTTTTTATCCAGCTACAAGCACCTCCCGAGCCAATGGCTTGCACTGATCCAAGCACTGTGCCTGACAAATGCCTTGACATTCAGCTGCCACAGTTGCTCTGGACTTTCAGAGAATCTAAATTGCATGGCTTTTTGTACCAAATAAAATCAGAGTAGATTAATGGAAGTTCAACATTCCTTATTCTTACAATGTCTAAATTCATAAAGTTTTCCTTCTGACCATTGGAAATGAGGCAGATACAGCATGTGTTGAAATACACTCGAACAACTACTCATTTATAAGATGTGGAATAAGAGAGAACACAATTTAGACCCTTCTAATATGTGAGCTGTGTTAGAGAGTCTACAAAACACATGTTTCACACAGTATTATTGACATTTGTGAATAACAATTCTCTGCAAGCTGACTCAGATAAACTCCTACAACACCAGGAGAGAGAGCCAGTTCTTACCCAGAGTCAGAACACTGTGGGTGGGAGAAAAGAGCACTTTTTTACCCTTACTATTTCCTAAAATAAAACTTGCTAAATTTTAGGGGAATGGAAAGGCCTAAAATAGGAAAGGCAGCAAAGCAGTTAGACTCTCTTCCCTGCCTCCTAATCTCTACCTCATTTATATGCAACCCATGAGAAGCAAATTTTCAGGTGCGAGAGAAGGATGTGCAAGTTAGAAAGGGCGTAAGACAGAACCCCTATTTTTTTTTTGAACCCAAACTTCAGAAATGAGTGAGTGGTACCTTGATCATTATAAATTTCCACATCAGTTTTATTTGGCTTGGAATTAAGATATCAGTACATTACTGAAATGTAACCTAAAATGTTTTTTTCAGAATAATGCAAGTTTTTTCCTAAAAAGTATTGCATTGTAGGAATGAACAGCATTTCTCTTTTAGAGCAAGACCTAACAAGAGTTCATGTAAAACGATCTGATTTTACATATTTATGTACATAATGTACATAAATTCATCACCTTAAAGCCACAAATTACTAAATTTAAACCAGCTCTTTGATAAAACTACAGAAAATAGTTAGTTCCTTCTCTCCAAGGTCAAGTAGAAGAGCAAACCAGTAGAAGTACTAGAAAACTTGCATCATTTAGTATTCTCTCACCTGGACCACCAAGGCTGTCACTGTTCTTATTCTCATTTTCAATCTCTTTCAGTACTTCTCTCAAAGCTTCCCATTTTGGGTTACTTTCTAGAACCAACTCCCTTTTCAGCTCTGAAACAAAGTAAGATTGAACATAGCAGCTCTTGCAGCCAAAATATCCTTCAGACTTTAAATCAGTGGTTAGATGTCAATAGTGTGATGGTTGTTGGCACATATGATATTCAACAGCCTACGTATGCAACTTGTTATGCTAATGAGGTGGAGAACACTTAAATTTAAAAATGGAGATAAGTGTTTTTGTGAAGCAAAATGCTGAAGTATTCACTCATTCTTCAATTCTGAAACTCCTGAATATTTTTTTAATAAAAGCAACCACAGCCTCCTACTCTTTCACGTAAGATAATAAAGATGAAGCTAAACATCAATGTAATGCAAGAACAATTCCACAAAAGCTCTTCCAGTGATCAGCTGAGCAAGCTTAGGAGAATCCCCTACTTCGTGACTCTTTCATGTTGTTTATCATATGCTTTTGGAACTAAGATTATGTCTCAATTTATCCCAGCTAACAGACTGAGATCCTGAGCTGTGGAAGTTCATGCAGGGAACCAGAGCACAAGCAATAATGTGCAAAGCACTTGGAATCGTGTGACACTCTTAAAATTAGGAATGATCAGTACCATTTTCCTTCTTTACATCACGTTTTTCAGAGCCTGAGCCTTTGCCTTTCTGATTCAGTTTCTCATCTGCACTGCGATAAACTCGAGCTCGAGCATTCACAAACATTGAAGTACTGGAGTCAAGGAACAGCCAGCCTGGAGAGGAAATGAGAAGGAAGCAGCAGTAGTTTGACATCTGCAATGTGTATGTGTTCCAACCCTCTGCAGTAAAACCCCAGATCTTCAGCTGGAATACCTGCCCTACCTGCTTGGTGTAATCACCAGCTTAATAAAAGACAGAAATGTGATGCAAATCTCACACTGTTAAGTAACAGCAGTTAAGTGGGAAGATGAAAGAATTATCTGTCAATAAAAACCTACGTCCTTATGGCTGGTTGTGTAAAACTTAATTAGATACCTTCATACGTTTGGGAATGATAATTAAAAACATCAACATTGCACCGTTTCATGCATTAACTTGTATGGTCATTCTGTGTTTACCTGAATTCTCACCAAAAGCTTTTTCACTTGCTTTCAGTGACTCCAGGAGATTAAGGAAAGTGACACAATCATACTGGGTTAGATACAGTAGCAAAGTACGTAGGATCTTCAAATCCTGGACCAAAGACTTTGTCTTAGCTCCAAGCTGATGCCAGAGAGGATCTAAATAGTGCCGTATTGTCTGGAAATAAAAATTGGAAAGTTTGGAGTGTCAAACATACAGTATTGCATTATAGCTTCTAACCAAGCTGAGAATACACTTCAACTTTATAGGGGATGCCCTGGTTTCACAAAGTTATTACAGATACCAAAATACAGATGTACTGCTGAGATATTTGTTTTGATATGTTACCATATTTTAGCAAAGTTAACATAATATAAATGTCTTTATGAAAAACATTTCAGCAGTTAGCAGATGTATATAATTCAATGCTTTCAGTATATTTTCTCCTCTCCATCTAATAATAAAATACTGGTAAAATTATAAAAAAGCACCCTTATTTTACTGGTACTGACCTGTTGCATTCAGTATCTAGTGTCCTTTACTTAGGTACAGCAAAAACCATTATGTCATTTAGTTTCCAAAATCAGATCGGTACCACAAAGATGTGCAACTTATAGAGCCCAAGAAAAAAACCTTCAAATATTTAAAGTAAAAAAAGCCTTCCATCCAGATTAAGTAACAGTTAACCAATAACTGTGTTGCACTATGACAGTTGATCTCACCCTAACAAAAGCTATGTGTGCCCAACATTGCAGGTCTGTCAAAAATAACAATGAACACAAAGTTACTGACATACATAATGATTAAAGATACAGCCGATGCATGTATGTGAATATTGTCTATTAGGTACAGTGCTTCTCCTACTAGAGAAAATAAAAAACACAAGCAAGAAATTCAAAAGGAAAAGGGCAGTATGTGTCTAGCAATTACTGATACTTATCTCCAAAGTATACTGAGCTGAAGTCGCAGCTGTCTTTTTAATAACAACAGCAACAATTATTATTATAACCATGAATTGGGGTGTTCTTACTGTGGGACTTTGGAAATGAAGAAGAACAATAATACCAATACATCAAAAACCCTACTGGCAACTGTCACATCACCATTACATCCCCTTGTACCAGTAATAAACATGTCATGGGAGAGCACTCAGCTGCTGCTGGTTATTAATTTTGCAAACACCATTTCTGTTTGCATGGCAGGCACTTTGGAGATCTATATCCCGTTACTTAGACACTGCAGAACAATTAAAATGGTTACCTTGTCAAAAGGTTTAGCAATAGCATTCTCTAAAGATAGATCTTCTACTTCAAGAGCTGGGTTGTACCGTTTCAGCTCCCTCAGACATGCATTCAGAATGTCCAGGATTGCAGTCTGGATAGCAAGCATAGCAGGGGTCATTGCCACGTGTATTTCCACCACTTCAGGTTTATGCTTCTCTAAAAAGGAGTGCACTGCTATATGAAATCTAAGAGAAAAACAGCTTCTTAATATTTACATGGATAGTTTCATTTGACTTAGAATTACTCAAAAGTTTGTATAAACTACAATTACAATTGTTTTAAACATAAACAAGTAAGTTAATTCCAAAATCAGTTTCTACGGATGTGAAGACTGCAATCTTATGAACAGCCTCAGAAAACCATCTGTTCCACAATTATGACTGTAGTCATAATGTCATTCTAGTCATGTGAGCTTATAGTGCTGGTGAATGATCCATGGAAAATTACTGCACTGGATTCTGCATCATCATCACACATAACAAATATTAAAAGAAGCCCAAAAAATCATCTAAGGGACAAACTGGAAGGGGTTCATAAATTCTCTGAAATCACGCGGCTGCACCAGCAGATTTTGTGATGTTCCCAGCTTGCACTGACAGCCTGCAGGTCCTTGTTGGAACTCTGTCCTTGGAGTTTGTAAGAAGAAGATAAGATGTGTATAAGAAATATGGAAAGAGATGCATGGAGTTTCATAACAGCTGGAAACAAACACCTCCATGAACAGCAGAACTGAGAGACTGTTTCCCTGTCATTTCATGGCTAAAATACTCTTATTTAGTAAGAGAAGTTTTTCTTAAACTGTTGAGAATGTCACTTTTTGCTGTGATTTCTGCTGACTAAAAGGACAGCTCTACTGTAAGGTTCACCCCCTTAATAGAGTCAATTTGAGTCCATTTTCAAAAATATTCTCAGAAATTCAGCATCTTTAAGACCACTTCTGTCAAAAACTGAAAAAATTGTTTGGGAATACAGGAGGGAACACACATTAGCAGTGTGACTGCATGCACCTCATTTTCTTAGGAAACCGCTGTAACATCCTTCATCTTTCCTCTCAGTTTAACTCTCCAGAGAAATAAAGAAGCGCCTCACCTTGGCCACAGATAAAGCTTCCCAACAAAAAGATTTTTCATCACTCTTTCCACATGACAAAAGCCAGTATTAAATGCAACTGCATTATCTGTAAAAGCTTTAATGAAGCCTTGCTTGTTCTTCTGGCGATAAAGTCGCAAGATAAATGCTTCCTGACAGGACTCAATGGTTCTGTGTGCTTTGTATACCAAAATGCCTGGTAAAAGGAAAAAAAATTCAAGTTAAAAAAACAAAAGACAGAAAGGTCCAGGTTTGTACAGATTTTTCCTCACAACTGTCTTATTTGTCTACTGTTCTTTTCATTACAGGAATATAAATCTTCTAAAATGAAGGTTGAACAGAACAAACTTTCTGGGGTTGAAATAAGTGATTCCTCAGTTTCAGTCCCATGGAACTGCCAAATAACAGAACTGGGTTAATAATGCACCTTTAACAGAAAAAAAAAAAGCTTGTGCAAGTGGCAGGACTTACTAGGCAGAAAAATTCTTTATTCCTGAGGCATAACTTGAAGTTGAGCCTTTTAAAAGCAGGAAAAGCAAATGCATTACATAAAACACTGTTACAACAAAGCAAGTTTGATGTGTTCAAGGCTGTGATAGTTGAATTCTTTTGTTAAAAGAAATTCTGGAATTACAGACTTGTCAAGTAACTTTCACTGGTAACAGTTCAAGTGTTTACATAATCAAAGAACTTCTGAAAACATTAATTTTGCTTTTCTCTCCCATCTGACAGTCATATTCACACTCAAGGACAGCAAGTATTATCAAATATGTGAGTACACGACCAGTTTTCTTCATAGCTAAGGGTGTAGTAGGAATAAAAGACTTCTCAAACACATTTCAATGAAGAGAAATGAAACAAAGAGTTTAATTTAATTACATGTTTGAGGTGAACACTTCTGGAGTTCACAGTTTACTCAGCCAAGACCTGCTAAACCAAGGCTTGTTTTTCCCTCATGCTAATCATGTTAAACAGCACATTGCATTATTTTCCCTCTCCCCCTACTGAAGTCAGGCCTATGTGGTATCTGTTCACGGCTTCTAGTGGAATCATAAATGCCTTTCTAAAATGGAAGCAAAGGACACCAAACATCACCCATTTTACCTTTTGCCTACATAAGCTAATAAACTTACAGAGCATTTAATTTCTGTAACAAGTCTCCTCAACTCAGCACCCAGCCATTGATTTTAACATGCCTTTGCTTGCTCAATGAAAAAGCATCTAGAAAATAGAATTCCATATAACTGCTTGCCATTCATGATTAAGTCCTGAAATAATCCACTACAAGGTATTTTTCTGTCTAGAAATTGTTAGACCTGTCCTATGAAGCAAATTTTTCAGTACATAATAACGATCAGTTATCTCTGAACAACTTCCAGTTCATCAAGATGTGACCCCAGATGGACGTGACAGGAAAGACAGAATTTCTAAAGGTCAGAAAGACTGTGTTTATTACAATACCTTCCTGCTTTAGTGAACATATATGTGTTTATGAAGGGAGTTCACATTTGCTCTGTAAGCCTTGGTAGAAACAACTGGCCACTTTTTATTACACCAACCTGCATCAGTTTCACTGTACTGCCAAGTACATAATTTCTACTCAGCTAAGACCACCAGGAATAATTCTGCTTTGCTGCAGTGATAATTTCTTATCTTCATTTAGCTGGATTTATGAGTTTATCAGATGTTAATTCACACTGATTTTACAAATGGCATTTTTAACACCTAGAAAGGCTTTTGCTGTTATCTCCTCATGAAACACTACTACAAAATTTTGTTCTAGAATCTCACACACAGCCAAGGCACACAGACCCAGGCGTTGGGAGGCTGGGAATGAAGCCACCAGTCGATTGCAGCTGCTCTCACACCGACCTCTAGTGGCAATGCAAAACCTGTCACAGCTTTGTGGCACTATAGGACAGCACCAGTTTTAAAACTTTACAGTATTTCTTCAACAGATATTTCTTTTTTTTTTTTCTTTTTTTTCTTTGGTTGGGTTGAAAGGTAGAGAGGAAGGAGTCAAGGGAAAAAGAGAAATTACCACAGGTTGCCCAGAAAACCTATTCACTTCTTTTGAACTTAGAAATATCAGAATTGACAAATCTGGTGTTCTTTGTCTCCAGCATAAAATGTTCAAAATGTTTTAGAGTTGAACTTGCTATAGCTTGACTAAAAGAAAGGAGGTACAGCTTCTGAAGCAGACGCTCACATTCTTCTATACATACAATATCCAGCTATGTTTAATCATTAAGATCTTAACACTTAGAAAACAGTAAAATATTCCTAAATCCCTGGCTCTTAGATCTCTCTTTTTCCAGCTATCCAGGCTGGGTTCCCAGATTATTCAGGAACATAGAAACAAGAGTGGATGGTGGAGATGAGGAACAGAACATGAGAAGAGAAGGGTAACTCTCACATCTTCCATGTATAGCTTCTATGTAACTACAAAAAAAAGGTTGCAAGCTATTCCCCAAGTCTTTACAATCACAGTAACAGCATTACTTTGTAATACTGCTATTTGCATAGTGTCCAAGTGTGTCAATACTTGATCAGTGAGGTATTTTTTGATGAGAAGTCATAAGGAGTAATTTGTTTATGCAAAAAATAAGTAGTGTGCATGGCTCATAAAGCATGACATCTAAACTCAGTTTTAATGATAGACCAGTGTCCAATAGACCCCAGGACACTATTTCACCAAGTGCAATAAATTATTCTTCTTTGAAAGACTTTTTAAACTGTATGATTAAATAAGGCAAATGAGTTGAGAGAAAAATTAAAAATATGAAAGAACTACATATTTGCTCCTTTTACTTCAGTCTGGTGGGGGAAAAAAAGGGAAAAATTCTTCAACCTCAATACCTGTTAGTAGAATTCTTCATACAGAATCAAGCTTTGTGTATTTTCAAACAGAACACTCTTACCTTTATTTCATTAAGCTCTTACCAGTAATGAGATTGGCAGGAATTCTGTCAGTTAGGAAATCTACCACAAGGATCCGACTTGTTGCAAAGACAACTCCTCCTTGTGTATAAAATTCATACCGAGTATTATTTGCAATTTCATTGGTAACACGTCGAGGGAGATGAACAACTCCATCTGACCTCAGCTGATCAATAAAATACTCCTAAACCAAATACAATAAAAACACAAGAAATTATTGCGGTATCCAGGGAAAGGGATCCAAAAAGCACCTTTATTACACATACTCTGGTAATTCTGGTCATTTTGAGGAGCTGTCAAAAACAAATTAAGACATGATCGTATAACATACTAGAAGAAGTCAGAATTATTATCATATTTTCTTCTTTGACATACTTTTTTTAAACTCATCTGGGTGATTTAAAAAAATCTACATAGTCAGTAGTAACTAGTAGTAACAAGCCAATACTTACATAAAAATGAGCAACTGACACTTCAAGGAGCTTATATTTTCTTATATTTCAATATCTCATTTTCAGAGAAAATGCGATTTTAATACAGCCTTAAGAACAGAGAATTGAGAAGAGATCATCTTTTAGTGCCCTCACCTGTCATGAGATGACTACAGCAGGTAGATCATAATCTTATAAACTACAGATGTGATCTTTATTCACCTATGGTTGCTCTAAAAGGTCCCCCAAGGCCTCCCCTTTGCAATGGTGGGAAGTTTGCCTGGTTCCAGAGAAAAAAAGAGCACCTTTTTTTTGTACAATTAAGGACAAACCTGTCAAGCCTGACAAGCATGTTTCACCCCTTTCTCCTCACTGGTTACTTTTATGTACTTATTTTAGCTCTTTAGTGTCAGTAGGACTTGATTGTGCTGCCGGAGTAGAAATTCAACTGCCCCGATCCCGAATGTGGTTTGACAGCTCCCCCAGGATCTGGGGTGGACAACAAGCTGTCCCTGAGCCTCAAGTGCCCTTGTGGCCAAGGGGATCCTGGAGTGCATTAGGAGAGCATTGCCAGCAGGTCAGGGAGGTGACCCTGCCCCTCTGCTCAGCCCTGCTGGGGCACATCTGCAGTGCTGGGTCCAGTTCTGGGCTCGTCCGGACAAAGGGACACGGAGCTCCTGGGGTTGAGGGTGACAAAGAGGTGACGGGACTGGAGCATCTTGTGAGGAAAGGCTGGAGGAGCTGGGGCTCTTGTGCAGAGGAGATGGCTGAGGGGAGAGCTCAGCAGTGTCTGTCAGTGTGGGCAGGGAGGGCCCAGAGCAGGGACCGGGCTCTGCTCCCTGGGCCCAGCAATGGGACAGGAGCAACGCGCAGGAACCGATGCCCAGAAGTTCCACCTGAACACGAAGAAGAACTTCTTCCCTGTGAGTGACCCAGCACTGGGACAGGTTGTCCAGAGAGGCTGTGGAGTCCCCCTCGCTGGAGATATTCCAGAACCGCCTGGACACAATCCTGTACCGCGTGCTCTGGAATGACCCTGCCTGAGCGGGGAAGCGGGACCAGGCGAGCCACTGTGGTCCCTTCCAACCCGACCCGTTCTGTGGTTCTGTGCCGCCCCCCGCGCTGCCCTGAGCGGAGCCCGCACACCCTCCCGCCAGCCCCGGGAGCCGCTCCGCCGGCCGGGACAGAGACAGAGCCGCCGCCCGCCCCCGGGAAGCGCCCGCCGCAGCCGGGAGGGAAGGGCGGGCGCTGGCAGCTGCCCTCACCTCCTCGGCGGGGCTGGTGTTGAGCACGAGCACGAGGCTGGCGGGCTCGCAGTAGAGGCGCAGGAAGCGCAGCAGCAGGCGGTCGATGCCGAGCCCGCGGGCGCACACGACGAGCCCGTCGCGGTGGAACAGCTCCAGGAAGATCTGGCTCTCGTGCTCCAGCAGCGCCGCCATCGCGGCACCGCTCCCGCGCACGCGCGCGCGCCCCGACAGCGCACCCTGCCGGGCCCGCGCGCGGTCCTCCCGGCCGGCCGGTTTCCCGCCCGCGCGCGGACTGGAGGGTCCCTCAGGGAAATGCCCGTCCCCTCATGGATACCCACACACGGCTCCTGCTGCGGCCAGATGAGCCTGCGCTTCTCTCCGAGCGGGGCGTGTGTGCCGACTGGTAATGCGCGGCAGCCGGTCTTGTTAATGGTTTTATGTTTGGGTTAGATACTAGGAAAAGGTTTTTCATCCGTAGGGTGGGCACTGACCAGGCTCCCCAGGGCAGTGGTCACGGCCCCAAGGTTGACAGAACTCCAGGAGCATTTGGACACCGCTCTCAGGCACAGGGCGGGATTGTTGGAGTGTCTTGTACAGGGCCAGGAGTGGGATCTATGATTCTTGTGGGTCCTTCCTACTCAGAATATTCTGTGACTCCGTTATTTTTTACCGGGTAGTTGCATTTTTAAAGCATCAAACCCAAACTCTGCTGAGCACTCCTCTCACAAGGCATCGGCACTTCGCTGTTTCCCTGGTGCCCGCTCCAGTCAGCGCACAAAAGGCTGGTTGTGTCCAGAGGGATGAGGGCACTCCTCAGACCTGCTTTCAGAAACAGCTGGAAATGCAGGGCACTCAGACTTCGCCTGCAATTCAGCCGAGCACCATGGAATCACAGAAGGGTTTGGGATGGAAAGGATCCCCGTATTTCCCAGTTCCACACCTCCCTGTAGGCCGGGCTGCTCGGAGCCCCCGGGGTGGCCCCGGTTCAGCTGGGTTCAAATCCCCCTCTGGAAAGGGAAGAAGGCTGGCGGCGGTGTGTGCAGGGCTGCTGGGCAGAGGGGCAGCGCACCGCCCGCTCCTTCCGCCCTGGCAATCTGTGCCAAATGTTCCCATCACTTTATTTACGCTGCGTGTTGATTCCAGTTATCTCTGTCAATATTATCTTCTTCACGTAAAATGCCGCTATCAGGGCGTTGAGTCAACGGTCAAATATATTCAAATAAACACTTTCAGTTCTTTGTTTCACACTGTCACCTGTGGGCAGCTGCAGCGGGGCTCCCTTTGGGTTTCGGTGTTTTTCTAATGAGGGAAAATAAAGCTGCCGACGTGTTCCTTTACTGCACACGTTTTGTTCCAGTCGGCACAGTTCATGAAGAGGCACTTTGCAAAGCATTATTTGTAAATTCTCCACACAGTCAGAATTATGCTACGGAACATTTTAAATTAATGTAGGAAAAATGCAGATTATTTACAATATATGTCTTTGTATTTTAAAATGCAGTACAGATCCTCAGGGCAAAGTAGAAAACAAGTCTTTAAAAACAGGCAAAAATTAATAAAATATGGGGACTCTTGATTTTTCTTGTGCACATTTCATGTTTATGAAATTTTATGCTGATACCTGAACAATTTTTTTATTTTCAAACTGGATCACATTGCTAACTGTTGTGCCAAATACCATGCTTTTGGTTCTCATTTTTATCTGGCTGCCAATAAGCTCTCTGATATTTGCATTTAAATCTTATTTTAGACCACAAAAATGTCAGAAAATCAGTAATTTTTTGGACAACTTTTTGTTTTTGTGGACTGCAGGTAAATGAATTGAACAAAACAAAGTACAGTAACACAATGATTACCATTAATATTTAGTACTGTTTTTGAATACTGTATGGAAAACTGAAGCCCAACAAGGTTACTTCTTTGAGGAATTTCAGTATTCTGTAGAATTGTCCATATAATTTAGGAACCAGCCATTTCCTTGCCCTACTCCTTCCCACAGGAAATAGAATATTTCCTAATGGTCCAGATAAAATATTTCAGGCATCCCTGTATTATGATTTTAGTTTTACTCTATATATTTTTACTTGGGCTAAATGTAGTATTAATGTAAGCTGTTGTGAGATGTCCTTCTTGTGGGTACATATTTATTAGCCAGCAGAGGGCTGTCATTTCTTACCTTAGGAGACCAGAATTGAGGCCTAAATCCATTTATTTTTGTGCAAATTGTCTTTGTAAAACACTAAGATTAATATTGAAAAAAAATGCATAAACACACAAGAAATAACTTGAATAGGAACAGGATAAATAAAATTTGTCTAAGAATTAGCTAAGAATTAGCTATGTAGTTTCAAAGTTGGGAATAATAGGCTGGGAAGATGTTATCCAGGGAAGTGCATGAACACATTTCTATATCCAACAATCAAGGTTTGTTTTAAATTTTAAGCATATTTTTAAATGTAACCTTAGGAGTTTCATTACATATAAAATAGTAAGCACACACAAATTATAAATTACATTCAGGCTGATAGAGGATATGAGATGATCAGTTCAGCCCATTATCAACCTCCCAAGAAAGACATTTACTTGTGTATTTTAAAAATGCATTAACAGATCTATTTATTTTATCATAGTAACACTAAATGAAAGTCAGGTTAATTGCCTGGTGGTGCAATAGAACAAATCCCTGGAGAGGGGATCAGTATTTGGCTCACTCCTTATTATTTGGATCAGCAGTGTTAATGTTAGTCTATGATAGCTCTCGACAACTGATTTGTTTTTAAATTTTAATGGTTACAAGTTATTTCTCATTAGTGTGAAAGAGAAAATGCAAAAATCATGACTAAGTCATTAATCTGCACATTTGGGTAATGACAACAGTCTTGTCTGAAGACAGTCACAGTTCTTTTGTGTCATATTCATAAACTTTTATTACTGGTCGGGTAAAGAGCTGAAGAGGACTCCCTGCAAGAAAAACAATATTTAAATAACTTACATAAAACCTTAGTATTTAGATGAAATTCCATATTTTCAGCTGTAAAAACATGGTGAGATTGTCAAATCTGTAGATTTTTTATTGTATCTTTGATTTGGTTTGTTGTTTGGATTTAGAAATATTGATATTTGTCTTTATGTTTAAATAGACATTGGAAACTGAAAAAATTGTGTTCCATAATCTAGAAATTTATTAGAACCTGTGTTTTAGCCACATTTATTCATATTCTTAGAATAGGTAGTTTTGAGGGAGGCACTTTTTGTGATCTGCAATTGGCTGAAGTAGATTTTTCTCCAGCAGTCTACATACAGAACATCCTTTAGAAGTTAAAATATATTACCCCTATAAAAAAAAACCTAATTATTCTTTTTCAATGAGGCTATTGTAAAAATTAAATCTGACATGGTTTTGCTGGGTAAAAAATGAAGGGCAGTAAAAGAGATGATTTGGGCTGTGGTCTGATGGATTGGGAACATTAATTAGGGCAAGGTGAGTTCTCACTCTGCGATGGCTCTGCCAGACCAGAGCCCCAGGAATTACCAATTCCCCTTTTGTTTCCCCTTAGGTGTCATTGCCATACAAGTCACAGTAAGTGTCTTCAGTATCATTTGTCTTAAGTAAACTCTGAATTAGATTTAAACAGCTGTTCATGATTTCCACAGGGTGTTTTTTCCTCCACAATTGCAAAGCTAAGTTTAAAACTTTTAAGATACACACATATAGTTTGTACTTCAGTATCCTGAACAACCTTAATTCTGACTTTTCCCCCCTCTCTTTCTGCATCTTATGTAAATAATACATGTGGTGATTGTGTAGAATATCCAACTTAATAATTTCTAGATGAAAAAGCATGAAATGAAATGAGGTTTCTTTATTGTAGCAATATATAGAAATGACAGATGAAATGTTTTAATACATATGTTCAAGTCTCTCACACATTTCTGAGGGCCATGGGCATATTCATTCAATGATGTGTGTTTCTTAGATTTTTTTGTGGGAAGTTGGTTGTTTTCTATGACTTAGAAGACCCTGATTTAAAAAAAAAGAAAAAAAAAAAAGGCAAGATTCAGATGATCATAAACCCAAACCCTAATTACACAAATACCATTTAGAGGCAGTTGTGTGGAATTTTCAAACAAAGTAACTTTTTAAAAAGCAGAAGTTGTTGCTTATAAACAAGTACAATAATGACTTATTACTGTAAGCCTTTGATAAATGAAACTGTTTGTGGAATTTTACTTTTTGAGGTTGGAATGGGATGGGATGTACCTGAAGAGAGGAAAATGAGTGTTTAGTGTTTGAAGTGCACTGCTCTTCTGCAGTAATATTGGAGCTGGTACTCTTTTGGGAATGATGTTCCTAGAGAGAATCAAGGCTGGCACATCAGCAGTGGTGACTTTCGGACATAGTTTGGAGTAGTAGATATATGCATATTGTATTGGCTAATTTTATTCAGAAAACAAATTTGAGAATTGGTATGATGAAACTCAGAAAGAGGTGCTGGGGTTGATTAGGAAGAGTAGGGAGAAAACCTCTGGTCTATCAGCAGGTAGGCTGCTGCAA
This sequence comes from Dicaeum eximium, assembly GCA_013396995.1. Lineage (NCBI taxonomy): Eukaryota > Metazoa > Chordata > Aves > Passeriformes > Dicaeidae > Dicaeum > Dicaeum eximium. Next base: position 256,228 of record VWZP01006690.1, on the reverse strand, counting down.
GGAAAGGAGATGAAAGGTTGAAAATATTCTGAACTATTCATTAACACATTAGTGTAGTACAAATAGAATCAAATAAATTGAGAATATTTAATATACAGAAATGAAAGCAAGGCATAGAATATTCTAAAATAATTTGATTTTTTTAGTCCAAGATTAGTAGCTTCTTATTTACCCACCTTAATTTAGGTGGATAAACCATTAAAGCTAGCTGCTATCATTGATGATCTCTGAATCCATGACCCCATTACCCTCTTTGACCCTATTATCAGTCTCTTTGGAGCTTGAAGAATATGACATTGCTTGAATGGAGTTACATGTTTTCAGGTTTCCCTAATTTTCTAGCAATAAAATTAGGATTACTTCCAGGCTAAAGAAACTGTATCCTGGTGTTTTGTAACAACTGCAGCGACACTGCCAGCCCTAAGGGCTGCTTAAGCTGCTCTTTGGGAAGCCCGGGCAGAAATCAATTCCAAAGTGCTCATCCACAGGGATGTGCTGCAAAAGGAACCTGGGAGATGGGAGGACATGAAAGCTTTTCCTCCACCGTGGTTTAATTTTCTCTTGAATCTTGAACTTTGGAGTCTTAGGCAGTATTACACTTTGTTTTGTTGCCAGTTTATTATGATTTGCCTCTGATGCTCTGAAGGAAAATACTATTACCAGGTATGGTTTCCATAGCAATTACAACTATCTGAATATGCTCGGAACTGCTTTCTCATTGTTTCCATTTTTCCAAGGATTTTTATTTACCAGATGTATGGTGCAAGGTGACTTTATTACAGAGCTGCAAGGGGGATTTGTTGAGTGCTTTTGGGAAAGGGGCCAGCTATCTTAGCCATGGTATTTGTCAAAACCATAGTGAATAATTTGGCAATTAAAAAACTACCTGTATTATCTCCTCACGTTTGTAGCCTAATGAATACGTAAGAGAGCCACAGCCATTTCACTTCACAGGGCATTGGTTTCATGCAGCTAGGTCAGAGTTTGATCTGTGAGTGGTTGAGATGTGTGCACATGCTTAATTTTCCTGGCTCTTCTTCAGAGTGGAGTCAAATGGAGCAAGTGGTGTCACAGCTTGTAAAATCCTTTTCGTTTGTGCACTACCAAAAGAGGATCAGATGCTCTTTGTGGTCCCTGAAGTCTGCTGTGATGTAAAAAGGAAGTAATGACAAGTAGATTTGGTCCAGTTCTGTGCTAGCTTTTGCCCTTTTGATCATGATCCCTTGACAGGATTTCCAAGTTATGACACAATTCTCCATTATGTCTACTATCTATGTATCATTTTCTGAGTTATGCTCTAGTGATACAGCAGCAATTAATTGTTCCACACAGTGACTTTTACAAATCAAAGAAGCTCACTTCTTTTGGAAGCTAAATTAATTCAGCACTGGAAATTGCCCAGTAGCTCACTGTGAAGTTACAGGAACAAAACTAGAAGAGCGTGTCTCATACATAGAAACTATTAGAGTTCTTCATCAGAAATAAATGTCTGTCTTGACTCTTCTTACACTTTGTCAAATTTGATTCAGAGGATGGGTTGTTCTATTACTTGCTATTTCCTGGCAGATCTTTTACTGTGTAATCTCTTATTCCCCTAGTTCTAATATTTTGTCTCTCCTCCCTTGCCCACCCTCTATTGACACGTGATTTGTGGTTTCTCCTAACAAAGGTAGGGCTCTAACTTTCTTCTAGAGTTACACCTTGCATCTGATTATTTGCAGTTTGTTTTGTGTCAGGTTCTTTTGCACTCATACAGCCAAAACCCAGCAAGCTACGCAGATTTGTTATGAGATAAAGTGTCTGACTCTCCAGAGGGGCACAGATGGAACGGTGCTACTTTCACAGGGGATGTGCTACTAAAATTTAAAAGGAACAGCATGAAAAACATCTTATCTGAAAGTGAAGATTCTCACTGAAATGTCTGTCTTTGGAATCCAAAAATGGTGACTGAATACATAAGGTGTTTGTTAAGGAATTAACTCAAGCTGTTCAGCTCTTTTTCAAAATTTACTGTGATGGATAAACTAAATTTTCTTTGGATTTTTTTAGAAATATTTTTCTTATGAGAAATAGATCTGTGTGGAATTTCTGCTGAAGTTTGTCAGTGCTTTTCAAAGTAACCACTTACTTTGTAAAAGCACTTTAGACAAGAATTTAGGATTGAATTCTAGACTCAGTCATGAGATGTGGAAATGCTAGTGCTGTGGATCCTAAGGAATCGAAGTTAATTGCAGTAATTTACTGCTGAGCTGTGTGGTGCATAAAATCAAAATATATAGACTGACAAGAGAATCTACAGTCAAGCATATTCATTTTAACAAATAAATGGTACAATTTCAGTACCATTAATAACTCATTATGGGTATTATTTCTTCTGCTTTGCCTCCTTTGACACACTCTTAGTGTACCAAATATGCCTTCTGTTCTTTCTTTGTGCTGTTATCAACCACTGTCTCCCTTCTGGAGGCTTTTCACAGACCTCAATCCTCTTCATCCTGTACAAAACCCATTTTACTTCTGAACACAACACCTGGCAGGGCTTCTCTCAGGATATGATGCTCATGGGGTGAGAGACAGAGGCCAGTCCTGCTCCAGGGGCTGCAGGGCTGATGAAGGTAAGAGGTGGTGGGACTGACACCCCTTACAGATGGACACAATTCAAAATATCTTCAGGGAAGTTTGAACTATTTTTTTTTGGTGGATTTCACTGTACCCCCTTTTTAAAGCTTTTCTGGCTGCAATATGTTACAATGTGCCCCTTCTGTGCAGTCAGACCACGTGCTTAATGCTGGGTCTTGCTTTCCTAGAGAGCTTCCAGTAGTGTCACTTATGGACTGAGAGCTGAGAGATGGAAAAAAAAATCTCTGTCCTGAGTCCCTCTACATCCTTTTTTTCAAGCAGTGTTGCTGCCCAGACCCCATTCTGTCTTTGCAGACCTATCCTATTTATTTAATTTTGGTTTTTTTGTTCCTCTAATGAGCAGAAAACTCCTCAGAAGAGATAGTTATAAAACTGCCATGGAGCTCCTCACCCATAATCTAAGTGTATCTATTAATCCTTGCACATTGTTGCTAAGTAAATTAAGTTAAATTAATCAACTCAGTCTTTAGTATACAGAGCTTTAATTTTGTACCTTTGATTTTTTTTTTTAATTTGAATGAAACATTACTTTTGGATAAAATGGTGCAGACATCATCATTGTTGCAGGAAAGCAGTGAAGAAGGAGAACAGCAGTATATGTATAATGTATATGAAAAATAGATATTGCTAAAATTCAAAGGGAAGGTTGATACTTTGAATGTGGCAATATATATTGGGCAGGTCTTCTGATTTTGAAATATTTTGAAGATTTTTAGAGAATATATCTTGATCTAACTTTTTAGCTTTTGAAGCTTTACTACATGACTCCATTTGCAAATATTCATAATCCTGTAAAAGAGATACATAATGAGGTTCTTAAAAACCCTTGAACATTGATTAAAGTACTTTAGAATCCAAAGAATCATATTCCTCTTCATGCATAATAAAACAAGGGCCTTTACATTAAAACTGGTTACCTGCAAAGTCTGATAGGCTTTTTACTTTTTATTTCCCTCTGCTCTAAGGCTGGTGTTCGATTTCTCCTGCAGTCAAATCTCCCATTTAGATTACCAGGGAAATTGGGATTACACTTTCAATACCTTATTCAAAATGCACATGGATTAGAAAAGGAATAGATAAATAGATAAGTGGGAAACAAGCAGATTCAGGTGTTCATACTCTCCTTTGTCCTTTTTTTAACTAGAATGACCTGCCTCAAAGATACCATTTAATCATATATTTTTTCTATATAAAATAGGAAATACTAAATTATTTCTAATGTCATATTTTGGTAACGCTAGACTTTTAATGGTATGCATCAAGGTAATGAAAATACATAGGTTAAGGCTGATTAAATGTGTGTAATTATGTGGTTTCTAAGCAACATAGGCAACACAGTGTATCACTATAAAGTATTAATTGTAGCAGTTGTAATAGTCAGCAACTCGTTTGTTGTTTGGTTTGTCTTGTACTAATGCTTTAATACTTTCTCAATATTTATCCTAATTAACATAATTTTTAATCCTCTGCTTTTGCAGAATGAAATAATTGTAGCCTTATTGGACAAATTATTTGGTCTTTCTGGTAGTTGTCTCTTGGCACCTTCTCAAAAAGCTTTGGAGAACTTCTGGCTGTAAACTGCATTGTAGTCTTTTTATGATGAGGAATATGGTTTCAATATCTACATGGATAATCTTGTAGTAACTGGAGGTTGCAAAGTCATGCAGAGGGTCTTTAGATACAGATGCAAAGTAGGTTGATAGTGTAAGTCCAGTATCTCTTGAATAGGTGTCCATATCACAGAAAAACCTGTCATGAGTGGCACTAATTGCCAACCTTCATGGCAGATTCTGAAATATGGCCCAAAAAGTGATCAGACAGAGATGAACTCTCACATCCACCCACGTTCAGAGGCAGCTGTTTCTTGGCAGGATTGACAGCTGTTAATGGGGTGGGGTATGAACCTTGGAAGGTCTTTTCCCTTGGCCTTTTTTCTTCATACTTTCTGTGGATTTTAGTTTTTAGTCTTTCATAGTAATACAAATACTTCTGAGAGAAACGAAGATCACTTCAAGACTTAAAAAAATGAAATCAAGTCAATACGTTCCGGAAATTTCATGAAGAAAAAGGGTTAGCAGAAGAGATGAGGTATTTTTCTTGTCAGTCATATCTGGAAAGTTGCTTCTGCCAGGAGGGAGGAATGCCACAATGTTTCTCAGTATGGAAGATGAATTCAGGGGAGTGAAATGGTGATGAATCATCTCAATAGGACAATGGAATATCCTTTGTAGGGAAACAATCATGATGCTATTCTATTATTTTTCCCCCTTAGGCCCCAGAATGCTAGTTAAAAATACATATTCTGGATGATTTTTAGGAGATTTTTCTTGACTTAATTTTTTATTTTGGCTATATGTATTAATTCAGACAGCCTCAGACTGTTGTAGTCCAAACCAGTATTTTAATAAGCAGCTGGTTTTGGTTATCATGCTGACATTCATCATGCAGATTTGGATAGAAGTTTCTATGAGCAATTCCGTACTTTTCTCTTAGGACTTCTGGCTCTCACACTGAAAATTAATTTAAAACTAATTAAAAAGATGAAAATACTTAGGCTCACTTATACTTTTAATTAAATTAAAAGACTTGAGGGAAGGTTTGTAGTTGTTTTTGACCACTCACACATTTCAATTGAAATTTAATGGGAAATAAATTTCCAGAGTCATCTGTGAGTAGTCCCATGAGTCACATTACTGCTGCTTTTTCTGAAAACTTCAGTGGATGTGGGCTGGGATAATCTGATAGGGAAGTTTTACATTTGACTGCATCTTATGAGAAATACCTTCTTCAAACACCAAGGATTGTTGGAAACATCCAGACACATTGTGAAGTTTTACAATGATTTTCACACTAAATCCCAAGGAACTTTTATCCTGGTGGGTTGCAGTTTGTAGACCTGTGTTGGTACACGTGGTTTAATAGGCTGTCCCAAAGTAAAATGTACCGTCAAAAATAGAAACATTCCATTTTTCCTGGTAGCGTGGCACAGAGGTTTATGTTGAGTGCATGTTTTTTGTTTTTGATGTCCAAACCATTCCAAAGCTCTCAAAAGAACAAAGAGTCTGTAACAAGGAAATAAAGGAAATCCCACAGTTGTCTCCAGAATTCAGGAAGACATTTTTTGTAGTGTTGTGAAAAGTTACCTGGTTCATCTGACCTAAAAGTAGTTCTGACTTGGTTTACTTTAATGGCATTAGATTATGGAAATGTTACAGATCCAAGTTCTGTGTTATATGAATGAGACAAACTCTGCTGCTTTGCATTTTTATGTCATCCAAACTGTATTGAAAATGCTTCCTGCTAAGAAGTACCACTAGGCTGAAAACCAAATATATTTAGTCCTTACATAGGGGGTGTTCACTGAGGACAGTTTTGCAAGGTGTTCGAGCTCTTACAGGACACCAAAAGAGGACAAAAAGAAAATGAAATAGCTGATTCTGCACCACTTGGTACAAATGTGAACTGCTGAAGTATGGATCAGTTTGGGAGAATGCTATGGGTAAATAAAATAAAACAGGTGAATATAAATAAAACCACTGGGCACATTGTTCCTGCTCTTGGTGAAGTTGTGTAAAGCACATATGAAAGGAAATATCTGTGGTAAGTACAACTTATATGTTAAAACATCTAAGGCTCAATCATTAGCAAAGGCAGAAGTTGAACTGAGCTGACATTTCACAAGGAATCTCATCTTCCACAAGATGGAGCTGTGTGATTTCTGCTTTTGAAAGCACTCAGTCTATTAGTAAGTGCTTCTTTGATTCTGTACAAGGACAGGAGAATCACAGTGATCTATCATTGCTTTCTTTCTTAGATGCTAACGAACTGCTGCAATTTAATTCTAGATGGTCGTGTGGGTGCTAAAACTATTTAATTTAACATGAAGGCCTCTGAATCTAGAAGAAAAGCTGTATTAAAAAGAAAAGAAGAAAAAGAAAACCATTACCTTTCTCTGTGAAGATCACAGCAATTTGCCTACTGTGTGAGGGCCTGTCAGCTTTTCTTTATTTACTCACTTTGATTATGACTGCAATGCAGATTTCTTTGGAATGGTTTCTTATCATTTATGCTCTGCAACATCTGAATGAGGGAGGGATATAACTGCCTAAATGATAATTCAAACAAGTATTTTGAGTAACACTGATGGACCTCCAGTTCTGGAGTGTTTATTAGGTCTGAGCAGATGTAAGTGAAGTACTTCATCAGCAGAATGCAATACTGTCTTTGGAAGCAATGACTGGAAAAGATCAAGGATTCACAGTAGTAGAGAAATAACAGAACATGAGGTCCTGATGCCTTTGCAAAGGTAATGCAATCCTTTTCCTGAATTAGCAGGGGAACTAATCAGGAGTAAGGACTGAGGGGAGCTTGTTTCTCCTTGTTATGTGGCATTGGTGAGACTGGCTGAGGAGACAGGAAAGAAACACAGCATAACCTTCAGAGCCAGGGGCTGCCATCAGCAGAACTAGGCAGAGGCAAGGAACCAGCATCACTGGGAATCTCTCAGTTAGATGTGAGCCAAGGAACATCCAGACAAAGGCCTGGAAAGGTGCCAGAGTTCTTTCACAAGCTATCAAGCATTCGAAGAGATTCAGGTTACTCAGGTGTTATCACAGGCTGAGACACCAACAACCCCAGTGCCAACTGGGCAATTCCCAGCAGGGCTCCTGTGGACCCAGCCAAAACAGGCTGTGATTGCCTGTGACCTCCTGGAGCAAGTTGCTGGCACCCCAAGGTACTCCTTTAGTCCTGGAGAATGCCAACAGCAACTTGTGTGCAGCGTTGTTAACTCACAGTAAGGGTCACAGTGATGCTTTCCAACCTGTTCCTGGGTCATGATTATAAACACTTTGGAACTTTCACAACTTTGTATGATTACAGTGTATATGCTGAAGCTTGGTTTCAAATGAAGTTATGTCCAATCAAATGACAGCTCCCTTCTTCATTCACTTTTCATTGCTAAAACCTACAAAATATACTGCCAGCTACTCCCCTGTTTCCCAGCCTGTGGCTGGCAGAGAAATGGGAGACCTGTAATTGCTTCCAAATTCCACACAAGAGGATTGTGTGGCTGATATATACACAATCATCAACTGGTGGGTATGTCAAGCATAATAGATAATTGCTGAGCTTACACAGCAATATTTTCTTCACTGGGAAGACTCATGTCAGTCTTTATCTCCTACTCAACTGTCAGTTCTCATGGAAACTTGTTGGATCTTCAAATCTTTTAGACCGAGTCCTCTTGTCAAATTTGATCAAAATTAGCCAATTCACTCCAAAGTTATGAGGGAGAAGATGAGAACCGACAGGCTGGCAGTGCATCTGTGTAATTTATTTCCTTGCAAAACTAGCATGGAAAGCAAAATTTGGTAATTTTCAAAATAAGCGGTCGGAATTCAGTAACCTGCATTTAACCGAACTTACAGAAATTCACATGACTAGTTGATGTGCACAACTCAGTGTTTGTTTTTAATTTTATATTAAATAAAATCAGACACAGAGGTAATTTGGTTTACCTATTTTACTTTTTTATGTTTGTCTTAAGCCTTTTGAGGTGTAGTAGTCTTTTGTTTGTGAAAACAACCTTACATTTGAAGAAGTCATGTGAGGCAATCCTGTAGTCCTGTCAGAGAAAACCTGATTTTGGCTGGGCACAGTAATCCATCTCGATATAGATTTTAACTTCAACAGTATCTATTAGGAAAGATGATTATGTATGTTGTCATTAAATCATATGTATGAAAGGATGGAAACTCTTTAATTTGGTTCTTCCCTCTTTCTAAGGATAGAAAAAGTAGGAACCTGCTTGTTTCAGACTTACCTGAAAGACTTTCAGAAATGAATAATTCACATCAATAATGTGAGTTGAATTGCATCCCATGAGGGAAAGCATGAAAAGAAAAGGGCAGGCATTACTAGTCAAGCTTTATTTTTGTGCCACCAATAAACAAGGCTTTAAATGAAACACAAAAGCAGTGAAGTGTGTGAAATTCATAATTTGAAAAGGAGGAATGTAATAACAGGGAGAGCTTCTGAAGTAACTTAAGAACCAAAAGAAGGTGCTTCATTTGCAGGTAAGTATAGTGCAACCTACACACTTCAATCAAGCCACACTAGGCTTTAGTAAGAGATAATAAACTGTGAAAGGTGGTTTTATGAGGAGGATGGAAAGGTGCTTGTGCTTCCTGCTTGTATTTATACCTGCAGTAAACACACCAAAAGAGAGTGGCTGTGCTGCCTTGTGCTATGGCACCCAAACAAATTGTTATCCATGGGCTCACTTCAAGCTGAAACTTGCATTTTCCATAGGGGGATGTCAAAGTTCATGGGTAGGAAACATCAACTATGATAACCCACCAAAATAAAATATTCATGTATTTTATAAGGTGCCTTGCAGGTGTGTCAGCAGTTATCAGGCTGTATAATTAAAAGTACATAAAGGGCTTAAAAATTATATATTGGAATATAATGGTTTATCTAAGTAGAATGAAGAGGTTTGCTCATTCAACTGTAAATGAAAGTTCATTTTGGGTCCTATACCTTTGAGATCTGATGATATGTTCTTGTGTGGAGTTATATTTCAGTCTCCCTGGCCCATCTCAACTTGTTCACATGTTGATTGTTCCTGAAATTCTGTAGAAACAGACAGAGGCAAAGAGCTCCTAGTCTGAATGTAACTAATCTAACTCCCTATCCAAGACAAGATAAAAGGCATTCCTAATTAAGTTAAGGCAAGCCTGACATGTTGTGGAGAAACTTTTTTTTTCTTGCTGCAGTCAGGCTCCACCTGCAGTAAAACCATTACTGAGTAGTGCCTGCTGTGCTCTTTGTAGGCTCCCCAAGGATGTGTGTTGTCACCGAGGAACACACCCTTCGTGTGAAGACAGAAATCTCTTGTACTCCAAAAGTAGCATTACATTAAATGTTGTGGCACAAAAAAAGAGTCAGTGATTTTCTAAGTCTTCTTCCAGAACTTTCACAGAGCTTTTACCTTAGTTATTTTATTCCTATTTTGGTTTTTTTTNTTTTTTTTTTTTTTTTTTTTTTTTTTTTTGAGAAGCAGTGGACTTGATTTACAACTTCCTGCCTAGTGGGTATTGAGGTTGGATAACTATTCTTAACATTAGCTGTAATGAAAATGTCTGGGCTGAGGTAAATACTAAAGGAAGGAGGAAGCATTGAAAAAGAATTAAGTGACACATTTTTAATTGTTACATATATTCTAGAGCCTGTAATATTTCCGTTGTCCTGCAGTAAGAGGAATATTTTCTCAGGACTAATTATTTCTTATATTCCCACAGAAATGGTGGAATTTGCAGCCTAATGGATAAAATTACTTCTTAGGATCTCTCCTCTTTATTTTTTCTTTAACATTTACCACTATGAACTCCAACTGCTGTGTTCCTTTTGTGCTGGCTGAGACTTGGAGGACAGCTCTGTCCTGTAACCTGTTCCTCTGGTTCTAGAAGTCACCTTCTTTCACACTTTATAGGAACTCTTTAGAATCCATGTAGTGTACAAAATCTGTCATCTTCCACAAAGCCCAGCTATAAAATATACATTACAGTGGATACTTGATCAGCTTTGCAGTTGAGCCCCTGGTGTACCCCAAAAGGGTCTGAAAATACAACAGAGCCGTAATGAAACGTGGCAGCTTGGAATGGAGAGTCCCGGCTCTGGACCAGGGCTCTGTCTCAGGGAATCAGCGTGGGCTTGTGTTAATATTGCAGGCTCATGAATGTTTTACTTTGGTAAATGCAAAAATCCTTCAAACTCTGTCCTTTCTAGGTTTGGTTGGCAGAAGAATCTGCTGCAGGGTTAGCTGGCTTTCTGCTATGATTCATACATGTGCTTTTTCATCTCTGTATAAGAGAATGTTGCTACGTTCTCCTTTCTTTGAAATGAAATGCCTGTTTTTTAGAGCTGAGATATTTTGAAAAGTATAATTAAATGTCACCAAAAGAATATATGAGTTTTTTTGAGAGGTGATCCCTGCTCAGCTGCACCTGTTTGCTTATTCACCCAAGATGAATTAATTGGAGCTTTATTTTCTCTCCTTCCTTTCTGTATTTTATCCTCCTCTTTGTAGAAAGGCAAAACTGAGCCCCAGAGATCCAGCTGAAAAATCTCCTCACATATAGACAAATTATGGCCATGAGGTATAGAACAGAAGGGGGAATATGAAGAAATAGGAGAATAAGAAATACTTTATTCAGACAATGTGTTTACCAAACAAGAAGTAAAGGTCTAGAAAACTGAAGAAAAAAAAGACATGCGCAGTCTGTCTCCTGCAGACCTCCTGCAGACATTTCAGTTGTATATTTTGATAAAATATTTTCTGACTTTTCAGGGGTGCCCTGAGTTTTTGAACTATGGCATTGGCACAGGAAACTTGACAAGATATTTCTGACAAAACTCAATGGTTTCAATCCCGAACTTGAAAATAGCTCATACACAAAATTCTGGTACTTCTAGGTATATTTTGATGAGAACTTATCAGAGATCAATATTTTAAGTAATAAGTACTTTAAAATAGTCCTGACAGACTCTTTGTGGGGTTAATTACAGTTAAAGAGGAAAGAATGACATTTAGACTTCAGTGTTGAGCACTCAGCTTGTAAAAAGTGAAAATGAAGTCAATAGCAATATGGATCTCTGTATGAAAGGATTTTCTTGTTCTGAGTGTTCCATATGTTTTTTATTTTCATGACATCAGTGTGATGAGTTTATGTGGACAGTTGTTTTGGAGATGATGTGGCTCACATATGTGAAGGAAGTAAAGGTCTCTGTAAAAATAATGGAAATCAAGGGAACTATTTAAAGACTGGCTAAAAAAGAGCTGCTTTTGCAGCTGAATGTATTTTTGTATGTTTTCAGCTGCTGTAAGAAAAAAGGTGCCATCCATATTTATGCTTCATTAAATAAGCATAAGAAGACCTGAAAAATAAAAAGTAAAACTGAAACTTTCTTCCTTGACAGCATGAAGGAACCTGTCAGTGAAAGATACACTTCTTAAATTGTGCCACCTGAAAATGGAGATCAGGAACAAAGTAGGTGAATAGAGTCTGTTTCACAGGTTCCAGAAGAAAGAAATCTCAATTATTCTAAGGCAATAAACATGAAATTGTTTCCTACATGGTTCTAAATTCTGACATGAAGAATTAAAACCACCACCTACTAGATTGGCTTGATATTCCCAGTATTTCAGAAAATGGAATAATTGATTGTTTCTTCCTTTCTGAAATTAGGAGTTTGGGTTGTTTTTGTTTGGTTTTTTTTCTTTGTTTTGTTTTGTTTTTTTTTTTTTTTTTTTTTTTTAAATGCTATCTCTAGAAGCTCTGTTTTTGTCTACTTTATAAATACTATTAGTGAAAATATTTGCAGCTCCCCATAAGCATGGACAATGCTTCTTACTATATCATATAGCAAATAATATTTCAATTTTTTTTCCTGATTCAATCACTCACATTTTGCTGTGACTTTCAATTATTTAAATATGATGAAAATTCATAAAGGACATGCACAAACTTTATGATTTTATAGGATAAAAATATTATTTCTATCTATTACCTATTTGTGCTAGAAAGAACATTTTCCTCATCCCTATGGAGAAACTGCAATGAGGGTCACTATTAATGTTTTTTCCTAGTAAGAAATTAGGGGGTGGGAAGGGAGAAAATCAGAAACATTCATGAATCCTAAAGCTAAATCTCTTTTGTGATATGTTCTAACTTCTGCAACCTTTCTCTGACAGTGCAGGGGTACTGCTGTAAGTGACCCCAGGTGAACTGGAGAGCTGAAAACCGGACTCTGCAGTGGTGCAATGTGTGCTTGGGCAACAGCAGCAGCTTCTTGGTATGTAGGGAATGGGAAAGAACAGCAATCAGATTGATTTGGCTGTTTGTGTCTTTTAATTATTGATATTTCAGTCATCAAAGAATAATGTGGAAAACACTTTAACCAGCAACTGATAATGCAAATCTTTGAGCTCACCCAGACATTGCTTCTGTATTCAATGCCTGTTACCACTACACCAGGTCTACTAAATTTGCTTCAGCTTCTTTGTCCTCAAATGTTCATCTGGCAGAGTTGGTGTTGGTTTAGCTCTTTTGTTTCAGCTGAGTGAAAGGTAAGTTTTCTACTTTCATATCCAGGTACCCATCCATTTTGAAAGTCCCTCTCCTAAACACCTTGCCTGGTTTTAGGTCCTTTCTTTACAGGAGTGTGTGATCTGTTGTTTCTAAACTTACCCATTCCTTACTGTGAATTATAACTTGGGTCTCTGCAGATGATCAGAACAGAAGCTGATAGACTGTCACCACCTTCAAGTTATTCTGTTATTGGCAAAAAATAAAACAAGATTTAACATCATCAATTGTTTTCTTTGCTGGTTATACTTGTTCTTAGTGTGTGCATTCTAAGGCATGTCTGTGTGGGTGCTTATGTATTAGTTATTCCGTTTCTTGTGTAATTTACCTGAGGAATTTCACTTGCTGCAAACTGATCCATTATCCAAATGATTTATAGCTTCAACTAGAATTTATATTCTGTATTTGTGCTTGACAGCTTATTTTAGGATAAGATTTTTTTATAACCTTCCTATTAATTGACTTTTATTTAGGTTGCTTTCAATGTATGTTGAATGTTGGAATGGGGATACATTAATTGCACCAGTGTGATCATGTACATAAATGAAGGGAAGGCTACAAATAAGGCAGCTGTTGGAAGTACAGTTCCCAGGTGGACACTGATCAGACTGCTCCAGAGGAACTTCTTTTCTGATCATCACTTCTGATCACTTTTCTGATCATCCTGCTGCTTCTTTCTTAGTGTTCCTTCAAAGCACCCAGCCTTTTTCTGCTACCATGTTCTGTCAAACCTCTTTGTCAGTTCTGTTCCCTCTTCCTGTCTGGTGTCTGTGCTCTGCTTCTCCCTCAGCAGGGAACTTGGAAGAACTTGAAATTTTCCAGTTTTAGCCAAACAACTGCCTCAAAAGGATCCTGTTAAACCAATCTGAGCTAATAATGGAAGCACCTGCTTCCTCTGATGTCAAGTTCTGGCTCCTCACAGAAATGTTTTAAAGGTACAATTCCACACGTAACCTGTCACTCCCAACTTAGCTCTGGCAGCCATTGTTAGTTTTACTGGTTTGCAACCCATTTGCCACACAGTGGGATGCTTCAGCAACTTCACAATCTAAACCAGGAGCTATAAAATATATATAACAAGAATATAGGCTTGAAATAGAAAGTAGCCTTGAGATGGGTTTGACTGGTGTTTGACTGCTGGATCTTCCTTGGTGTGTTTGGCACAGTGTGTAAGACATCAATTTCCCAGACATTGGTGTCAACTTAATTTCAGAGTTTCTTTCAGATGAATTTTCTGTGGTATTCATATTATTCTCAAAGAAAGATACCATCTCTTTCTAGAAATGAGGAAATCCTCCAGGGAGCCACATTCTCTCTATGCAGTTTCCTCTGCAGAAATGATGATCACATGAGAAACAAAAGTTCTAGTTGATATAATGTCTGAATTGTAGATAGCCATAACACTGCTTATAAAGTATTGTGTGTTTAGATCTAAATTGCTCAGATTAAATTATTCTTTGAGTCCTGATAATATGTTTTTAACTGAAAAAATAAACACGATTTCACAAAAAAAAGAAAGACGATGGGTAGCTTTTGCTGATAGGTAGTACCAATGTCATGTGTGATTGAATGTTATACAGTATCTTATTTATTAGGAAATTAGGATTCAGTAGTAAACTGGCCAAGAAATGGGGCGGTTATGTCAACTCCTTTAATTTATATCTCCCTGATAAAATAACCTAAAAGGCCCAAACTCTTGCACTGTGTGTATTAAAGGGCAATAATTTGTGCCATGGTAAAGAAGGCTTATTTATAAAAGTAAGAAGTGGATTGTATGCTACCTTTTTATTTCCTAATTAGCAGGACCAGTTCCAGGATAGATTGAAGCATTTTAAACTGCAGAAGTGAAGATACTTTGAGATTGCTATGAATGTGACCTCTTTCCTCTCTTCCTTTGCCAATGTCCCATATCTTACTGTATACTGAGCTATTCCAGGAAACTACAGCAGTGAAAAACATGCATGTGGTGCACCATATTGTGAGAAAAAAATTCACTTGCCAGCTTGTAGTAGGAGGGATGCATATTCAAAAAGACAGAGTGTAACCAGCTCCTGCTCTTTACAACTTGCTTCAACTTTGCCTTTTGTTGTAGTACCCTTTTGTGACTCTAGCTCCACAGAAGGCTCAGTTCTACCACTTGGTGTGACTGAAGTGTGTTTACCTTTCTACTGCTGTGCTGGGGGTGCCCCAGGGTATCCAGCTCTTGCCCTGGACAACTTCAAGTCTTTTCCCTATTGCCATGCAAGCTGATAATGCTTATCTTTCAGAACCAACAGGTTTGCTTTTCCTCATGTGATGAAAAATATATGCAGATTTGTTATGTAACCTATAGTCACTTAGAAATACACTCCACAATGGGTCACAGCACCCACTCTCTGTAAGACAAGCACTTGGGTCTGAGGAACCTCAGAAATTATCATTAATCATGAAAAAATTCATTAAAAGTTCTGTGAGTGCTTCTGATTTGTTCTTCCCAAGCAGGAGAATGGCAAATCTTATATGCAGTATAAAGAGATCCTTATGCACACTGCCATCTATACCATTATTTGGAGGGTTCTTGCTCAAATTAAAAAGAGCAAGACTTTTTTTTTTTTTTTTAATGCAAGGTTCATGATCCCTTGTATGGGATGATTTTTGCATGTGACATAGTTTCTCAGACATGTGATAACCTGTTAACACAGGAGTTTATTTATTTGGACAGTATTTCCCCTCTTGATACATCTCTGGGTTACTTTCTTTCAACAACTGATCAAAGGAGAACAAAATGCTGACAAAACCTGCACCTAGTGAACCATTGTCTGTTCTCATCATTTCACCTTCCTGATCTCAGATGTATCTTGAGATGGGTCTTTAGTTGTTGCTTTGACATCTAATTAGAAAATAATAGACAAAGCTCATATGAGTCTGATTTTTTCTATAAAGCATATTTTATCTCTTCAGTAGGCATATTTTCTATGTAAAACTATAATTTTCATCTTTTCACACGGTAAAACTGACATAACAAAAAGAGAATTGGAAAACTTGGAACTCTTTGAATTAAGGAGCCTGTAAGTGTGTAAGATGGAAGATTATTCTGTGTTGCATATTGTGTATGTGCACACAATTATCTCACCAAGTCTTGCAGCACAGTAAGTTAAAAATATTGCTCACCCTCAGGTTGTTTTTTGATGGCCAGGCAGCTACAGATTTTTGCCTTTGCATCAGCACTTGATACCTGGTTTATTGCTGCAATTAATGTCAAACTAGAAAATACAGACTCTGGCCAGTTTGAGGGTCTGTTGTCATTGCAGAAATATGATGACTGTAATTGTAGCAGGCAAAACAGATGATGAGCATGAAAGGAGAGATTCAGGATTTATCTGAGGTCTGGCCTAGCCCTAGAAATAGAATCCAAGCATTCTTCTTCCCAATGAAGCATCTGTTTTGATGGATTCTTGCATGACTTCAAAATTTTTTCATTGAAAAAAAAATAGTCCACTGAAAAATTGCACAACACAAGTAGTTCTATGAAATACCCTTCTGCAGAAGTTTCTGATGGTTTTAAAATCTGGCCAAACTTTTGATTAGCATTCTAGGAGCTGAATGTTTGTATTTGGGAAACTTTTACATCTTTGTATATTTTTCTGCATGTCTGGAAAATGTTGAGATACATTTAAGTCCACTTTAGGTAATTGTATACAATTGTTGTATTGTATGCTAATTTCAGCATTATTTTTTAAAATTGCCAGATTATGTGTATGAAATATTGTATCTGTGAATCCTCATGTTTGCTCAGTTATCAATTTTAAGACACAATTCTATCTGATCTCCAAAACACATAAGCTCCATAAATGTATACTGAAATTAGCAGGAGCTGCAGACAGTGCCTCATAAGATCATGGCTTTTTTTGATACATGGATGACAGTAAGACCAGGAAAAATAAGCAGATGGTCAGACAAGTCAGGGTCTTGACTGACAGCAACATGGGAACTTCCTTGCACTTCAAGTTTTAGGGCTCATTATTAATAATAGCATTTTGAACCCTTGCTCGGAAACCTAGGGGATTTTCCATTTTCTTGTAGCTCAAAAATAACCACTTTTTCCAGATTTGCAACAGCAAGGTGAGGATTTGAAATAGTTGAGAGGAAAGAGGCAACAGAAAGAAACTACAATAAAATGCCAACTTAGAAAAGCAGAAAAAAAAAGTCCAAAAAAGCCCAGTTTCCTGTTAAATGCCCTTGAAAGCCATGCTCCCTGCTAGCTATCCTTGGTTGCTTTGACTGGATTCCCCCAGCTCCATCTGTTCGGCAGCTCCAGCCCTCCCTTTGCTCCTTGCTCCCTCTGATCTGCTTGGCTGTAGTTCACAGCAGCCTCTGTGCTTCTTCAGTGAGTTCAGAGTAAGAGAAATGCCAAAAGAAGTCTTTGCTAAAGAAACTATGACTCCTGGTTTGGTATCTTCTCCTTACCTTTCTCTAAATAAAACCCAAAGTAAGCCTGTTTTGCTTATAATTTCTTTAATAACTTTGAAAGATGTGCATTTGTCAGAATAACTTCTTCCTGGTAAAACCTTTTTCTGGAAAAATGTGTACAATTTCCTTTCCCATCCTTGAATAGTTGTGTGTTGCATTTCCCTCTGCTCTACAGTTTAGCTGTTATTTAAAGAAAGTTTCCCAAAAGGTTCCACTGTGTTGATGGGGCCCACAGTGCCCTGCCCCTCTGTCCCACCCTAGTCAATGTGGAATTCTTTCAGAGCCCTCCAGGTCTGCATGGGATGTTCCCACCCCTTGGAGCTGCTCTCTGCTTTCAGCCCTGGTGCGATTAACCCAGAGGTGGGAGGAGGCAGAGCTGTGCAGGGAGAGCTTTGGGCTCTGGGTGTGCAGCACTCTCTGCTGCTGTGGGTGATTCACGGTGCCTTGGGACAGGTAACCCAGCTCTGATCTGTGCTGCACCTTCTGAAGGATCAGGTTTTTGGATCAGGCCCCCAAATATATACTGCAAAGAAGTTTAGTGTCTGCACAACAGGGGAGGATGGGAGAGTAAATAGTGACAACAAGACCATGTAGATTTTTATAAAGTTTCAAACGTTTTAATGGTTTTATTTAATGTTGATCTACTTTTCAAACATTTACAGAACTGAATTACTGAGAATTTTGATTTCTCTTTGTATCTTTACTACAGCTCTTATTCTAAAATCTGTCCTTTCGGTTGGTTAAAACCGTCTATTTCTAACTATCAAAGAGGAATTGTTCATAATTTATTAATTAAATAGATGATATAAATATATGAGAAAAAATATCAATGACAATATATTTTTGAGTATAGAAAGACAACAAAAAATTAAATTTATCTGTACTTTTTTGCCAAGTATATTTTATAAGGGTCCAGAATTAAGAACAGTAACTCCAAAACTCCAAAAAAACAACCTAAAATTCAATGTACATGAAGAAATAAAGTAAATGAGAGGAGAGGGGTGGTTGACTGGGGAAGGTCTCATTCATTTTCCACATGAAAGGGGAGAGGCCAATGCTTTCTACCATTTGCAGCCACTCAGTAACTGTGGTAACCCCTTCATGGAGGGTACTAAGAATTGCTAGTTATTTATTTGCTCTGTAACAAACCAAGAAAACCCCAAACCATGTGAGACCTGATGTCTCCATTCCTCTCCCTGTTTGTCTGAGAGGTTTCATGTCTCCCTGAGCAGCAAACACTTCCCATGGCTGCCTGCAGTACCTGCTGTCAAACATGTGAGTGTCCCGGTCAGGATCAGTTTTTCTGATTCGACATTTTCCCTGCTATTATATTTTTTAATCAGAAGCAGCATAAATTGCAAATTGATTATTTTCAATGAGTTATAGCACAGCCTGAGTTAAACCTGCAGTTACATCTTCATAGGAAAGGGCATAACAAATTATTCAAAAACCATGATACTGCATCTTTTCCTCCCTCCTCAACCTCCAATCTAGCAGAAGAGGCTACAGGTTTTTTTCTATTGGTTTCCTCTGTTTATTCATCAGTTTTTCTTTCTCTTTAGCTGTGATGTAATTTTCAGGATTGATCCCACTTTTCAGCTGTACATCTGGTGACTGCAGGACTTAATTGTAACATTTTTAAGGATCAGCTCTGTTATTTCTTCTACAATACATAGAAAAAAGCAAGATATAGACACAAAAAGACTTTTTGTTATTTCCTTTTCAGTCACTCAGCAGCAGTGAAGCAGAACATTGCAGAAGTGAAATATTAAATCAGAAAGCATGTTAAGAAACTGCCTTTTATTTCTTTATTTTGAGATAGTGTCAAAAGTCTTCTTTCAATATGACTTTTTGATCTTCTGCCCCTTGGTCTCAAGAGTTCTTTTTCTGTGGATGTTCAAAAGTGAAAGGAAGGTACATCCCATGGCCTGCAATGTGAGATCACAATGCCAGACTCTTTCCAGTTTCTTTCATTCGTACTCTCTAAATACTTACTTTGTAAAATAGTTTTAGACATTTTGATCATCTGAAGATTTTTAAATGTTGTATGAATTTTTCTTTAAATTACCGGCAGGATCTGTCCCCTCTCACGATAGGTAAAAATATTCCATTGTCTGCTCAATTACAGCTGAAACAGGATGGGAAATGCTCCAGTCCTGGCCATTTACAGAGGAGGGGATGGAGTTTGTGGCTGCACAGCTGCTCCTGTGGGGCAGTGCTGAGTATCCCCTGAGAGGTGACAGGGTGACATCCCTTACAGACTGCTGTAACACACTGGTCCCTGATTAGATCCATGCTTGAGAGCACCTAGACTTTCTTTTGTGGATAGGGGGTATTGTAAATTGCATGATATATCTGCCAAATTGTTTCCAATAGCAAGGTCATTTAGTTCACTCATTCTTCAAATAAGCATAAGAAAGTTGTATTTTTTCTTGTCTCTTATTGAAAGATGGAGAGTTGTTTTAAACTAGGATTTTTAGTCTGGAAAAATAAACATCATTCCTGGAGACTGTAGCCTGTATGTGAGTAAAAATATAAAAACTAGGTATTAGGGTATTGAAGACTTAGTGAATATCAGGGACCATTTTGATATGTCTAGTTGGTCACTAAGAAACACTGATTATTTCTGGACAGATTTGCTAGAAGGTTCTAATGATGTTTATTGACTTTTTTTTTTTTCATTTCTCAAAATAACTAAGAAACTTAGTCTTGGAGAAAGCATCATTAAAATGTCAATTCTCCTTGTGTTCTTCCTTATCCTGCTTCTTTTTTTCAGAAATACTTGCAAAACAAGTACAAATTCTCTTACTTCTAAGTCTAAGTTTCCAATCATTTGGAATGTCTGTTTCTTGTTCCACTGTTACTGGTATCCAGCTGAGTCTCTCTGAACTCTGTCCCTCTTTTTTTTCCTTTTTTTTTTTTATTTCCAGTCATTCCCCTTCACCTCTCTCAGTTCAAGTTAACTGGAGGAAAAAAACCTTTTCATCTTTGCAATGTGGTTCCAAGAAATTTCTTTGAAAGCTGCTTTAAAGTTGTCCTTTCTTAGTTTCATTATTTGCCTGACAATTTTTTGGTTATTGATGACATTTGCTGCTGTTTCCATTTTGTACTGGTGACCCAGGTCCTGAATTCATGTAACTTGATCTTTCTTTGGTTTCATGTCCTCTAAATGTTGTCATTTGATAGACTCTGCTCCTGTGTGTATGGTGCTTCCAAATCAAAGTGAGTAACAAAACTTACAAAACACAAACATAACAGTGCAGATTGAAGTGCTGTTTTAGCATTTGGGGCAGTGTTTCTCCTTTGCTGTTTTTGTTTATGATGGTTTTTTATGTCTTTGCAGCTGATTATGAACAATGCTATTGAACAATTACTGTCTCTAATTGAGTAGCAGCTACATATATTTATTTTTACTAGTCAGACTTACACCAGGACCAGTTTTGTAGGTGTGTTTCTCTGGGTTTGAATTTGAACTGAATTAAAGAGGTGACAGAATTATTTTCAGAACACTTATGCTATATTTTAAAATACTGATTTATTGCACTTATACTTTATCTCAGCTTTGGGCTGGTAACTGACTGCATAAAGGTGTTGTAGATGACTTTATTAAAATATTTTCCTTTATATGGAAGAATCATTGTTTGATTGCTGTAATGGAGTTTTCTGCTCTCACTAAGACAATGTCCAATATCCTGGTGAGCCTTCAATGAATGCTTAAATGTGGGCAGGATTAATTGCTGCATAACATTCACTAGAGAATGTATTCATCATCTTACTTCTGCATCATCCATGAGAGTTTGTCCATCATACTAAATTATATATTAGGACATACATTTGCTGACAAATAGAATACTTTGGATGTATTTTAGATAGCTTAGTGCACTTGGGTTGCTGAAATAGGAATTTCTGGTATTTTAGTATATCTTAAAGAATATGGCAAAACCTGACTATTGCTTTGGGTAACTAATGTCAGTTGGAGTCTCTGGTTTTTATTTTTTAACATTCTTTTTGCAACAACACTCTTGTTAAATAATCTAACCACCTGATACCTAATAATTTCATGTATATCAATTAAACTCCCTTGTATAGGGGGTCTTGGTGAATAAAATGATACAGATTCATCAGTTCTAAATGAGAGGTACCAATTCTGAATCTGGTTCTGCTGGCATACTTTCTGATTCTGACACATCTGGTGAAGCTGCAGAAGATACAGGTCTTGCTGCCTGCTCTTGAGTCCCTGTTTTAATTGCTCTTGGTTTGTGCTACTGATGCAAAAGATCAAGTATTTGCAATTCACAGTGTGCCAGGGAAGGTATATGCTGTTATCTCTGCTTCCTGAGTGAGTGAAAGCTAACACAGCATGAAAATAAGTTGAATTGGACTCACCTTCCTCTTTCAGATAAATTTAAATGAGCATTCACAGTAGAGTGTAGAGGACTTAGAGTTTTGTAAACAGAACACTGCTCTGCCAGAAATATGGCCAAATTTAAATTAGCTTTCATATTATAAAATTATTTATGGCAGCTTATTTTCCACTAGGAATTCAGTTATTATACATTCTTTTTCCTATGGTTTTTCCTGTTAGATTTGCCAAAAACGGGAAGCATAAAAGGGAGAAATTCTGTCCTGCCTTTCATGCTGGCAATGAAACTATAAGCTAGGAGTTAAGTCTAGTCCTGTTCTAAGAGCCAATGTGAAGCTTGTGCAGAAAAAAAGGTTTATTTTAGAACTTGAGGGAGATTTAGGAAAAAAAAATATAGAGACTATATGGAGAATTTCTGTCGCTGGAATCTTCATATTGAATTATGAGTGAATTTAGAATGTGCTTTATTTTGGAGACACTTAGCAGTGAAAATTAAGTTATAAAGAGCAGAGACTGACTCTCAGTTAATGAAAATGGCACTTTCATTAAACATTCCCATTAGTTATTGATGCTGGTTTGTTACTGCTTCTATCTCTGCCATGATCTAAAGAATTACATGCTGGATTTTGTAAGGAAAATATTTCAATACTAAAGTCACTGGTAGGCATTTGAAAGAGCTGCCTGTTTTCCTCCCAAAGAAACAGAATGCTTCTGATCTGCTCTCAGGTGCTATCACACTACTTTTTGATAGCAGGCAGTT
Source organism: Dicaeum eximium (assembly GCA_013396995.1). Classification (NCBI taxonomy): domain Eukaryota; kingdom Metazoa; phylum Chordata; class Aves; order Passeriformes; family Dicaeidae; genus Dicaeum; species Dicaeum eximium. The sequence goes on along the minus strand of VWZP01006690.1, from coordinate 233,865 downwards.
CCTGTAGAATTCAGCTGTGAATACATGTGATGCTGGAGCTAAGCTGAGGCACTACCTGCTGCCCTGCCCCTGCCCCTTTCCCTGGCTGCCTGTGCTGCTGCAGTGCCCTCAGTGTGTCTGGGCAGAGGAGCACACTGGCAGATCTCACCCCAACTGACACAGATTGTCCTGATCCCCTTCTCTGAACCAGCTTTTGCTGCTTTTCCACAGGGAACAGCAGAAGTTATAGCTAAAGGAGAAATAAGAATAAGAACTTTCTTCCTAACAGCAATTAGTGTGTTAGAACAGTTAATAGATACTGATTTAGCCCTTCAAATCTGCTGTGGTTCTATACTATCTATATTGTGGTTGAAATATGGCTCACAATTTTCCAGCTTTTACCCAGTTCAGCAAGAGCTCCTCTCACTGACTCTGGCTGATTGCTGAGAGCTTAGAGCTGGACATGCAATACTGCTGGCCTGTGCTTACAAACCAGGGTAGGTAATAGCAGTAATTCTCTGTTATTTCACCTAACAACTATGTGATTCCATGTATGGGTTCAGGCTAAGCCAAAACGTGCAGCTTTTTTGGGGTTCTCAGATGATGCAACCACTTCCATGGCTCTGCACTGCACACATTTCTCAGGGGACATGCAGGACTGCTTTGCACAGATCCAAGTAGTGACCTGGGCTGGCTTTGTGCAGTGCTGCTAAAACACGTCATAAACCACTCAAGTGACCTCAAGTGACCAGAGACAGTTTCCACCTTGATTCTGTCAGTGCTGAGGCTGAAGGACGCTTACATGGTGAGCAATCTATTCTGTGTCAGCCTTTGTTGTTACCAGCATTGTGTGACCTCATGCCTTGAATGCCATTTGGAAACTTGGTGCTGTGGAAAAACTTCTGGAGCAGATGCCTTGGAGTATTATGTGATGCAGGAGGCTGACAGAGCTGGCATACAGTTGCACAGATGGGAATGAAGCTGCCATACACTTGTACACATGCGTGGCTTTCATAATCTCCTTTCCCCTAAGTTCTTTTGCTTATATTTTCCAATACTTCAAAAGGAGCTCCCTTTTAACCACTGAAATTCGATTAAGTACCTATTTTATTTACCATGTGTTAGAGGCCAGAACCATTGCAACTCCCTTTGAATCTGGAGCTGATGAAGCAGCAGGAAGCAATGGTTTAATTGGCCAGAAATCTAATGAGATGAGACTTGCATTTTATTGCTGATTTCATCAGTTTTTGTTGATAGCAAAAGAGTATTAATTCAGAGGCTCTGCACTTTACTAGTGGGTACCCTAATAAGACTATTGTGACCTATTTAAGTGTCTCTCTCTCTGACACTTCCCTCTGGTCCTCACACAGGGTGTCCTCCACTTTCCTTAGCTCTGCAGGTATTCTCCCTTTCACTGAACCCTGAATACTAAGGACTTCCAAGGATATAAGCAACCCTGGCATAAGCAAGAGTAAAAAATTAAATTACTAATTGCAATAGTAAACATTGGTAAAGAGTCCTAAAAAGTTTTGATGTCTTCAAGTTCCATCAAATTCTGTCTCTTTACAAATGCCAAATAAAACTAAATAAAGTTTGCTGCATGGCCTGAAGGTCAACACACACTGGCTGTTTTGGACAGGGGGTGGGTAATAAAAAATTGAGTTTTCTTCTTCTTCAGATGAAATTGAGTTTCCTTCTTCTTCTTCTTTCTTCCTTTATATTTTCTTTGTTAATATATTTGTTATATGGGATGCAGAGAATTTTCTATCTTCTCCACTGACTCATTGTTCAGTGAGTATGGTAGTGGACTCCAAAATACCCCAAGGACAAAAGCTTTTAACTACTAACTGTGTGCCTGATGTGTATTCTTGGTGACTCGTTCAGTGTTTACTAAAAACGAGACCAAACTACTTCTAATCCAGCTATCAATTTATTTTAGCAAAATCTTAAATAAGAGAGCAGTTACATTTTCTTCCTGTGAATTATAGTGTTAATTGTTAATGATTTCAGTAGCTGCTGACATTTTCTAGAGCTGTTACTTAGAACAGTAGTACCTGTTGTTTTCTCCTATATTTCCATTTCAGACATTTTTTTAAAAAGCAGCATCCAACAGTAAAAGTACATTTCTCTTGAATTCAATCCTTTTTTTTTTTTTTTTCCCAGAAGTCCTGTGGTTTTGTTGTTGAGGGAAATGGTAGGTGCTCATCATCCCTCTCTTGTTTATTTATCTATATTCATAATCTTTAAAATTGTGGTCACAACTGTTATTACTCAGCTACAGAAGAGATTTACTTGGATGAAAAATGTCTCAGCTATTGTAAAATTCTTAAAGAATATCAAATAGAAGATTCTGGATTTAAGAGCTCCTGTATTATAAATAATAAATCCGTATTTATTTTCCTGGTATTTGTTTTCCTGCATGTAATGGTGTTTCCAAGGTGATGAAAATAAGGAGAAATATGGATACTGTGTAAGTTGTGAATCAATATAATAAAATCTTCAAAGGTGAAATAGGGTAATTTTAACCAAAGCATTATAATGGCACAAATTTTTGTGATTTGACATGCATGATGGACTTCAAGTTATACTCTTTGTTTTGCTGTATTGTGAAGGTGAGATAAATTGACGCTTTCACCTGTTTGATATGCCTTCAGAAAAAGTGGATTTGGGGAAGATTTTAGAAATATTTAAGACTGTTTTCCTATGTGGAAACACTTGTCTTCTGCTTCAGCACAGCTGGTGTGTATTTCTAGATAGCATGATCTTTTCTAATTTATTTTTCTGGCTTCAGAAAGTTTAATCTATAATTCTGGTCTCTTGCAGGGTGTTTTTTACAGTATTTGTAGACTGCACTGAAGCCTTTGTTTGAGAGATGCTGGTTAATATAAATCTGTATTACAATCACTTTGGAAGAGCAGTTTGCTGCTGCCTGCCCTCACAAGGAGCACTGTGACAATAATACAAATACACTTGAAAACCAACAGCGGCTGTTTACAAGGCTGCAGGCAGCCGTCCCTCCCTGCAACTGTGTGCAGGGAGCAGAGTCACTGACAGATGCCCTAGAAATAACTAAGCAGAGAGTGTGTGTTGCTATGGAAGCTGTTCTACTGCTTGATGTGCACTGTATCATCCAATTTAGAAGAGCTTTGGAGCCAATCAAATAGCCTTTTTTTCTTCCCCCTTAAAATTTGCCTTTAGGGGCAAATCCTGGTTTTTGGAGCACAGCCTAAGAAAGTCGTGAATTCCACAAGCCAGAAAAGAAGTAAACTGATGCTTTGTGTGGCGCCTCAGCTACTTGGCAGCCACTCTGCCTCTTTCCAAGGCAGTGTTTCTGTTCCTCATATGTGTTCTGTGGTAAATTGTCGTTTTGTAGCAGTTGTTTCCAGTTCTGGTGTAAAGTTTAGGAGAAGTCTTTGCACCTGCAAAACTTCTTTTGATGTCTTTGTACATCTAGTATGATGGGATTCCATTCCCAAAGCTCCTGGAATATGCCTAGTCAGCCTTTCCCACTCCTTAGCCCACTGCCCCTGCCCCAAGGCTAATGAAAGATGGGAAAGAAGGATTTCTCCTTTTCTAAAAGATGGGCTTTTGCATATTCTATTCGGATTTTCAATGCAGCAAAACTGCCAGTTGCTAGTGTACTGGGGGTGGAGAATAAAAAGGATTGATTGCTGCCTTGGAGCTAAGGGAGAAAAAACAACATCATTGGGTTGTTAAACATTTATGTTCATTTTTTTTTTAAAGGGTTGTGTAATCTTATCGACTATGTTCTCCTTTTCTTCATTTTTTTCCTTTGTACTGGTTCAGATAAATTCTCGTTAGAGGGTTTACATTTTTTCATGATGCTGAGTACCTGCTGTTTTTCCTGAGCAGAGAATATTTGGAACTTCCCAGCAGAGGCTAGCACTAGTTTCTACTGAAACTTTAAAATAGCTGAAGCTGTTCTGTTTTAAGTATTTGGAAGGATATTTACAGTATCTAAATAATTACTCGTGCCATATAGGAGATATTGTTGTGATGTATGTGGAGCAGACCTTATAATTAGTTCCCTAGGGAACTGAATGAAAATGTGACTCCATTCTGCACTTTCAAATAAAAAGTGGCCTTGCTAATTAATCAAGTTTAAGAATACCATGTACAGTCACATAAAACTCACCATTAGTGCTGGGACAAAGGTTGACAACTTTTGCTAAGAATACAAATGAAGGAGAGAATAGCAATGATTAATCATTCCTCTATTTGAAAGTGACTTCTATTTAAACCCATCCTCCTTATTATATATAACTGCAAGCTTGATAATGGCTTAAAACTTCTTACTACATGCTGTTAAGTAGTTTGGCAGATCACAAACGTTACTTTAAATGAGCACTTAATAATACTGAGTGACTTTTTAGAGCAGTTAGCAAAGTACGAATACTTCCAGTGTAAAGTAACTTTGTGTGAGACTGTGGCATGTAAAAAATGAAAGATGTGTTTTTTTCAGAGCAGAAATCCAAAGGCAGAGTACAGCAAGGTGTTCCCTCTCCATCATTACTCCTGGCAAATTCAGCTGTAAGGTGAAAACGCCTGTATCTCTCCTCGAAAATGTGTGAAATACCATCTCAACATTCTCTTGCTCACACTTCAGCTGTATGGATGAATAATGTGGTTTGCAGTAACTGCAATTTCACTTCTGCACTGAGCCACAGCAGATATAGTACCCTGTAGCAGTAATTGCCTTGCACATTGGATGCAAAGGTTGTAACTCAGTAATAAGCATCCACTTGAGCTCAAGAATGGTGTTTTGTTTTCTAACTGAAGCACTGGTAGCAGAACAAACATGCTGTAAGTGCTAACCATATTCCTCACTCTTTAACATGCCAGGCTAATGTTTCAGAATGACTGATGTCCTATAAACTACGACCTATAAACTGATGTCCTATATCTGCAGAAGCTTTTTCTACGCCCCTAGAAAACCAATATAAACTGAAAGACAGAAATTATCCCAATTATATACCTGTACAACTATTAGCAGCAAGAGAAAGCTGGGAGCACTACAATCTATATATGTAGGGAGGTCTCTGTGTGTTTATATGTAATGCATACATTTTCTCCATTATGAATGTGTCTCCCAAATGCACCATGTCAGATCAGAAAGAACTGTCAAAAACAATCCAATGACATTTAAACTGTGCAGCTTAAATCAGTTTCTCATGATCTTCAGAGCCTCACTACACATGGTTTTATAACTCCCTGCATCTCACCAGTCATTTCGATGTTCTTTGTACTATAAAAGCATTTCAAAATTTGTAGTTTTCCAGGAGCTCAAGGTAGTTAAGGATTAGGTAAGTAGGTGTAGTAATAGCCAATGACTTGGTGCTGCCAACTTAAGTTGGATTCCACAACACAACAGCTTTCATTTAATAGTGTCAGGCCTTAACTGCACCCCCTTCCCCTGTCAGGTTTTGCTGCCAGCATTCAAAGGCAGTGCTGCTGAGGGGCAGCTGTGAAACCTCAGCTCAGGTGCTGTGGGAAGAGCAGTGTGAAGCTGTGCTGGAGACCTCTGTGCTTCTGCCTGGGAGCTGCTTGCCTGAGCTTTGTGGCCTGTTCTGGGCTGTTTACCTCGCTGATCCTGACTCCCTGGCTTGACCCCAGGCCTGCTGCCCTGCCCTGCCCTTGGGTTGTGGCACAGCAGTGCCTGGCCCTGGCTGCTGCTCCTGGCCAGCTCACCTCTCCTTGCTCAGCAGCTGTGGGGTGCTGCCCCTTGTCAGCCAGGGCACTGCCCCTGCCTCCCTTGTCTCTGCTCCTGCTGCTCCCTCACACTGAAGACATTGATTGTGGGAACTCCAGGAAATTTTGTGATGGGAACGCATTATTTATTTCTTAGTATTTTTGAGATGTTGAAAATGTGTTAAAGATGTGCTGTTTTCCATTTCCCAGGAATGGCTTTTATTATACGTGTTTCATCTCCCAAAGCCTTTGGAACACATTTGTGTATAAACCTGCAGTGAGCACTGCAGGGCCCACTTCTTCCCACAATCCCAGTCTCTGTGAGACTAAAATGGTTTGCTTTTGAAGATACAGAGAAACTGAATCCCTTATGGTATAATTTTGAATACAAAATGACAGCTCTTCAGAGATGCTTGGAGAGGTAGAGGATATAAAGGAATTACTGTGGAGTTTCACTGGGAGTGTTGTGCAGTGGGGTGCCATATATGCAAATCTTTACAATATATGTATATGGGTGGGTCAGGTCTCCCACTGTTTTGTTGTATTTATAACACACATTTCAAGCATCAGCTTTAACTGTTTTTTCTTCCTCTGTCAATAGAAGGTCTCAAGGCACATAAATTCTTACCATATTTTTAAACAGTACTAGTAAAATGAGTTCTTAATGCTGGTGGCTCTAAATAGAATTTCTGTTCAAGATCACTAAGGACTCATATTCCAACATCCAGCCGAATTCTGGTGGCCCAGTGCTGCAACAATTTGAAAATTCTTCTTGTATTCATTATGAACAATATTATTCTCATTATAGTATTATTTGTTGCAAGAGAATATGCTGCATAAGCAATGCTTGTTTAATATGGGATTGAATTACTGTAGTTACTAAAGATTAAAAGAAAATCTCAAATTAGAATAATTTCTCATTTTATTCTCTGCAGTAAAATGTGTGTTTATTTTTCCCATGCAGATTTAATTTGGTAGTGTGTGTCAATCAAATGAAGAAAATTATTCTGACAGTAAAGTGATGTGCCAGTGCTTGACACAAATAAGAATTTAAATTTTTTTTTTCATTTTAAGTGATGAAGAGTGTGTGTGCATGTGGACACACACTTTTTAATAAATGCACAAGGGTACAGTATGAAGATCTGTTTTTGAGAAGCTGAGCCAAGCTTGGTTAAGCAGATTCACTGGCTTAAGTTTAATTTGGTGTAGGGAGCAGATGCTGTACAGCAAAGGGGCATGGAACAGAAAGGAGATTCACCAGGTAGGTAAACAAGGCTGAGGAGAGACAGTGTGAGACATTGAATTTGAACAAGGACTTGAACACATGTCCTGGCTGGGAGGGGTGAATGCCCTGTGAGGTGGAAGGGGTTTACAGCTTCTGACATGCTGTCCTGAAGCAAAACTAATGCATGTTTCTTTTGATAGCTCTGTGTCTGCCTCATCTGAGTCTTTTTCCACTTCATAAAGAACATTAATATCCTATGTGGTGTGGTGTGGGCCCAGTTATTTCCTCACGAGAACAGGCACTGTCTGACTCTGTAAAATCATTTTCATGTGAGGCAGTGCTCAGGTAGTGATTGCTGTTCTGTTGTCCCTCTTTACTGTCTTTTCTCTGAAACGTGTGTTTACAGCAAGGGAAGGGGGAGAGGAGCAAAAAGTTAGAAAGAAAAAGGCCAAGCCTTTATCTAGTTGAACAACAATAAAGCTTTCAGAAAGGAATTTCACTGCAGGAGAAGGGGCTGTACAAAGCCTTTGCTGAACCATTTGAAGGGCTGTGATCTCCTCTCTGTGTTCCAATAGATGGGTCACAAGGCTGAAATGGATGATCTCGGCATTAAACTGCTCTTTAAAAGGAGTGTCTTTATTAAAACTGAACTCCTGCATTTCAGATCTTCTGTTTGCTTGTATCTGCTGAATCACTGACTCAAGTAGCTGATTTTTTAAATGAATTTATTTTATTTTTACTTTTCTTGGCACACAGAAGTGATAAAGCTGCAGAAGTGTTGTCCAGAGGTTTTTGACTACAGGTACCAGATTCCTCCTCCTGAGGTGCAATGCAGGAGGGTGAACTGGTGTTTTGTGCACCTCTGAACTGCATGGAAAGCACTAAACCTGCCCATGAGAAGCAATATTGAGAAAACTGTCATTTATTGTGTGTTCCTTAAAGATAATGAATTTGCAGCCGTGCCTTGTTGAGGCTCAGATCTTTGCTGGTGGTGATGGGGATTATGAGAGAAAAGCCAGAGTAGCTGTTTAATCCAATATGAGTTGGCAGGGCTGGCAATAGGTGTTTGTAAAAAAAGACAAAATACAGCTAAATTTGAGATCTCCAGTGTAGACTGTGTTTGAATCAAAGATGTTTTGAATCTAATTTCAGATAAAATGTTCATGTGAGGCTTGGAAGGGATATGATTCAGTATTGCTGTCAAATACCTGAAGAATAGCCAAATTATTTAAAATATGAGCTACTCTTCTGACTACCTCTGAAAGTCCAGTGTGCAATAAATCCTGTGAAATACAAAGCTTCAGATACCTTGATATGTCAAAGGCTGGTGTCTAATTGTCATTGTCTAATCTTTGTCAGAGGTTCTTCATCTTTATATGAAATTCAATTTGCCTTAGCTCCTAGCAGAAGAAGAGGTGTGATGAGCAGCAGGGTTTTCCCAGGATGGATGATTTAGTGTTTGTTCCATATTTGAAGTTTTGGCTTCCAGCCTCTTGGCTGTGTGCTGAGTTTTGCCAATGTGGTTGTGGTTGGGAGCCAGGCCCTGCTTTGGGCCATCCCAGGTTCCCTGGGATATTACAGTTAGTTAAGGACTCGTGGTACTTCCCAGTCTAATTCAGGAATCATCCCTTGACTTCATACTTTTTTGTTCTCATTGCCACATAATAGTTCTTTTAAAAAATCTGGTTAGGGTGGCTTTCTTTCTAGCCAAGATTGCTGCCATTGAAAAAGAAATGCATACTGTGAGAGGTTTCTTAAAAATAAGTATGTGTTGGGTTATTCACTGACTATTTTTGTCTTTTGTGTGACCAGCAGGTATAGTTAGAGCCTGTTTGTGGCATGTATTAGATAGTCAGGGAAAACCCATTACATGTGTTGTATAAAATTTAAGATCTCCATAAAAAGAAAAGGTGGTTTGCATGGCATTTTTGGTTTTTTCTACATTGAAATGAAGCTACATCAATGAAGTATTTTTCCCTATGTTTTTTAAAGCATGGAGAATGTGTATGGTGCTGGTAAGATTAGCAGTGAAAAAATTATGTATCCAAATTAGCAATTTTCTTCCATTAAGACAAGCAGAATTTCTTTTTCAGAGTCTCTCAAGATAAAACAGTCTCTCATGCCAGGTTTCAGCCCCTGAAAAACCTTTTATTTAGTAAAAAATCTATTGGATAAGAGGTTTACAAGGAAAGTGCTGACACAACCTTAACCATCCTGGCACAATTAGTTTAGCTGTAGGTTTGTTGTAATCCCAAAACAATAACAGAAAATTATCATGTCAAACAAATCCCATCTGCCCTTTGTATCATGCAGATCCCTGGATTAGAATGATTATGTACTCTTTAATAAAAATTTCTAATATCAAAATTGCATCCAGGTCCTCTTAAAGGAGATACCAAATACATGTATTTACTACTTTCAATGATAAGTAGAATTCCTGTGGGTTTTTTTTTTTTTTTTTTTTTCTTTTAACTTCTTTCAGGGTTGAGAAGACAGTTCTGTATTTAAGGTAAGTGTTGACCAGACCAAGTCCTTTTATAACCTTGCCACATAACATGATGTAAAAAGTGGGCAACAATAATTCTTTTGTCTCTGACTTGCACTAAGAACAGATAGAAAAATGGCATTTAATTTTGGTGTAATTGTTCAAGCCGTTCATCGCCACCATGACCAAAGGCCAAAGAAGTGCTACAATCTTTTTGCTGGAAAGGGGGAAGGCAGAGATGACTGAAAATCTCATCAGTCTGTGATATTACCATTTAATATATCTTGATACACTGGGACTCATATTTCTAAAAGACTTGTAGAAGGAATATTTTTGTAATGGAGCAACACACTGAGATTTGCACTGAACTGAAAGGGGTATATTTTTAAACTGGTTTTGTAGAGGCAGCATAAAAAACTGATAAAAAGGGCAGAAAAGAGTATATTATTGTAGAAAATAAATCCTGTTCTGTGCAAAGAAATGGAATCCTTACAACTGCAAAATTTCTTGGCTTACCGTTCCCACGGATATAAAACCTAGGAAAAGTTTCTTTTTCAGTGAGAGAAGAGATAAACCAATTGATCCCTTGTGTATTTACTTGAATGTCTAATAAAGAGTTCAGGTGTTACTCAAATCTCTGAACTGCAGGCAGCTGACCAGCTGAGGGGTTTGTGTTTCTGGGACCATTCTGAGTGGCTGTGGCAAACCCACCTTGGGTCAGCTTCTGGCCATTTAGACCAGGCCTTTTTCTGTCCCTTCAAGAGTGAAACTTAAATTCCAGCCTTGATTTTAGTAAGAAGATGGTGACTGATCACATGTAATATTCATGTCTAGGAATGTCTGTCCAGAATATCTGCCATAAAGAGACTTCTTCTCAAAGTTCTGGACTTTTATGCCACTGTCACCTGGAGGGACATAGGCTCAGATATACTTTGAACATGTAAACCCTGTCTTTGTTTCGTATTGGCTTCTTTAGTACCTGAATTGTAAAAGAACTTAGCCAAACCAGTATGTATAAGTATGAATTTTCACACTGATGAAATCAAAGGACTCAGTTTTCTAAATGTATTGAATTGAACAAATTTTTTCTTGGATTTGGAGGCTTTTTTTAAAAATCCAAGGTGTAATCTAGTAGTAGCTAATTCAATAATAGATAATGATATCCCTTAGGAAGGAATAGGATGCAACTGGGTTCTGGCCATGGTGTGTTCATATTTCTTTCACCTGGAAACATTTCTTTACACAGAAATACATAGTGCAGAGTTCCTCTTATATATTTTAAAAATTCAGGTGCTAGGCTGTAAGAGAATACTCTCTATCCAGGTTTGTCATAAGGGACTGATTGCCTTGGCACTGGACTGTAGTTCCTGATCAGAGGCAGTAGTTGCACTGAATACGGCTCTTCATGGGACGTGCTCTACTTTCCACACCAATATGTTGTTTCATTCTTGCTTTGTCCCATTTTTAATTTCCAACTAAGTCTGAAAGGAACTTAGCAAGGATGTAATCTTTGAACAATTTTATTATCAGAAAGGAACCAAGAGTCCCTTTGGTTCCTTTAGTGCATGATTATGGTCTTAATGTTCTGAGGCTGAGCTCTGCATCCCTCCTGTGAGAGAGCAGCTCGATGGTTATGGCACTGTCAGACTGGCTGCAGTGCTACAGCTGTTGTGCAAACCCCATTTTCTGTGTTCAGCAAATGGGGACAGGTACTTGGCAGAATGTGTGCCGAGCACTGTTTAAACTTCCCCCAGTGAGCTTTAGTTTGAGTGTTTGGCAGGAAAAAAGGAGCAGTTTCCAGCACTGAGTGTACTTTTTGAGGATGAACTATGTTTATGCCGAGGTGAGAGCCCAGGCTCAAAGAGCGACTGCTCCTTGAGGATGATGCATTTCTCTTGTGAGGTCCCCTTGCTTGTGTTATCTGTGATCTGCCCCATTCTTATGGAGCATTAAAATGGAAAAACTGAGTCCAAAACCAGAGAATTTTGATGAAAACCAGAACCTGGGTTCCTGAAGTGGAATGTGCTGGAGTATATGTCTCTTACAAACAGCTTAAGAATGATACTGGTGACACAGCTCCATAATAAAGGCCCAGTTTTAACAGTCATTGTGAATAAATGTGTGTCCTCAGAGCTAAGATAAAGAATAGATTAATTTAGGTAAAAAAATGGTTTGCTGACACTCTTATGTGCTTTCTTCAGCCCTTAAATTAAGGGGAAGATGAATTAACAGCTGTCCCCAAGTGTTTCTTCAGCAGGAGGCTGGTCGGCACTTGAAGGTGGTAAAAACAGCAGCAGCACCTGTTGAAAACAGCATCTTTAATTTTGTTTTTTGCAACTAAAGAAGTTTTACTCTACTTGGAAAAGTGTCAATGGGTTACCCAGAGCAAAATGTAGGGCTCAATCCTGGTACATATTGCAGGCTAGGGAAGGTTTGTGCAGTGGGCATGGGGGCTGCAGTAACTGCAGAGGAGGCAATACCTGTGTGAGCTGTACTGTGTGTGCATGGTGCTCTCAGTCCTGGGCAGTGCAGCAGTCACAGAAAGTACCATTGCCTCCTGTGCAGAGATTGTTCTTCCTGCAGTACATCACACCTACCTGCTCTGCTCCAGGACAGTTTTCTGAACTACTCCGTGACCTTTGCTGGGCCTATGTCTTTACTGTGTGTTTGACCTTATATCAGTGTAGGAAATCACCCTTGTCTTGCTCCACTCTTCTTTCACTGCAGGTTTCATTCATTTGGGGAATTTGAACAGAAGGTCTTTCTTGCATGCAAGTATTTTAATTTCTTAATGTACATCTCAGTGTTAGAGATGAGAGTTAAAGTACACATCAGTGCTGAAAAAACATACAATTTCATTATGGCTGGAGAAGGTGCAACCATGAAAAACAAACTGTGTTTTCCTGGGGGCTGAAGGAACAGGGCTACAGGACACACATACAAATGTTTTTCCAAGTCCTTTGGTAGCTGGTAGGGTGGGAGGATTTTTAAGTGCCATAGTGTTCTTTGACTCATCATTTATTTCAAGCTTCTTTGTATCCCTTGTTTTCTTTCAGACATTTCATTAGTATTCATCTATATTCAGTAGGATCTGGGCTGTAATAACTGGTGACCTGCTTGCTGTCTGAGTAATCCCACCTCTCTCATTAGCAAGGAATAAATGAACCTTCAAGGCTGGTCATACATCCCAAAGTAGCTTTCATAAAAAAGAAACCCCAAATATGTTTTGAGTTTAATTAATTCCTTTCAAGCACTAGTTTTGTTTTTTTTTTTTTTTTCCTTCTATACTGTATCAAGTCATCTGAATGAATGTGCCAGTTTAGGATTAGAATAGTGTTTTGTCTTCACCTTAAATAATCAAAATGTTAAAAAGGGTTATATATACGTGTGTGTGTGTATGTGTGAGTATATTTTTCGTATATATGCAAACTTCTAAGTGCTCATAATTTTCAAAAACACTCTCTGAAGACTCAGAAATGCAGGGCTGTTTTTTGAACTATTACTTCATTGTCATTTTGGGCTGGATTCTCCAGTGATACTCCATCAGACCATTGAGTTGACACCAGTGGGTCTGTACTAGTTTAAAACAGCCGAAGACTGTCTGGTAGTTCTCACTTTTTGTATTAATAGTGATGTCAATAAAACCCAAGCTCACTTCTAACATGATTGTATCTAAAATTTCCATGTTTTTTTCCTGATGGTGGGGCTATGGGAGTCTTTAAAAACAAATTAAGCAGCCAAAAAACTGCTGACTGACTGATTTATACATTCTCATCTAAGTTTTTCTTGACCAATGATTCTATGTTCTTAAAGCAAAAGTCCCTTGCCTGAGCAAGGGAGATATGGATAAGGTCTTATCATATTTCTTTGTAAAAATGGATGCAATTGCATGGTCTGAGAAAAAATATGGTACACTTCAGGTTTATTCAGAAAGAAATTTATATGTGAACTTTTCTGTGTCTGCCACAGAAATGCCAGATTTGTAAACCAGCAGAGCCAGCAGAATTCTGTACTTGTTTGCACTCATCCCTCATTTTTCTCCCAGAAGGGTAATTTCCCAAGTGGACAGTGTCCTTTGAGATGAGTAGTATAAGTGTGTGAAAGCATCCATCTAGGAACTTCAGCTAGGAAATCATTCTGCCTCACCTTTTTCTTTTATGAAGCAGTTTGTGCTCTGATATAGGATAACCTGCCCAACCATGCTAGCTCATTTGGAAGTGGTGTGAAGGTGTGTATATGTGTAATCTGTGAAATAATGTAGATTAAAATACACCTTTAGGTGGCTGACATAGAACTTATCTCTAAAAGTGCCACTACTTAATCCAATATCCTATGAGGGATGTAAGGTGAGCTTGTTTTCTGAATGTGTCTTTACTGTAATGATTAATTTTATATTCAGACATGCTACCTTCCTGTTGGGCTGTGGAAAAACCCTGTCTACAAAGAAAAGCTTTTAAGTAATTATGTGGAAACAGATGTGACACATTTGCATCCCAACCTGAAATCTTGTTTAGAACTGGCCAGAAATGGGGGCATTTTTGAACAAAAAAGCTCAAATTACTGCTTTAAAACAATACAGAATCCTTAGCAGCACTGCAGACCATGTGTTCAATCAGGATGAAATCACACTATTTGCTTGGATTTGTGCTCTGTGGCTGTTCCAGCATTTGATAGTGGTGGGAAGAAAGGAACAGTTGTTTTCAAACACTTTAACCTGTTGCAACAAGGGAGAGATCTCTAAAGATATTTTCTCTCTTTGAGGGAGATTTCTAAAGATATTATCAACATATTATGATTAAATAATACTGTTAACTGCATTATTTTATAGGATTTTGTTTGTAGCTTTAAAAGTCTTTTTATTTAATGCTTTTCATGTTGCTAATAAATTTGAAAAGAATACAGTGAAAAGAGCCATGTAATCTTGTTTTATTTTCCTGTAATCTTACAAAAACATTAAGCCAGAATTCACTAGAGCAGGAATAGCTGAATTGTGCCAGAAATTGCTTATTTTATGGGATTACTGCTTTAGAAATGTCAGCAAGCCATGTCTCAGTGCAGTGTAAGTGTATGGGAAGGTCTTGGTCCTTCAAGTGGATGTTTTTTCTACAATAATGCAACTCTAAAGGCCAAGCCTTCAGCAGCTCCTTGTCTACCTGGACTGCTTTCAAAAATAAGGAAATTGAAAATTGCTTTGTTCTGGTTTTGCTTCTAGAGCAAAACTGTGATCTGTTGTCTGGCTGTACCTCATTAAACTGCTGCTCCATTTTCCCCTGGAGAAAGATTTATGTCTGTAGTGTGTGAAATGATCCCTGGTTATTATATAGCAATTTAACAAAGGTTTCTAACTGTTACCTCTAGTTTATCCTTAGAGAAACGAACACACAGTGCTTTATTTGCTCAATTGCAGTATTTACTGGGTGCTTTTCTTTTTTTCCTTTCTTTCAAAGTTTTCCTGCTTCCTGCATATAAACAATACTGAATTTGATAACTGCAAAAACTGTCTCTGGAAAGAGCTGCAGGAGCTCATCTCTTATTTCAAACTGTATGTGCCAAATACAGAGTTTCAAATTCATGGAAAGAGAGTGGCCATCGATGTGGAGGAAGATTTATTTAATTCAATATTGTTGCCATTTTCTTCAATATTGCAATATTTCAATATTGTTTATGTGTATACCTGAAGTTTTATAGAAAATTATGTGGAGATTTGTTTTGCTGTAGCCATATTTTAAGGAACCTGTGCCTACTGTCCAATATTCAAGTATCCTATAAGAGAAAATATAGATTACGACATTTTAATAGTTAGAGAGATAATGATTTAAATAAGGGCCAAAGTCAAATAGTTGAGATTAGTTAGAAAGTAAAAACAGTGACTCTGCTATGCCTGTATGTTCTCCTTCTGTTGCATATATAGTAGGTAGCAAATTTTCATCATTTTTCATTCTTGAAGAAAAGTTCCATATTTTAATTATCCTGCCCAAATTTCTGAGTGCTTTTAGCAACAGCTATGTCCCATAGACTGAAATTACAGGATGAAGAAAAAAACCTGTAATTTCTAATCACTTACTTTAAAATAGCTGAATATTTTTTATGTGTAGATTTTAAGCTCTTTAACATTTTAAGAGTTTATTTGCATTTTTCTTGACTTCTCGCTTCCATGCCCCAGAAATGGAACAATGATATGCTGAAGAGAACAATCTAAAATTGCACAATTTTCACATTTTAAAAAGTAATTCTCTACCCACTGTGTGTATTTTTTGTACTTTTCCCAAAGAAAAATAGAATGTTATGACTGTAGGGAAAAAAATCCCAAACAAGTGATTCTTCTTCAGTAATTCAGGTGAAGGTCACTCAGAGTTCTCTCTTGCATTTTGAATAACTAAACAACTCACAGAATATCTCAGGTTGGAAAGAACCTCAGGGTTTAAAGTAATGTCAGTCTTGGATGAGAAAAACTGTCTCAGAACTGATTTGAGAGGCTGCTGCTGTTTTCAGTTGTTTCCTACTCATGCTTTTAACAAGCCCTTACCTCAGGCCTATGGATTTTAACATACAGCCCTTTAAAACAAAGCTCAGGTGTTAATTGCACAAAGGAATGCAGAGAAGCAGGTGGGCAGGCAGGTGTTTCCCTACGATAAATTTTTCCAGAGATGGGTGATTCACTTGTACTTCTCTCCATGCCAGTAATGGATGCAATCTATAATCCCAGGCTGACAGAGGGCCACCTGCCTTGGAGCTGTAGTGCCTTGTGTAATGTATTATACAAATGCATCCACTTCTTGCAGCAAAATTTCAATCCCCTTGCTCTAAGGTTTATTATTTAAAACCAAAGATGCACACGGTGTAGGTCATATGTAAGTTTATTAATTAATCCATTATCAGTGCTACATAGACAGTGACCTAAATTCAGATCAGATTGTGACCCTGACCCTATGCTGGATAGTTTATCTCAGGAATTCATTAGATTGAATAGGAAAGGTTTAAGACAATATGGAAATATATGATATATATGATACAATTACTGTTTATAATTAATTGATATGGTACTTGAAAGTGTTTTCTATATTAAAAAAATCAATAAATTGAAGCTACAGCTTGAATGGGCATATTATCAAAGGTGATTTGCAAATAGTCACAGCTTAGGAGCCACTTTTTTTGCCAGAACTGAGAGAAGAATTTGGGCTTCCAGGTTTGGCCACACCTTTTCCACTTAAAGAGCTGTGGCTGTTAACAGCTGCACTGGGGAGCTCTTGTCCCTCAACAGATCCTCCACAGACTGGGGGAAGTAAAGGAAACATGCTTAGAAACCAAAAAGCAACCTCTTAAAGGTCATGTGGATGCATTTTCTTCTTCCAACAACTCCCTGAAGTCCCAAACACCATGAATTTGTGCTTTTTAAATGAGAAAAAAAAGGAGGCATTTTTAACAGTTTTTTTACCCAGGAAACCATACACAAATCCAAGCCATGAGCAGGCAGTTTCTCCATGAGAATGCTGTGGGAAACAGAGTCAAAGGTGCTCCTGAAGCCTGGTAGGGGATATCCAGAGCCTTGTGCAGCTCCTGCTGTGTGTCCCCTGCTGTGTGTGTTGGTGCAGAAGCACTTCCATTGGGGTCCTGCTGCCTCCTCTGGATCCCCAGCCCTGGCTCAGAGAAATGGCAGACTGAGGGACCTCACTGGCACATCGTCCCTCAAACACTGGAGTGCTGCCCCCAGGCTTACCTCTGGTGAGCCTGCTCTTATCCCTTCCCCCTTCAAATCTAGTTTAAAGCTGTCTGATTCCTGATAAGTCCTCTGGAGTCAGGTGTACCCAGTCTGTCTTCATGTTCACAAACCCCAAAATTCTGCTGGTGACACCAGGATCAGAGCAGGCATTGGTCTGCTGGCTCTTCCTGTTTCTTCCCTCACCATTCCCTGTAACTGGAAGGAGATGAGATGATACTTTATTTCCAAAGGTGTTCTGAGGCCTTAATCTCTGATATATGAATAGTGCTTTTTGATTTGCCTTTGAAAGAATTATACAGTTCTGTGTGAACAGAAGTGAAGAACAGAGAGTGAAGTATGAGAAGTTCCTTGTGATTCTGACAGTCACCCTCCTACTGAGGACTCAGCCAAGCCCAGCACAGAGCACTACTACTTAAACTGTTAAAACTCTATTCATTGTCACATTTAGTGAATCACAATTTTGCTTTATGCTTCTTTCTGCAGGAGCACAGGCATAATTTGAAGCAGCAACTACTTTAATGGGATATAATGAGCAATTAATGAGCAAAATAATATCTGTGGTGTACATGGTAACAGCTTGTCACTGCTCCTTTGTTCTTGTTCTCATCATCTTCATCAGCATCTGACCTATAATCAGAGTTTTTCATGCTTATCCACAGTACTATTATTTTAGGCAAGGCCTTGTTGTCCCTTTCAGCACAGAGAAAATTGATTGTGTGAAGAACCACATGAAAAGAGAATAATATGCTTTCTTGACAGAACCAGTCTCCCTTGCTCTCCACATGTGTTGACAACAATGACTTCCTTAACCAAATTTTTGTCTCCTTTTCCCCAGAGGAAGGTTGTTTAAAAACGTTTTCCTTCAAGCTGGAACATGTCCTGAGTTTTGCAGTAGGATTTGCAAATGTGTCATCCTTGACCTTTTTCAAGTCCTGTTGACTTCTAGGGTCTTTCACTGGGCCCCATGTTCCAGACACTTCTGGGTTCCCTGTTCCTCGAGAGCTCTGCCCATGCAGTTATCACGAGGAGCAGGAGGCACAGGTCCAGCTCCACTCCTGCTCTTTGTGTGGCAGCTCCTTGCTCCATGCTGGGCTGGGCAAAGGGAAAGGCATTTGCCTGTTTTTGTAAGGATCAGGGGTCAGAACAGTCTTTTTCATCACCAGATAACTCTGAAGAGGAAAAAATACAAGCTGGGAAGAAATGATTCAGATATAACTTTGTTTCAATAATTCAAGATTCTCAGAGCTATTTATTCTCATTCCCCAAATGGTGTTTGTCTTGAGAGCTCAGGGGAATCAGCTGTCTTCTCTGTAGCCTCAAGGTGCATTAAGGATGGTATTCAAGAGCAGTAACTGCACTGGAAATCAGAAGGCAATAAAGCACAACTTATTCTAGAATATTTTATTTTTTAAAATGTACATTCCTACAACATCACAAGTTTGTTTTTAACAGAGAGGAGGCAATTTAGTCATGAACTTTAGCATTCTCTGAGAATTCCACTTTAGTAAAGATGTAGAAGTTAGTTCATTGTAAGTACATACACACTTTTTCTGTACCCCAGGACTATAATGTGGAGTCTATTTTGTAGGCTTCCTGGGGAGGAAACCATACAGTGACATATAAATACAGCTTTTCCATAGTGATGATTGATGCTACTGTCCTCAGATATTAACAATACCAGGCCAGTATGATACTAATAGAGTTGCAATTTACCTATGACACAGAGAAAAAACTCTTAAAAAAAGAATTCAGGCAGGGTCTGCTGGCTCTTCCTCTTTTTCTTTCTTTTATTTTCTTTTATTTTCTTTTTTTTTTTTTTTTTTGCCAGCATGTAGCATAGATGTGAGGAAAAGCAGGGTCAAAGTGCTTACAAAATAATAAAGGTGCCCCTTCTGAGTGCATCTTCGTGGGGTTGCTTACATGTGCAGGGAAGCAGCTTTATAAGGTTTTGGATAGATGGATGGTGAAGGCTGAGTCAAACCTGGAACCAGCTGCACAGAAAAGACCAGTCTGTAGTTTTTCAAAGCTTGAGAACCTTGCAGGCTGTGCATGGAACAATAGGGACACACAGGTGGGCACAAAACTGTCAGTCCTTTCTCCAAAGGAAAGTCCTCTGTGGTTTGTATGTTTACATTTTTGTTGTTCTCATTGGCACTGTGTGGCTTTGCTTACTGGAGTTTAGTTGAGTGTGTGTCAGGAGAGTTGGAAACTTTTGGGCCTGAAAAATTAATATCCTTTGGGAAAGGAATTGGCCAGTCTTGTGTTGGCTTTTCAGGCATGATGGAAAAACACTGAAAAGATAGGTGAAGGAGGAGCAGAAGGCCATGAAGATTTGCAAAAACTGATTTTAAACTAGAGGAGCCTGTTTGTGTTAAGTATTGCTTTCATGGAATCCATAGGCAATGGGAACTAAAGATAAACTCAAATCTTGGTGTCCTGGTACCCACAAATTCCAAGTCTTTGAAGCATTGCTCAGGTGTCCATTCAACACACTGAAGTTTAGTTTTATTGTTTGTTTCAAGCTTTTTGTGCTTACCATACTCCTTTTTTCAGTGTTACCTTGATAAAATTATAGAAAAAAAAAATGCAGTAAATGAAGCCTGTGTGAAAACGGGGTCTGTGTGCCCTAATTCACAATAAATGTTTGTCTTCACCTATGTTAAGAGATTGCAGGAAGAGATTTATGGTAGTTCAAGCCATGCTGCCTCCTCTGATTTGCCTGCCCCCATTCTTCATTTTGGAGTACCATGAAAAACTCTGGTGTGCTTCCTCACAGAATCAGGTGTATCCTATTTTGAGCCAATCTGTTTTCAGTAAAATCCTCTTTCAGTTCTGATAAAAATTTCCCACTGCGTTGATCTATGAAGCTGAGTTCCTGATTTGATAAACTGTGATGAAAAAGTAATTTGTCTCTCTGAAATAAAGGTTAACTGTCTGCCAGATTTTACTGTTCAAAACAACTGTTCTCTGCCTACAGAAAAAAATTAGTTAGAGGAAAATTGAAACCTGTTGAAAGCATCTTTTCCTCTAATTAATCATAATGCATAACAGGTTTGGCTAAATGTAAGTAGCTTCTTTCCTGGGTGAGGTGAAACCTGAGTGCCTAGATTCAGACCAAGAGGGCTGTCCTGTTGGTAACTGCCCAAACCAGGTCAGAGTGATGTTCCCGTGTTTGGGACACTGAGGTGTCTGTGGATTGGGAGTGCCTCCCTGCTGCCTTGCACCCTGCTCTGCCTGGGGAAGCTGGCAGGCACACTGAGCCCTCAGTGCCCCTGAGCAGGTCTTGCCCGCCTGATGGCAGGCAGGTCATGCAGACAGCGCAGCTCAGCTCCCTGAGCAGTGCAGCAGCACCTGTGCTGTGCCACCTGCCCTGCCCGGGGCCTGCAGGCAGGTCCCACAGTCCTCAAGGAGTAATTTATTGACTTCCCCTCAGGTATTGTATTATGTCCTAAATGTATTCTTGAAACTAATAGTTCTTAGAAGTCATTTAGCACTTGATGCATTGCTTGTTTTCATGCAGAGAAAATATATTTACAATTTAGTTAGGGAATAGTTTTGGCAGATTGTTTATTTTTCTGATAAACACAGGTAAACAGCTATTTTAGAAAGATGATTCTCTCACAAAAGGAATATCCAGAGGTGCGCTGATAAGAAAAAAGTTAGAATGTTTTGGAAGTTTGCACATAGAATGGTAAATTGTATTCCTACTGCAATACATATTATTTTTTAACTTCAGTTCTTGAATAATGTTTGGTAGTTGTAGTATATTTGTCATTTGTAATATCCTGAATGTTGTAGGCATTAGTCTTTGTTTCATCTAAAGACAATTTGTAAGAGATTTTGAACACTTATTTTTTAGCAGGAATAAGTGCTGACATTTAAAAACCCATTTCAGCACAGATCATGGGCACACAAGCTAAAGGTCATATTGGTCAACATAGACAACTTTTGATTCATTAGAAACTTGAAGGTGAACTAACAACCAGCAGTATTTGTCGTGTGATCAATTAATTTTTCAGTGATAAACATGAAAGAAAATCTTTATGCCACAAGAAGTTTTGTCAAGTAGCTTGGAAAGGCTGTTTGATAGATGGAGCCTTCAGGGAAGAACCTAACAGGAATCAATTGTTGTCCTGACTATAACTTAGCAAGAGTTCCTAATTAGCAACTCAACTCATCATTAATTCTCAGCAGCCCATCTGTCTTTGCTTTCTGTTCATGTGCTACCTACTTTTCACTCTAATCACCTACAAAAATTTGATTTGAGCTTTGTATTTAATATAGTTGTCCCAGTAGATAATAACTTCAGGTTTTTGTTCCAGAAACATGTATTTGTCAGCTAGAACCAAACAGATCTTAGATGGGGAAGCAAAAAGGGTTGTTTACACTTCAGTAAAGAATTATTGTTTTGTTAGCAAGGCACCATTTGCTCTCTGTCATAGCTGCTCCCAGGTCAGCACCAGATCCCTCCCAGCTGATTGAAGGGGGACTGGCCTAAATTCTGTCTGGCCATTCCGTAGGAAGGACAGAAACACTTGATGCATTTTAATGTCATCCACCATTTTGTGAACAATCCTAGAAATGAACTGTGCTTTTCTGACACTTGGGTTCCATGTTATTGTGCAGAAACAATT
The DNA here is from genome assembly GCA_013396995.1 of Dicaeum eximium. Lineage (NCBI taxonomy): Eukaryota > Metazoa > Chordata > Aves > Passeriformes > Dicaeidae > Dicaeum > Dicaeum eximium. The sequence continues at coordinate 212,113 of VWZP01006690.1, read as the reverse complement.
TGGGATTCAGGATAAGCAACAACACCTGGTCAGCTAGACTGGAAATATAAAAGAGCAAATAAAAGCAGAAAAACAGTTGCCAGTAAAGATTGTGCAAATTTGAGAACTTCAGTGCGTTGTTGTTTAGGCATTATTACTTTTGAAAGAGTGAATTGTGCAACAGAACTTTGGTTTTTCCTCTTTTAGACAGTTCTTTTGCCTTAGGACTCTCAGCTGCTTGAATCTTTTTTGTTTATCAAATAGATACCAAGGGAAATTTTGCTTTTGTCAGTAGTAACTGTGAGATCAGGGTTCCCAGATAATGTGAATCCTCTATTTATTTTTTTTGAGCTTGGCTTTGAAACTGTACCTAATCCTTACATTTCACATTATCATCTCTGTATTAGCAGCCATTTATTTTGAAATAAAATCTTCCTTTTCATAACAAAATGCCAAAAATCTCTGGAAAATTCGAAATACTTTTTTTTTTTTGGTATTCATCAGTGACTTTAGTGCAGCTATCATGAATGATGAACTTGATTTACTTGAAATTGTTGACAGGAACTCTTGTGGGGGGTAGAGAGGAGAAAAATGTTTTTCAGTTTCTCTACAAAATGTTTGATTTCAGTTTAGCAAGTGCAGGGGCAAATGTGAGGCAGAGCTTGTAGCAGTGCCAGAACATGTCTCACCTGCCCTGTGGGTGGCTGGTGCTCACTCTGGAGTCCCAAACCTCGGGAATTTGGCTCTGGAATTGCAGCGTGACTGCTCAGGGTACCACCATGGGAACAAGTCAGGGCCAAGCGTGCACAGCACAGCTCTTCTGGGAGACAAGGATAATCCCTCAGCAGGAAATGATGCCAGACTTAGCTGGGGTAGGTAACATAGAAAGGATAATTTAATAAATATTTTATATCCTCTTGTCAGTTGGGAGGGTGAGCAGGGACATTTAGAACTGTATCTTGTTATTTTGAGAAGTAGAACTCTGAATTTGTGTGTCACAGGTAATATTTTGTAATTTTTTGTTTAAATGGCCACAGTTATAGAAGGTTTCATGGAGAAGGTTTGTCTTGCTCTCCATTCTTTCTCCATGCTGGAAATGCCTGGAGAGGCAACATATTCCCTGGAGGGGATGTATCTGAGAAGGAAAACTTGAAGCTGCCATTGATGGTTCAGGATTTGACTGAGCTCTGGGAGAGAGGATTGATACTCACCCACTGTCAGCCACGAGCAGCACACACAGTGGAACCCACCCAAGGCCCCAGGTGCTCCTGCTACACCGTGGTGTAAATCAAACCTAGCTCAGCTGAAGACAGTGTGAGTCATGCCATGAAAAGGAGACATTATCTTATTTGAACATATTATGTCTGTGAAACATTCATTCCACACTGACAGTTCACCAGCAAAGCTACCCTTGTTCCATTTATTCACTAAGAATTCTTCTTTCATGCCCTGAATTTATAAGGGGTGCCAATGTACTCACACAGAGTTCATCAAAATCTCCTTTTCCATCCATTTTATTAAATGAAGTAGGAGATCTACAGCAATAATCAAACCCTCCCACTTTCTTGTCTCTATGTTCTTAACAGGTATGTAAAAAAAAAATCAATAATTTTATTTAGGAAAAAGAGCAAGGTCTCACACTGATGTTTTAATGAGGAATCCACTTAAGAGGAGTTCAGTTTAAATTGTCTGTCTTGGTGTACATTTTCTGTATTGATGCTAAAAAGACACCATATATACAAGTTTTTACTTTATGTTCAGACATGGCTTCACAAAGCAGTTAAACAGATGTTAAGGAGGGAGAAAAGTGGTGCTGTGTCACCTCTTTATTACCTGGCCTCCTGAGCCTGTGTATAATAGGGAGTAATTTTGTTTCTGGCTATAAACTGTCTGGGTTGGCAATCTCCAGAAATGTGGTACCATGTTCTTAGCAGCTAGCCCTACTTTTGGATTCCTATTTTCTTTTTTTTTTAGGAGTTTCCTATTTTGCTTTTTCTGATGACCACAGATTTCCACAGCACTGTTTATAACTTGAGCAGTGGATTTTGTAATAACAGTTCCCACCCTCAAGTAGAGACTTGATAACTATTACCCCATCTGTGTGACTGCACAGTTAAAATTACAGCTTGTAAAACACCCACTATGGCCAAAAAGAGTCCAGTAAGCATTCTGGAAGTAAAGATGACTTTTCAGTTACAATTACATGTTGTGTAAATTGAACCCAGACTTAGGAGGGATTTTGATATTCGCAGTCCCATAATGCAGCACATTTGGGAACAGAGTATCGAAACCAAGTCTACAGCTGGTCTTTGCAGATGCCAGTTTTGTGGAGATAAAGAAATGAAAACACCTTCTAGGCTCAAGTGAGGACTGACCTACATTGCTGCTCTAAGCTAAGTGCTCACTGAAGAAAAAGCTGTGGGTTGGTTGTTCAGCACCTGAAAAACCTCAGGACAGTACTCAGACAGTTTATAGAGGTCCCAAATGCACGGGGATGCTGACGAGACTGCTCAGGCTCATATTGTCTGCAGGAAATCCGGGCAGAGTTGAACAATATTGTCCTGTGTTGGGAGCTGAAATAAGAGCAAACCAGGTGTTGACCTAGTCTGGAAGTCATAATACAGGTTCTGTAGATTCATACTCACCAAATAGCTCCCCAAATCCCTGTACCTTGGCAGCAGTAACGTGCTAGTATTGACAGTGGGCAACTTTCAAACAGCTGTGGCACGAGTTGCAGGGATACATGACCTGCTCCTTTCATGCTCTCTAGTTTATTTGAAGATCAAAATTCCACTTTTCTAATTTACTTTGCTTTCAGTCTGTGCACTTAATTTTGTTTTGTTTGATTTTTTTTGTTTTGTTTTTAGCAGCCAAGTCATCAAAATGCTTTTTAAAATGAAAGACAGTTATATAAAAAAGGTGTGGAAAAAGCCCCAAGACGTAGGGCAAATAAAGGCAGCTGTGTTATAGTATAAATATAAGTGTATCTTTTAACTTAGTGTGACAATACTGTTGCTGCCGTGATTAAGATTTAGAAGTACTTTTTGGTAGGAATACTTTGTTTCCCAGCACAAACTGACTGAATCCAATTCAGTCAGAAAGTTGTAATTGGCCTTCTAGGATAAAATGCTGGTTTCCTCCACCCTCTCCTCAATATAGCACAAGATTATACGGTTTTTATGTGCCTGCCAAGCTGGAATCTCAAGGAATACATTTACATGGAGCATTAACTGCAATATGTAGCTAGGAAGCTGTGCAATAAAAGAAAGATATGCTGAAATTCCTGCAAATTACAGATCTAATGCACTTCCTGGGTGGCTCCAGGGAGCTCAGTTATGAAGGACAGCTCCATCTTACCAAAGAACAGATGAGATTGAATGTACCTCTTGTAATTAATGAGGAGAAAAACCCCGAAGGTTCGACTGAAAGAAGGCAAAATTGCAGAGAGCAGAGTGAGGAAAGCAGGATCTGTAAACTGGAACCAACTAATTAGCTTTTATTTTTCATAGAATATAGGACTTCAATTTTGCAGGGAAGTCCTGAAGTGGTAGCTGGGCATCGACACAAGAGAGGATTTGGTTTGTTACTACTGAGTCATGAAATGTTTTGTAACTGGTACTGAAATTGTTTCAGTAATATTTGTTGAGATGCAGTGACTTTCTGGAGAAGACAAATACTTATGAAAGTGAATAACAGTGGCTGTTCTTTCAGCAAAATTTTACTAAATCCTATTGAAGGGTAACTGGAAAGTCCACTTATACCACTACAAATATTTGCATCTTCTTCTTCAAGAACAGCTTAATTTTTTTTGTGATTTATACTGATGGAGAGACAGGCAACTTAGTTCCATACTTCCAATTTGTAATGAATTTTTCAGATTCCAGAAGTAGTAAGTGGTCAGTAGATTATTTATCTATCAGTCTGTTATTAATGGAATGCACAGGATGCTGCACAGCTGGACGGTTTGCATAAGCAGTTGCCAGAGCACACCAGTAATATTTTCGGCTTTGTTTGGAAGCAATGTCATTAGTCTTTGGGTAAGAGACCATTCCAAAGATATTTTGTGAGGCTGAAATCTTCAAAACTGGGGTTAGCTGTTGTTTTGTGGTGATTTTCATCTGAAGTTTTGGGGTGACGTTACTGTTTCTTTGAAGCTTTAAAACTTGAACTTATATTAAAGAAAAATAAATTCAGCAATAAATGACTTAAATCTGTATGTGTTACCTGAAGAAGTCAAAATTGTTATAAATATATTTCATCAAGTGTAACTTAACATTTTAATAGGTAATATCTAAGGCTGATCTGTCTATGAATTCTTAAAATTTTGAAGTGAATGCTCAAAATAAGAAAACATTTAAACACTTGATTTACTGATTCATTTCTAGAAGGCAGGGACTTTCTAGTCGTGCCAGAGAAGTATTTCCCTTAAAATGGGCTCTGCTATATTTTGGAATAGGTGATTTTGATATCAAAGAATGAAAAAAAACCCCATATTTTCCTTTTTCCTTGGGACAGAGTAAGGATGACCATTTGCTAGAAGTCTGTAGCATAACTTTAGGCTGAATCAGTGTAAATTCTTCAAAATAAAATTAATTGCATTACACTGAAGTTATCCAACAAGTCCTTCAAGTGTATAATCAACAGCAGTAATTTGACAAGTTTATCAATCACTTTACAAGACAAATCCTGATTAAATAAGAAAGGGACTTAATCTTTGCAATAAAGCATAAATCATGTGTACTGCTCGATAAGAGATAGGATCAATTTAATTTTCTACAGCTGTGCTACTGACAGGTATTGTTTAGAAAGCACCACAGAATCCCTTCCAGTAAATCAAGAACTTGCTTGGAAGTTGCATGTCCCTGCCTGGGCCAGAGGGGATGGGAAGGCTCTGCCTTGCTGTGCTGGAGCAGCTCCTCATGGCAGCCCCAGGCTGGGGGTTCCACGTGGGGACAGGCAGCTCTGCAGAGGGGACGGGCCAGGAGAGCCCTTAGCACTGGCAGAGTCCTGCCCTGCACAGGGAGGGGCTGTCCACTGGCCATGAGCATCCCCAGGGTGCAGCCCACACATCCCATGGGCAGGACATGTGTGTGTTTGTATGGTTTGTAGCTTACTCTGTATGTGGTTAGCCCAAGCAGGGCCTTATTAAACCCTCATACAAAGATTCAGGCTAGAGGGGGATTGCTGCGCCCGACGGTGAATCAGGACTCTTTGACTCCAGTATCAGAAGGCTTTATGTTTTACCAAAATGACTCTATTGAGCAGAAGGATTTTGGGCTATATCTGCCCAGGTACCCAGTTAACATGCTTTCTCTTTCATGCTCAGTACAAGACTGCCAGAATGCTTAGAACTCCAAGATAAAAACTGTCAACTTCATTGGTCAAGAAAGAGAGAAGGCTCCCATTCCCCATGTGGGAGACAGGGCAGCCAAACACCACCTGTCCTTGAAAAACACACAGCTCAGAGATATGTTTATTAAATTCTGTGTTTAGAAAATGAACTTTCCCATGGAAGGAAAAATTCAGCAAGTTTGCACCCAAGAAACTTATAAAATACCATAACTACCGAGGGGTGCCCAGAATGTCTAAAGCTTCTTACCTTTTCCTCCCTCCTTCAGGCCTTTCTTCTTCTTAGTTGTATTAGTTGCCCCTTTTGTTTCTGATTTGGTGACTGAATTCTTGTTGTGTATCCAATAGTGGTGTCCAGCGCTGCAGCTCAATGGCTTTGTTTGTAGGAGATTAGACGTGAAGAAAACTCGAAGTCTCTGACATGCAGCTGCTAGATCCCTGTGTTTTTAGCAGCATAGTTGCAAATGTATTAAGAAGTTGTTTAGCACCTTCATCTACAAAATCAGAATGAAGATACAGAGCTGAGAGCCAATATTTGTGCTCCAGTACATGTAGAATGCTTCTAACAAAACCCAGAATCTTCTAACAAAGACAAGTTGCAACTGTTTTACAGAGGGGACTAATCTGTGATGGCCTCTGGCTTGCTTTTAAAAAGAAAGAGGGAGGCTCAAGGTATTAAAATTTATGTGCTGTAGATTGTCAGCAGGGTGTATGAGGAACTTAATGTTTTGTAATATAAATTCTCATTTCTTTTAAATATACTCTCTAGGTTGTAGCTGTAATTTACTGAATATTTTTGAATACACTAATGTGTTTTTATTAAAGAATAGAAAATAGCTTCCTGCTGTTTGTGCATTACTTTTGGTGGTTTAATTAATTGTCTAGACTAAAGGTATGCTGTACTTAGTACAGATGTCTCCTGCAGCTAAAGGCATGCATTTCTTGAAGGGATTAAGTAGCTATGAATGCTGGGGAATGAATGGACTTTGGAAACCACCCAAAAATTTATTGTGTAATGATTTTTGTCATGGTGAAAGCTGCAGTGGCTGGAGTTCCAGGCAGAAAAATTAATCTCTTTCAACACAGCAAAGCAATTCCTGAATACTTCTGTTGATGTTCCTCTTCAAGAGCAAACTTGTAAATATTTGGGTTTTTTCTCCAGGTTGGGAGCCGTAGTCAGGCTGCCAAAATCAGAGAACTGTGGGCATCACAGTTTATTTGGGATACTGATGGAAATATTCTGCTGATCCTAAGAACTGCACATGTTCCTCTATAAACACAGTCAAGCTTGGACCTTGCTATGAGATTTGCTCCATACATAGTGTAGAAGGGTCCCATCACTGAAAAGTTTATGATTGAGTAAATAAAACCTAGGGATACAATAAACAGTGATGAAGTATAAAAAATACTAATATTTTAAATATGGAAGAAGAGGTATATGGAAATTAAAACTGCATTTGGGGTTTTCAGCTGAGAGACTGGCTGCAGTTAAATGAATCACTTATTGTTTCAATGTGCTGTTGTATGAAATGAGTTAGAATGTATTCCTCAGTACTGGTGAAAAGTGGTGGTCTGGGGGAGAGCCTTTGTGACACTGCATTGGGAGAGCCTTTGTGACACTGCATTTTATTGTCCCTATGGATTGCTCTTGGATTTCCTGGCTCAGCTTGTGAACTCGATTGCCTTTGGGCAGTTGGGGCTCAGTGGGCAGTGGGAGGAGATCATCCCTCTGCTCTCCTGACCTGGAGTTAGGGATGGCCACTGCACAGGGACAGGGCTCATGGGCTGCTGGCTCCAGGGACCCTGCAAACACCAGGGGTGCTCCAAGGTGCAGCTGCCTGAGCTGCCCTGCTGCAGTGCTGCTGCCTTCTGGCTTGCCTGGATTTTACAAAGAATAAAGCTTTAAAAACTTTCCTGTATCCCCCCTGTTCCCTCCCTCCCCCCCATTTCAGGAAAACAAGTGGATCAGATATTAAGGAACCAACCCTTTCATAGTCATGGGACATTTCCAAATACATTTTTTACATTTTGAGCAATAAAGTTGTACTGAGTTGTAGTTACAGGTAGTGCTTATTCTAAACTTCCAGTGCTGTTGTTGAGACATAACCTGTTCGGAATCTTGGATGAAAAGTATCAGAGGTGCTCTTTTTTCCTTCTTTTAGGGATGCATTCCTTAGCACACACCCTGCACTCTGTAGTATCATCACTGACCTCTCCACTACCACTGCATGTTTTCCTAAGAAAGATAAAACATTATGTTTTTGCAGTCTCACTTTTGATTGCTAAATTGTGAAATTTGTTATAAATCCTGATGATGATTCATTATACTGTTGCTCAGAGGTGACAGTGATTTTTAATGCATATTGAGTGAAAACTGTATGAGAAATTGCAGTGGCAGTATTAGTTGTTACAGTCATTAGTACTGATCTGATTGTGATTTTTTTTTTTTAAAGTTAATAAGTAATTCACATGCTCATGCAGGCCACCTTGGAAATGCAAGGTTTCATAAAGAGAAATGCACATCTTGAGAAGTAGCCTTGGAAGTTTTTCTAATGGCTCTAACTCCCTCTTGCTCTAGAGTTAATAGAAGAGAACAGAAATTAGATCACTGGAATTCATCTCACCTGCTTTCTCGATTTCCATTAAAACCACAATTATTGTACAAGGCCTTGTTGTTATGACAGCTGTGGCCAGTTCCTACATTTTCTTCTGAGATTCCTGAGCGCCCCAACCTTCCCAGCTGGCTCTGGGCCCTGTGCCATGGCAGGGGTCCCTGTGGCTGCCCAGGGCAGGAACACCCCACAGGCTCCATCTGTTCTGTCCCTGTCCTCTTTAAACCAGAGGGGGTTCCTGGATAGACTTAGGAGATTATTTTTCATGCATGTAGAACTTGGTCTGGGACCATACATTGTTAGTAAACTTCAGAAGACTTTCCTGGAACCCTTTGAATACAGTGTGGTTTTTTTCAGAGGGAATCTTTTATACTGATTTTGGAACATCCTCCAAGTCCTTCATGTGTGCAAATCATTTCTGTAGACATTTGCAGTCTTAAAAGCTACTTTCATGCTTCTCATCCTGTTTTGATATTTTCCATTGCTGTTGACTTTAGGAATGTAAGACATGGAGGCTCAGAATGAAAGGATATCTTGAAAGAGCTGTCATTTTAATGAGAAATGCTACTGGTTGAAGGTAGTCTCAGGATTTTAATTGAATAATTCCATAGATTGTCATTTTTGTTTGAAGCAGGAATATCATGAGCAGAATGAGACAAACATGAAAACCTAAGTACTGTAGAAGTTAATTTATACTTTTGCTTGATAAGGAATATCAAAAGGTATCATTGCAAGTTGCTTATATAAGTTCACACCTTTTATTTCTACATATCTATTTTCACTTCTAGAATGTCACTATTTGGGAAAATACCTGATATCAACCTTACATTGAAAAAGAAAAGCATTAAAGGCATCCATCCATGTTGTCTCTGATGTGGATCAAAGGAAATTGTATCAATTTGGGAGAGATGCTAAAGTAAACATGGAGAACTTGCATTATCTTCAGTTGGGTTCTTTATGTGCCTTGAGAAAGAAGACAGAGAAATGTGATTTTGGGAGTAGCAGAGAGCTCTGGGGCTGTCAGGAGGATGTCAGGATCTTTCTGTTTCTGAAAATGAATTGATCTTTAAAAATAGACTCCTGTATCCACATTTAGATATTAAAAAAAAAAATTTAAGAAATCTGAGTGTAATTAAGTTTGTGTGTCAAAACTCATCAGATTTTTTTAGCACTTCTTTTTTAGGGCTCGACACAGCTATTTTTATTTCATCTGATGAATTAAATCTTTGACTTCTACTTCCTTTTTATGACTGAATCTCTGCTAATCTCTGTTTGAAGTATATGCAAGAATATTATATCTATTCATTGTATTTTCTTTTTCTGGCAACAAAAATTTGCCATTCCATAGCTGAACATTAGAAGCACTACAAGTATCCATGATCTTTGCATTTATTATTTTTCTGTAGAGCTGTTTAAGAAAGTCAAAGAACTTGGAATGTGATATATTCTCAAATTAGAAATGAAGAATATAGATGGCCTTTGAAAAGGGAATTATGAAGATTTCTGAAAAGGCAAAATAAGTTTTTGTTGCCAGATTTAAAAAGATATTCCAGATTATGTCCTGTTCAATATAATTATTAAAATCAGACCAATATATTTCATGTAATAGGTTATCTATTAATAAGATGAAGTAATACCCATACCAAATCTTCAAAAAAAATTACAGATAAAGGTGACATTTTTTAATTTGCATTTTTGCTCACGTTTTGACGAATGCACATTTGGTCAGAAATAATAATCCTGATGATTGATTCTGTGACAGTTATTACCATCTGAGAAATCAAAAATGTTGTTTTTTTTAAAAATTGAAGTTAGTATTATTACACTTTTCAAAGTTAAATGCTTTTCTTGAGATTCTGTGTAGCTGATGTAACTTCTGTTGTCCATCCTTCTGCGCTGGTCCTTTCAATAGACTCCGATTTTTTGGATTGTGGGCTGACTGTGCCAGTTTGTCAGGAGATAAAGCCACATGTCACTTCAGGATGTGTTAGCAAGGGTTTTGTGTGTAAGAAACAGGAGGTAATTAATCTGTGCTGTTTGGAGCTAATGAGGCAGAATCATTGCACAGATTTGGACATCATGCTGATGGGGTCTGACGTGGTGATGTCAAACCTGCTGACAAATTTCAGAGGGGAGCAAAATGGAAACGATGACCTGTGACCAAGACTAAGTGAAGCCAGTTTGTTTAGTCAGAAGGCTGGAGAAGGCAGGACACTGGGGCTTCTCAGCTGCTCCTTGCTGCACGTCCAGCAGGGAGGTGGAGAGCAGCTGCTGCCAACAAAACACCCAAATACCCAAACGCCAACAAAGACCAAACCCTGAGTGCCTAAAGCAGCTGCTGAGCAGGGAGCAGGGACCTTCCTGCCCATGTCTCCTGTGAGGGATGAACATTACCCACTTTTACAGCTCTTTGCAGCCCCTCCACTTTGAAACCAGAGCTGTAAGGAACAAAACTCACCCTGTGAGGAGTCAGTGTGGAACTGCTGGCTCCGTGCTGGAAAATGGAGCAGTGACAATTTATCACTCAGTGACAACAGCAGCAGCCAACAAACATTTATGATGGGGTAAATAGTTCTGGATTATGCCACTGCTTTCATCAGTGCCTGTAATGCCATCTGAGGGGGTTTCTCCTCAGTGGTTTAAAAATGTGTTTCCAAGAACTTCATAAAACCCCTTTGAATAATTATATGGACAAAATTTTGTTAAATCAGCTGTGGGATTGTGTGTAGTGTTTGTGAAGTCAAGGTCATCATGGATGCAGGCAAATACCTTAGGTTGTATATTTTTTGGAAAGAGTAAGAAGCACTACAGCAGGCTAACTACAGAGGTTATAGAAACTCCTTTGTTGCTTGTTAAGAATATGTTTGATAAATATCTGTCACAGATATAACCAATATTCTTCAGTCTTTATTTAATGGCAAGTATGCATTATAGTCTTCTGCCATCTGTTCCAAGCCTCTCTTTCACTGATGCTATGAAAAATACAGAAACCCTCCTTTTCTTTGTCAGACTATGGGGTTTTTTTCCATCTTTTTACAGTATCACCTTTGAAGTCACTTCATTTTTTTTGTCATCTTGTATGATTTCTTTCCTGCTTGTGTCTATTTGTCTCAAACAAATAAATGCAATAAATAGTTAAAAGGGAAAAGTACTAAGCAGTAGGAAGAAGTAAAAATAAGATTGGAATCAGAAAGGAGAAATAATTGTATAATTACAATATTGTGTGTGCAGAACCCAAAGGGAATGCTGTTATAGAATGAAATGCTGCAGGAAGAAGGAGGTGTAATATAGAAGAAAGCAGTGAATAAAACAGGATAACAGTGCAGGTAAGGGGAAATTCAGAAAGCTTGTGGGAGTTGAAAGAAGGATGAAAACAGCCAAGGGAATGAAGAGAGAACAGCTGACAAATAGAAAGAGAAGCTGAAAGGGGACTCAAGTGAAGCAGATGGTGGGTGGGGTGGGCAAAGCAAGAAAGTGGAATAGCTGAAAAACTAGTTCAGAGGAGGTAGAAGAAATGGAAAACAGTGATATCCAGGGAGAGCTGAGTACAATGACTGGAGTGGGGAGAACAGCAGAAAAGTGCTGAAGGAAATTGAGTAGGAATCAATGGATGGGAGACAACAAAGAATTAATGTTTGAGAAGAGCAGACAAAGTAATTTCAAGCAGAAGAGCTCTACAGAGGGTTTTCATATCTTTCAGGCAAGTCCTATTTTGGAGCTGCTGTTGCCACCAGCTCTGTCGCTTCCTTTTCCAGGTGCAGGTTATTTATTCCAGTGTTAGTAGAGCTTCTCCAACTATTTTCAAAACCTGGTTTGATCTCCTGTTTGAGATCTCAGTCTTCCCAAATTTGACAAATATTATCACCCATTGCAGACACAAAAGAGAAAGCTTGTTTATCTTGAATTTCTTGGGACAAGGAATTCTGAAATGTTAGCAGTTCTGTGCAATTCTATCTGGTTTACTGTATCCTCTTGTAACTTGCATCCCAGAGATTTCACATTTCATTTCTCTACATGGATTTTAATGCCATTTACATTTTCACCTTCAGTAGGTTTTCTTTCATTGCTGTCCTGTGGCTGAAGCAATTGGGTTCAGTGAGTGGAGAACCTTCCCTGCACCAGCTCTCTGCAGCAAGGACAGTACTGAACACATTAGTGACCAACAAAGTGCTGCTGTGCCAGTGCTTTGGGAATCACACCACAGGAAGTCAAACACGGTTGTGATTCACACTGCTTTGTTTCATATGGCAATCAAAGAGGGAGATGTTAGCTTTTTTAAATTGCTCTTGGAAATCCAGTGAGTTGAAGTTAGTCTGCACTCAGTCTGTTGGTTAGTTGTTCAAAGTTTTGGGGCTGGAGTTCCATTTTAAACTTCTGTTGCTGGGGTAACACAGTTCTTGCTGAAAAAGGAGGAGACATTCATATCACTGATGTCCTGCCCATTAAAAAACAGAAGTAAATGAGTAGTTTATTAGAGATTGTATTATTATTTCTCATTTGTTTAAAATGTACTATGCTAATCTCATTGTATCATTAGAAGAATTTGAAAAGGGGAGTAGAAAAAGTGAAAAATTCCTCTAAATGTAGCTGGGGAAAAAAAAGAAAATATGCCCCAAACTAACTAAGGTGTCCTTGTGTGTGCCAGTCCGGTTGTTGATATTAGGGATGGTATTTTGCTGTTGCTATCTGTGTTGTGGATTCCCCAATGCTTTCCTTTTAAAATGAAGTTTTTTAGGTTTATGCAGTGATATTGAATCACATGGTGGGGAAAAAGTGTCAGCAGCTGTTAGAAATTGTTCAGAGATATGAACATCCCTGTGTGTCTTCACCCTTAAGTAATGTAATTTTCTGCAGAAATACACAAATTCTTCCCAGTGAAACTCACTTTTCCATGGAAAGGGACACTGTCTGAAAAAAGTAAATAGTCAGGTATAGAGATTAATACTCTATGGTGATTTTGTTTGATTTTTAATTATTTGTTAATTGTTCTTCACTGTGTTTACTCCATCAATACTTGGGATAAATCAGTAGTAGTAAATAAGCAATGCTTCTTAAAAAATATGCTACAAGTAAGATCAGATGTTTGATTTTACTACAAGCAGTGTTTGTCATCATTTATATGAAATTATGGATTATGTAGAAGAGAGAAATTCTAACTGGAGGTAGAAATTCTTCTTTCAATTACTTTGGTCAGGGATTGAAATTCAACACTTACCAGAACTGATCATTATGTTGAAAAATAAATGATCCTATCATTTACAGATATTAAGGGTTCATTATTTGCTATTGGATACTTTTATTTCCATTGCTTTATAGTGTAAATTATAGCTGCTTTAGAGGTTTCAAATGTTTTGGGGTTGCTAGGGCTTGGGGTTTTTTTTCCTTGTATTTTTGTCTTACCTTTTCTTTGAGGCACTTGTTTTGTTTTTGCTCTTTTGTTTTATGAGGAAAAACAGGTAAAAAAGTAAAAACTAAATCATGGAGTAGCATGTCTGAAGTCTGATGATTTAAAATTTGCACTGGGTTATTCTCAGGAAAGGAGAATTGTAAGTGATCTGGTGAAACAACTCGAAGTGCTCTGTTGAACAGGAACAGGTTTGTTCCCAAGGTTTGTTGCAGTGAGACTGAGCACTCTTGGAGCAGACGGTACTGGTGCCTTTGCTGGGCAGAAACAAAACCCTGCAGATCCCAGTTCTTCCAGTGCTGGAAATTTATCCATGTGGCTAAAAGGAGTGAAAACCTGTAGGCAAAGGCTGATGGATGGGGAAGGGGCACTCTCCCAGCCTCTGCTGCAAACCACATCAGCAATCCTACTCTTCACTTAGTGGAACACTGAAGTGGTAAAGCCTTGCATTCCCCATGGCCTGTCTGGATTTAACTTCAGGGTGCAGAGATGCAAATGTTCTTCCATGTTCTCACAGGGTCCTGTGGGACTTAAATTAAGATTCTTTTCCATGAGGGGAATAACAGCATAGTATTTCCTCTTTTTTTTTTTTCAGATCTCCCACATTTTATATTTGCTTGTGTTCATGCATGGGGGCATAATTAACAATGTTGATATTTAAGGTATTCCTGACTAAATCCTGCATGTTCATATGAATACAACAGGTCATGTATCTCAGAACTGTTTTTCAAGGCCCAACTAATATAGGCAGCTGTCATGATAGACACTCAGATCACTTAGTTCACACTGTCAGGAACTGCAGGAGGTAACCAAACTTTTACCAAAACCTGCTAAGATAGCTGGGGTCCCAGACTCAATGGAAATGGTGTTTACCATTCATACTCAGGAGCTGAAACCGTGAAAATAGGAAGGAAATAAGAAAGGCCACCAGGGCACGCATAAGGAGCTCTCACCCTGACTCTGTTTTGAAGAGCTGTGCAGTGTAGTTTATAATGTTTATATAAACAAGCAAATTTATTCTCAGACATGTGTGATAGATTGGAAATACATAAACTTTGAAATAAGTATTTTAGCCCTGGTTTATCAGAGGTCTGTCTCTGCACCTGCTTTTCTTCCTTTTCCTTTTCACCCCATACCTTTGAATATGTTGGCCAATTTTAGCTGTTTCGCAAAGGACTAGAGATCTCGGGAGAAATAAGTTTTGGTTTTTTTCTTCTAGCTTGTTTTATTTTGTGAGATGGGAGATAGACCATGAGTGCGTCCACTGAAACCAGTATTGGAAAGTTGCTTTATTTGACATCAGAGAATATGTATGAAGTGAGACACTGGAAATGAGCCTGTATTATATCACTGCTCACAGACTTCTAATACTTTCTGTTTGCTGTTGTAGGTGGATGGGTTGAACTTCTGGGGTAGTAGAGTTCATGACTCTTCAGATGGTATTTGCATTCATTTAATTAAGTTATTTTGCAGTCCACCCCATGACTTTGGATTTCAGTGGTGGAATAGTTAATAGCATGTATGCTTAGGCACTCTAATTTATAATCTGGCTATGCATAGAGAGAACTATGCATGCTCAGATTCTTTAATAATAAATATATTGGCTCTGATACATAATTCCTATTAGAAATCCGATTAGGAAAAAGCTGGATGTTCTTGTTTTTAAACTTAGGAGTTGTTATGAAAAATCTCTCAATCTCTGAAATATGTCTTAATAAGACAAACCCTGACAGAGACCAATTTGGACCCTTTCTCTAGGCATGGAAGCTTTATGAAAACACAGCAGAGTGTTTTTCTTTCATCAAATAATTTAGCAGCAGAGTTAAAGCAGCTGGAGCTGCCAGAGCTTCTGTTCCATGGGCAGCCCTGCCCACCAAGAGGCCCATGTAACATCTGGGGAGTCTGGGAGGTTTTTTAAGCATTTATCATTTTTAGCTGGGGTATAAATGGTCCAAATCCTTGTAAATGTTTAATGTGTATGTAAGATGCCATGTTCTCTATTCAAGTAAGATAAAACTCTTGTAGACTATTTCATGCAGGGAATACTAATTTAGTATTTTGCCAAAGAAAGCATTTGCTGGCTGCAAATAATAAAATATGCACATGGCTCTTTTCAATGATTTATTTCGCTTTCAGGGTGTTATATATCTGAATAGAATGGGAAGTTGGGGTTGGTTGGTTTTTTTTTTTTTTTTTTTTTTCACTAACTAGAGTCATCTTGAAATCAGAAGTCAAAGACTCTGGGAAGAACTTGAAACACTTGATTATTGAGTCAGGTGTGTAATTATTGAAGATCAGATGTACATCTGGGCATGTTTTGGGCAGTGTTTGTAGCTCCTCAGAGTGCTAAAATCACAAAGAAGGTGTGAAATAGAGCTTGTCATTGCTGAAGACTCATCCCTTCATTTGAAATATTCCAGAATTCCAGAAGGTATTTGTTCCAAGTAAGTTTATCTAAAGAGCAATTATTCTAAAGACTGAATCCCAAACTTTTTCACATCAGTAAGGAAAAATTCAGAAACCTGGGACAAACTGAAACAAAGAGTGGAGGGACTTAGCTTGTGGCACACTGATCCTGGGGCACTGACCTGAAGTGTTGAGGCAGAGTTTCTTTACAGCTACAGAATCCCACTGAAAGTAGGATGCTTTACACAGAGTGCAAATAAGAGAACTCTTCAGAGTTGGTGACCGAGTAGAAAAGTAATATGTACTTGTTGTTTCTCTCATTGTTTTGAGACACCAGCCATTGTTTTGTTAGGGGCCCAAAAACTCATCTACTTGGAAAGGAAACATGAAAAGTTACAAGCTTCTTCTAGAGAAAGCATTTTCCTTAGAGCTTTTGTGTAAAATATGAGAGAGGCAGTTTCCCAGGGTTTTCCTGAGGACTTTTGAAAGTCAGTAAAGAAATGCAGTAAATCTGTTACTACACTCTTGTGACTGTATTTTTATTTGTGCAATATAATGTATTCCAGAGAAATATTACTGTAGAGGGAAGTTAAGGTTGCAAATTGAAGGTTCTAAAATTGAGGGCTGCCATACTGAAACATCATTTTCCTGAAAGCTGTGCCAGATGGAACCAGGCTTGGGAATGTGGCTGGGTGTGTCACTTCTTGCTTTCCTGTGAGTGGGAATGCTCCAGCAGGTGCTGCTGACTGAGGTTATGTTCCTGTTTCCTGTTTTATAAACTCATGACTGGGCATTTAGCATGTACTACTTCAACCCAACAGCATGAATTTAATTAGAATCTATTTTGTCCTCTGTTTAGAAGGCAGGAATGATTTAGAAATACATATATAAATATCAGTGCTGCTGGCCCTTCAGAGAAGGCTGTCCCTGTGAAGTGCAGGGGTAAGTCTGGGCTGATCTATGAATAGTGGAAAGTGATATTGCCAGCTGATTTGTGGGTAAATGATTTGCTGTGAACTTTTCAGGGTTTGTAATGGCAATTTGTGTTTGAGTTAGGCAAATAAAAATATTGCTAAACTATCCCAAGTGATTCACTTAAAACAAGGAATGAAACCCCCTTAATGCAGATCCTTTGTTCACCTCTGCAGCTGGCGTTATTTTGAATATACTCATAGCAGCAGAATCCTGATTCTGGGGAACCTCACTGAGTGGCTTGGCCTCCAAATGCAGGTTTCTCTGTTCTGTTTTGACTTGTGGACATCTTAAAGTTTCATTCAGGATTCCATTTCTATCAGGAAAAGAAGTTCTAGTTAAAGACTACCTTTTGGTTGTATTCAATAGTAAGCCAAGGGGTTTTTTTGGGTAGGAATCTGTGCAGATTGGCCTTGCATTTCCTGATCTTGCTCTTTGTCTCTCTTTTCTACAATCACACTTCTGTGACCACTATTCCACATTTAGTGTAGAGGGCTTTTCTATACAATCCTGCAGCAAAGTGAGCTGTGTGCAATTGCTTCAATTTCTGCACCTGCACAGAATAGATATTTATGATCCTCAAGGAAGATGTGAAGGGCTAATATGCCTTCCATCCCCCAGTGCTCTTACCCAGACAAATGAAAACTTCCTCCTATCAGACTATGGATGAAAGCAAATTTAGGTTTTATGGTTAGGGAAGAACCTTTCTCATTGTCTAGTCTCAGCTCATAAATTTTCCTCTGCATTTTGTGCCTTTGGCATCCTCTTGACATATTTACAATTTTCTGCACAGTTGTGAGCATGAAATGCTAATGTGAAATAAAAGACAGGTATGTTGACAAAAATAGTGTATTTTTGAGGTGAAAACCTAGATTATTATTAGGTGATACCACTCTTTCCTCTCCTGTTCAGTGCTAGACACATTTTCTAAGCTGCTGCCTGAAGTAGAGAGCTGGCAGCACATGAAACTTCTGCAGGGGGCAGAAGCTGAGAATGCAGAATAGTTGGAATTGTTTAACTGGCAGCAATAGGTGCAGTGTGGTTTCTCAGAGGCCTGTGACCCTGGGCTGGCTGGGAAATTCCTGTGGCACAGGAGCAGCCAGCTGAGCATGGCTGGGGAGGGGAGCTCCAGCTGGGACGCTTCTGTCCAGAGCCTGCCCTCTTGGCTCAGGGCAACCAGGGTGCAAATGCAGCTAAGTAACAATGGAACCTTTAAATCCTCCATTTAGGGTTAATACTGCTGGTATGTGAATAAATTAAAGCCAGAGGTATGAAAAGAAATGAACATGGTAATCTGTGGTTGGCATCTAGAGTGAAAGTCACTTCTTGCATTAATAGTTTCTGGTGTGTTTGAACAGTGTTGTTGAAGCACTTTACATTTGGCAGAAAAAGATCCTAAAAAAGTGGCACAATGATGTAATTATTGATGCATACAAACCAATTATCTGTGCAGAGTTGTCATCCAAGGACACTACTGAAGCTGTTGTTGCCAAAATGTTGGTTAAAATCAGCATTGATGTGTTTTCATATTCAGTGCTGTTTCCCTGCACACACACATTCACAAAACATAATGGAGTGTGTGCATCTAACAAACAACAGAAAAAATCTGCTCCTGGGCCCTCTCATGAACTGTTCAGTTGAGATTTTCAAAGGAATCCAGTGAAATTAGCTCTCAGGATTTGTGTCTAAGGGGTAGCACAGTGCCTAATTCCTTTGACACCTTTTTATATGAGGAGGGTTTTGGGCTTCTTTTGCTGGATTGTTTTCTGTAACTGTTCTGTGCTTGGAACTTGGTCTGCACTGCTGAGAGCAGCACTACAATGTCAGAAAGAGGGAGGAGTAGAACTAACCAAAACAAGTAGTAGATGTATTGGGCAATAACATCTACCACTATCTACTCTAATATATTCTTCTGATCTAAACCAAGGCTATCTAATTTTCTAATTGCAAACCAGATTTTGAAGCATTTTAAGTAGGGGGGGAAATTGCTTATTTCAGATTAAAAGTATCCATCTGGTAAAAGAGGAGATATGAAAGAATGAGTCTGTTGAATATCCAGCTGTTGCTCTTCAAAATAAGAAGCTTCAAGTGTCTCAACGAACTGTAGGCTGAGAGTTCAAGGCAGGACATTTTACTTTCCAATTCTGTTTGCTAGAACCTTAATTTTTTTACCTGTGTTTTCTGGTCTCAAAACTAAAAAGTGTGATTACAGCACCACCTTCGTGTCTCCTCGAGGTGAGGAGTCTGGCTGGCCCCTGGTGGCATTGCTGTCCCCAGCCCATGGTACAGCTGGAGCTGCTCATCTCACCTGTCCTTATCTCTCAAATGTAACCTCAGGCCAGGGTCCTTAACAAAACTTAACTCTTAATTCTGAGCCTGCTCTATTGCCAATAACTATATCAAAGTGTGTTGTTTAATCTAAAAACTGTGGAGTAGTGTTGAACTTAATGCACAATTACTATGTGGCAGTTAATGACATTTACATATTAAACATCAAAAAGTGATTTTGCCTGTAGAAAAAAGATCTGACCTGAATAATTTCTGGAATGCTCCTGCAATGCAACAACCCAGCTTTATTGCTGTGATAATGACATTAACAACAGGATCTTAGTCCTGGAAGTTGGCAAGATCCACAAAACATTATCACTTTCACCTTTGAACTTTATTGTTAGTAGAAAATATCATTTTATTCCGTAGATGTTTGCTGTGTTTCCCCTGGATGGTGCTGGGAGCATCAGTCCCATGCTGCTGTATACTTCATTGTTCCCAAATGCTGCAGTACCAGGGCTGCACCACAAATGTCCTCTTGTATTCAGCTCGTGCTACATCAACCCTCTGTAAATACCCACACAGAGCAAGGATGGAGTGGTTGTGGGGAGTTTATGAGCACAGAAAAGGCTCACTGACATGGCTGGCTCAACTCTCGCTGTGTTTGCTGAAGCTATTGCCAGTGGTTTAAAAAGCAATCAGGAGTATTCGGCTGCCAGGGATATTTCCACATTTTCCACCTGCCTGTGCTTATCAGTGGGTACAGCTCCTGACCTCAGTGGCTGATTTCTTGTGAATTTGTGTATTTTGGTGAGAAGCAATGCTTTTTGCCTAATCCAAATGCCATTTAATTCCCCCCCAAGGCCCATCAAGTGGTAGGAGCCTGTAAGACTCATTCCAACACTTATAATTAACTGCCTGAAACTTGACATAGCCTTAAATTTTAAAACAGATTTTATAACATTTGTAAACAATAGTTAGTGGAAAAAAGGTAAAACTGTATGTGTAATTCTGTTTTCTACCGTACACAATTTGCAGTTCAAAGTGAATATATTTAAATGAACTCCCCTGCAGCTACTGTTTACAGTCGCCTTCAAAGAATGATGAAAGCTTTTAAATAATGTAGAATATTACACGACTTGTTTTTCAAAACACATGCACTGACTGTTTCAGAGTGAAAAGTCTGTGTTTCAGATCAGATGGATTGCAGACAGCTGCTGTGTTGCTGAATGATACAGATGGAGTGGAAAATAAATGTAGGGAGAAGACTAAGGAGATGAAGGATTCTTAAGATGCCTTATGTCTGAACAGCAATAACTTAAAGGTTGATTAGATTATCTCATCCATCACCTTGATAGCTAAGGAAATCTCACTCTCTCTTCCAAAAAAAACCCAAAAAAACCAAACTATCTCTACTGTGTTATAAGTGTATTTTCTGGGAAGGGGCTGTGCTGCTGTTTGTATTCTCTTCCCCAACTCCTACTTGAGTTGTTACCTATGACCAGCATTTCTTGTCTATGCCCCTTTGTCAAGGAAAGTCTTAGGTGTCAATGTAATGAGGCTGTTACAGAGTTTAGGATGCAGATGGGCATTTCTCCACTAGATGATACATTTGAGTCTTTTTAGCCAGGAATTCCTTCTCTTGATGCATTTGTAATGAATTAACTGCTGCTTTTGTGTGTGCATCTTGACAAGGTGCAAGATAAGCAGAGAGAAGACTGGCCTGGCTTCATGCTGGTGGCTCATCAGCCTCCTATCTATCCACCTGGTTTTGGATGTCTGCTGCATTTTAAATTAAGCCTTGGGCTGTCAAAATTGCACAGCTTACATTGTGAAAGAGTGCTTAAATTTAACATAAAATATATCTACACAGACTAGAATTACTGCCTTGTAAAAGCCTGGTTAAAGATGCAATCAGAAATGTAATTATATGTATTTATGGGATAATTAGGATAAAATTTTATTTTACCTCCCCTCAGCCAGAGAATGAGTTATGCCCTGAGCAGTAAGCTCTACACCTTACAATTTCTAATTTCTTTTAATAAAAAGCTGTTATTCAAAACTAGGGGCAAGCTAGTATTCTCTAGATTCAGAATTGAAACAGATAACGCTTTCCTCCCTCAAAAGTGAAATTACAGAGAAATAAGTTATTCCATCACTGTATTTTACTTATGATATCTTTATAAATGTGGTGTTTTGCAGAAGCAGAGTAAAAGAAATGAATCTTTAATATTTTTATCACAGTGAGAGTTAATGAATGGGAAAGAAATGTAGTTTCTTGCAATAGGAAGCAACGTTACTAAAATTTCCTTCCCTTAATTGGGGGGAAAGAAGTCTGATGAATATGCAGAAAATATCCATTTATCATAACATACACATTGCAGTAACTGGAAACAACATTCCTCTGTAATATTCTTCTTAAAATTCAGTTAAGGTTTTGAAATATGCTTCTCAGCAGGGCAAAACAGCCTCTGTGGAACTCTATTCTCCAATGCTTTGGTTGTTTCCTTATTCTCTAATGTCAGGAAATTGAAGAAAAAAATCTAAGAAAAATAAAATAGAAGCCTTGGGGCACATGACTGTTAATCTGTACAGCTGAGAGGTGACATGCAGGTGAGGAAATGGGTTTTTCCATTTATGAGTTATTCTGCTTCTGCTCCTTGAAGACTGATATTTAAAACCAAACCTCCCCTGGTTGTTTATTATGTGAAACTGTACTTCATGACTTAATCTATGTATCTTTTGCAACCATGTTACTGAATGTGAGCAAGTTGGAGGTCGTGGTTTCACAGCCTGTTCTCTCTTGGGGTGTCTGCACCACTCAGCTTTGCCTCCCAATGTCTCTCCAGCCCTCTAAGAGTCAGTTTATGTCTTTCTAGGCTAGGAGTAGCAGCATGGCAATAATTTGAGAAAGGTTCTGCAGAAACATATCTGCAAAAATATAAAGATACTAAAGAAAATAATAATGTTCTCCTTCAGATATTCTTTCTTGGGCTATAGGTTTTATGTTACCATAAGAGAAGGAGATAAGCCATCATCCTGTGATAAATGAGTAATGAAATTGTTGACTCTCACAATTAAAGGGCAAATATTATGTATATGCTAGGAGAAGATTTATAGGTTTATAGTTATGTTCTCCTCCCTTTTGCATTGTTCTCACGGGATGGCCGGGGCAGTTTGGGACATTTGGAAGGGTCGGCTCGTTACCATGGCAACAGCTGAGCTCAGTCAGGATGTCAGGAAGGGATCCCCACCACTGGGCAGTGGAGAAGGATTCGATGGACAGAACTTTGGGAGGGGCCAAAGGGTTAAAAGGCAGAACATCCCCAGTGTGGATGAGCACATGGTGGGACAAACCCTTTGCTCCTGGCGCCGTGTTTATCTTCTCTCTTCAGTCTTCTGTTGTAATTTTTGATAAGGTTTTAATAAACCTTTTAAAATTTTTGAAAGTGAGTAATGTTTCTCACAATCCCTTGTCCGAGAAATAAAAGAATAACTAACAGAACTTGCCCAAGGAAAAGGCATTTATTCGTTGGCTCCTTCAGTACAGTCACCCTTAAAAATAAGCCTAGTTTTTAAAATAAAAGGTTCCAAAAGTAGTATTGTTTATTATACTATTTCTATATTATTAAATACATTCCTCATATTCAGATCTTAATGAACTGTGTAAATAAAGTCAAGATGACCCATGTTTATGCATTTAGGTTTTGATGTACTTTCTTTAAATTAAGCAAATGATAGAAGGGAGTGTGCACGATTTGGAGGCTGCATGTCTCTGTTCAACTGCTTCTTTTTTGTAAGAAAGCAAACACTGAAAGACATTTTTTCTGTTATACAGTATGTAGCAGACACGATTTAAGAAACATAATCCATCATTTTCAACTGTTCTACTGACATGCATAAGTAGTGGGGGTAACAGATCCTTGGGAGTTAAAAATTGAGTCATACAAGATAGATTTGTGTTTAATCTCAATGAAATGTCTTCCTTCCAAAGCAGATCTTTCAGCCAAGAAAACTTACATACAAAAAGTTTATTTAATTTTGTAATAATTGTTGATTTGTGTAATATGACAAAGCTTTAAACTGAACAATTACACTTGTCCTGGGAGAAATGTCAGCAGGGGCAGAAAGCAGGAGAGCCTGTGGGAAGCCACAGTGCTGCTTTTTCCTGGGACATCTGGGCTGGAGGATGATGTAAGAAAAAGATGGGGTGGTGGTGGTCATGGGCTCTCTGCTGCTCCCCCTGTGCAGTCACTCAGCCTGAAGATTGTCACTGGCACTTCATGCCCTCCTCCCACCCCTCCCTGTGCCCCCTTCGTGGAGGAGAAAGTGCAGAAGCAAGAGAAAAATGGCAAGATTTCTCTCTACTCATCAGTGTGCCCGTGAAGGATGGATTCTTCTGGGCTTGATGCAGTTCTCCAGAAGACAACTTCAGAAATTGTCAGCAGTATGAACATCCCAAAGTGCTCTCAATGCCTTGAGAAGGTATTGTGATGTGTGTTTAACTCTGCTGGCAGAGTAATCACCCCCTCGTTAGACTAAACTGCATCCCAGAATGATCAGTAAAGAAGTTTGATCCTCTGCTAATGTTTTATATGCTGAATGAGGCATGCTGTCAAAAAGTGTTTCATGCCTCATCTACCACTAAGTGCACTTCCAAGGGCTTTTAAAGGATTGTCTTTCTCATTCATCCCGCAGAATGACCCTGAGAATTGATTTCATTATCCAGGCAAGTTAGTACTGTGCCTTGCTCTGGATTAACTGCAACTCTGGAACCGGTGTTCTTAAATTGAAATGATGTTTTCACCTCGTGGTTTCTGAAGCCAATCAAATGGAAAACAGGAAACTGGCAGAAATCACCTGTGGGAAATGTAGGAATTCCTTTGTGCATTCGCATTTTAGAACTACACTGAGATGGACAGCGATGGCTGTAAAGATATTAATTTGGATTCATGCAAGCATCCAGTCCTTAACAAGTGTAAGCCAGTATATTGCATAAAAGATATGCATAAAAAATATGCATTAAATTGCACATTGCCATGTCAGTGGACTGGGTTCTGAAAACTGTATTTTAAAGGATTTTAGGAAAGGAAGAAGAAATTACAGAAGTCCATACAGTTCCATCTATGTTTTTATTGATAGCATCTGTAAGAAATTGATATGAAAATATAATTTAAGCTTCTCTTTAACACATCATATGATCTTTAGAAATTAAAAATTTATATTAATCTTCATCCATTTAGTGAAGCTTGAGTATCCTTTGTTCATTGGAACCAGGTTGTTTCCAGCATTGTCTTTCTCTGTGTATGTTCAGTTCCATCCATACCAAAGTTGTCTTATCTTCATTCTCCTGTGTTCCTTTTGCCACATCACACTTGACATCAAAACAAGAAGGTGAGCAGACAGTGTTGTAATTTAGCACCATTGTCTGCAATGTCCTTTTGTGTGGTACTGAACAGCTGGACACAGTGGCTTTCTCAAAGTCAGATCATGTTGAAATCTGGGATAATGTCACTAATTGCTCTGTAGCCACAGGTTATGGGGATTTTGAGAAGTTCTCCCTGCAGACCTGTATTGGATCCCAAAGAAAGTTTTGGATGCTGAACAGGATCTGGTATGGTCTTTTATAAAATATTGCCCAAGAGGTTTGAGGCCAAGAGAACCTGTTGGGATAAACTCTTTAGATCCAGGAAAAGCTAGATTGACATACGTTGTACGTTAAGGTTAAACAAACCCAAACTGATAAAAGATCAAATTAGAATTCTTCAACACAAAGAGACTCCCAGGAAGAGCCTTACATGTCCTGATGTCCATTTTCTTACACGGTGACCATCACCCAAAGGAGCAGAAGGGAAGCTAAGTGGAAAGAAGCTCATGCCATTGGGAAAGCCCTGGCCATTGCTGAGCTAAGCCATGTGACCAGAAGCCTGCAGAGATCAATTAAAAAGGGGGTTGGTGGTCATTTTGTAACCACTAATAGCTCTGTTACTGTAACTGGAGGAAGAATAACCACAGTGAATATTAAGGGAAAGAAGACAGCAGTTGCTTGTCCTGACCTTTCAGCACACTCTGTGCTTTCTAATTTCTGAAGTTTCAGATAGAGAGGTAAATATGCCACAATTTCTTGCCATTATATCACCAGGCTACAGAATTTCTTTTTAATTGAAAGCCTGGAGAATTTGAAAGGAAAGAATCATCCTGATCATTATAGCAGAACTTCCCTACCTGTTTTATTTTTGCCATCAGCACACCTGTGGAAAACCAGGTCTTTGGTCTTTCAAGGGCAAGATAAATTTGTGTTTCTTTTGAAAAGGACCTTCACTGGAAATCTGTCCTGTAGAGAATACTGATTGTAATGAAAGAAAGATCTTTGTATCTTTATTGTCCATAGCTCAAAATTATAATCTTGTGTCTAAGAAAGTACAAGTCAAAATATATTCATCATATGCCTCCAGCATGTATAAAAATATTATTTCAGAAGAGTTCTGCATCCTGAGAAAATCTCTGCTGAAATGGGATGAGACTGACTTTTGGCAAATATTTGAAGATGTCAAAGATTCATAAGTTTGGGATTTGAGTTAGTTCTTTATAAAATAAAATTTGATTATGTATCAGAGAGTGAGGGGAATATTTAATGAAAAAGGTACTTCCAGGCTTCAGACTGAATGTACAAGTATCATCCTTTAAATATTCTATAGATCATGAAGCCACTTGAGTCTGATGCTTAACAAAAACAAACACATTTTTCTGTCTAGTGTGATTCTGTGTTCTTGCTACAAACTTCTGGTATGGCCCATTTTGGAAATTATTTAATTGTAATCTTATAAATTGACCTTTTAAATTGTGAAGTATAAAGATTACTGATGACAGCCCTAGATCTATGGTGCTTGTCCTTTTCTAATCTGGGTGCAGTTCTATCTACGCTTTTACAAATTCCTATTTTAAACCTTGAATGACCTTATGGGGAGTCCTTCCATTCAAAAACTTTATTTGGATGCCTAAAAATGGCACCAAGATTCCTGCATGTACCTAATGAATTTATTTGAAACACTGCACAGGACATAGTCTGTAACCTCTCACCTCTCACTGTCAGTGCCTGCTAAACCTTTTCGAGTTTCATGGTAATTGCTTCTTGTTTTTCACAGCAATTTATAAACTGACACATCAATGAAAGGAAGTGGGAGGCAAAGTCTGTGTTTTGTGACTCCAGCAAAGGGACAGCACTCTTAGTTCTTCATCTAATGTGATCCATCTTTAATAGTTCTCGTTAAATTATGATCAGGTTGAAAGAGGAGTTCAGCTCTTCAGTGTTGGCAAGGTCATCCCTGTGTGATCCAGGCAGAGAAGTGCATTTCAATAATGTGTGAACAAAGCCCTGTCTTGATGAAAAGGAAGCACTGGCTTTTGTTTCAGAGGTCATGTAAAATATATATTATGATTAAATATGTAAATGTCTTTTCATTACTTGAACTTTCCTAGTTATCTCTCCTACTGTCATCTTCTGCAGTTTTGTTATTCATATAAACCAGATTTCTACAATCTGAGTGACATGCAAATATTATCTCACATATGTTCAAAACAAGTATATGTTTTGAAAACTATTATTCTAGTTTTTATTTATTAAAATAGATTATGACTTCCTGAAGTCATAGTCTGTGACAGATGATGAAACAGAACCAAACTTCCAAGAGTGTAATCACAATTTCTGCTCAGTCACTGTATTTAAAGAGGCTCAGATGTTGCTTATTTAGCAAATTATCTTTTCTACTTTATAATCAAATATAGGGTTTAGAAAAATCTCTCATATGGTAAGTGATTAATCTTTTTAAAGTATAATCCTGAAAAGCAGCAAAGCAACTTTTAGGTTTATTAGTTATGACAAAAGCCTTTCCAAGTGGGAATGAAGATTTCCCTTTTTTTGTGAAGAGTTTAAAAGTGGAAGGTAGCTCCCTGGTGTGACATGTTTTGAGAAAATACAACTTCATATGAATAGATTATAGCACTTTTGAAAAGTTAATTTATATTATCTGAGCTGGAATTGTTAAGAAATTATACAGGGGGGGATCTATCTGGTCCTGCTCATTGGACTCAGTCATATGGAACTTTCTGGGATGTTTACTAAGTGTATTTGGAGAGCCAGCCCACAGGGGCAGGGCAGGTTTCCTCATTGCTTGGCTGGAAAAGTGCTATCAGAAAATTAGTTTGGGAGCTTAATAATACTGGCTTGTGACTCTGACCTTCATTTCATTTGATGTGAAAGATGTAAATACTGGAGAAATACTACAGAAAAATTAAAGAGAGAAAAAGGAACACAGGCAGAAAACCCCCCCAAAACTCAGAGAAATTCATATGGATTTTACCTACCTAAGCAAGAGGAGCAATGTGAGGAGTTAAATACTGAAACCAGGCTGCCCAGGTGGAAGGTGGAAGTAGAATGGTGGATTGCTGCAGGGGTTGGGAATTTGAATGGACAAGGTCATGGGCAACCAGAGGAAGCTTTGCCCCACCTTTGCTTCCATCTCAGGGATAGGCTGAATGACTTCCAGAGGTGGCTTTCAACCACAAGGATACCAAGACTCTATGAAAGCAGGCAGCAGTATTGCTGAAAATCTGGCCTGCAGTTTGATTTTGGAGTTCAGCAGTACCAAATGAGGAGACTGCAGTCACCCAGAGCTGCTCCCAGGCATGCAGCAGCGTGCAGAGCTGTGCTGTGAGATGGGAAACACTCGCTGCCAGAGCTGTGTGTGCAATACCTGGGTTATCAACCAGTGCATCAGAGCTCTAAAGATTGGCTGCAATGAGGTGTCAATGCAATTATCTGTTTGTGACCCATCTGAGCACTCTGCAAGAATCTACATTAAATACTCCTCATTAACAAGAATGCATATCATGATCCAATTCACATTTTCTTAGAGAGTTAGGATTGCAAGTGGCTTGTTTTGCAATTGAATTGCAGCAGCCATTCAATAGAGGTAGAGG
Organism: Dicaeum eximium; assembly: GCA_013396995.1. NCBI lineage: Eukaryota > Metazoa > Chordata > Aves > Passeriformes > Dicaeidae > Dicaeum > Dicaeum eximium. The sequence goes on along the minus strand of VWZP01006690.1, from coordinate 184,144 downwards.
TTCATTAGTACTTTGCTAATTGGCATCAGTAAGTTTAAGGATCAAGAAAAGAGACTAGAAAGTAATGTATCTGAACTAGTTTCCTGACCTCGTTCCTGTTGCTAGATAATGTCAGACTCTGAAAATGCTGGCACCGAGTGAATAGTGTATAACCACTAGCTGGTAATTGCCAGAGGAGAAATGAGAGAGGTAGTGAATTTTGAAAGTCTTCAGCCTCACTCTTAAGACAAGTCAAATACTGTTGCCATGAAAGGCAGTCTTATGAGTCTCTGTACTGCCATTAAGGAAAAGGAATTGATCAAAGGTTTTAAACAAGGTTTCTATGGGGTTTGTTGCACCATGGGCAATCACAGCTAACACCTTTTCCTATCCAATGTTGAAGCCTGTCTGTATTCATGAAGACATTTATTTTTCAAAGGCAGCTGTCAAATAGTTAATCTAGTTAGTCTTTCTACTGATGCTTGTGTTTAAAATTTTTAAAATTTCTTAGCTGCCCAGTAAATTGGAAAGAAAAATAACACTGAAAATCCATATGCTTAAGCTATGTTTTCTTTGGTGGTCTCTGAAAGCCCTTGGAGCTGAGGTGTTGGACTGTGGAGGGCAGGCAGCTCTTGCCAGAAGCACAGCACAGTCCTGTCTGTCTTCTTGTCAGGGATGGAAGTGGAATCTGCCACCACAGAGTGTGTGCTGCCAGGCAGACATTCCTCCTTCTGCGGTACACTGCTAGCTCTCTTAGCTCTCATCTCATTTAAAGTGGATTCTTAGCCCTTCCTCTTCCATCTAAAGAGGATTTCTTTGTTATGCAGAATAACATGGGCTTGAAAGAGTCTCTGGAGGTCATCAAGTCCAGCCTCTGCTTAAAGCAGAGCAGGACTAGCTTTAAAATGAGGTCTGGCTCCTCAGGGTCTTGCTTAGTGGAGATTGAAAGTCTCCTAAAGCTCTTCTGAGCCTGATGGAGGCACGTGGAAAAGAACAATGTCCTACACAGAGAGGGCATTACCATAAACTGCCAAAAGTCTCATCCAGCCAAGTACTCACTTCTGGAATACCTGGGAGAGAGAACTGCCGGGAATGAGCTGTGGTGCACTCTAGTGGCTCCAAAGTGGGAGGAATTGTGTACAGAGCAGCCGAGCTGCTGGAGCTGACTCTGGGGTCTGTGGGCGATAAAGATGAAAAGGATCTGAGCTGTATTCAAGGGCTGTGTGTGTGTGACTACAAAGTTGAACAATCTACACACCCACTGAAAGGCAATTTGGAATTCAGCAGCAATGTATCCCTCAAGGAAAGGGACACAGTTCATCGATGGCCATAGAAACACTGAAAATAAAAACTGTAGAGGACAGGAGCACTGGTGTAGCCGTGCTGTGGAGGGGGAAGTGCCGGTAGTTGATCTGGCTCTCTGGGTGTGCCTGGGTGGGGCACAGAGAGCTCAGGGAGTGAGTGACAGCCACCTGAGGTGGAGCTGAAGCAGGAGCATGGATTTCAGGAAAACTCTCTGGAAAGCTGTGTTGAAATACATACCGTGAAGCTAATCAGTGATGTCTTCCCCGACTGCTTTAGGCTATTGGCACTGTGAAGGTTGGACTGTGAGCTCTTGTCTCTGCTGCATTTCTTTCCACATGAGGCAGCTCTGATTCAACGAATTTGGATCTGGAAGAGCAGATCACTTTGCATTTTTGCAGACTTTTGGGTGCATGCTGGCCATATTAGCCAGCAAGTTATCTTGAAATAACAACACAAACCAAACTCTTCTGTTATAAAGTAATTTGTACAAATTCCTCCTACTTCCATTAAAATCTGGGAGGGTGGGATGGCCTGACTTTGCTGATGCTCTGACTCCCTGTAGTTTACCCCACACATTACTTTGCAGAAAGTGGAATTTAGGAAGTGTCAGGAAAAAATGGTAATTTGAAACTAGCAAACTTCAGCCTGTCCTTATGCTTGGAGCAAAGGTTTGTCTTGCAGCCTTGCCTAGTTTAGTGAGGTCAGCAGGTTCTGAGTGTATAGGGAGTTTCAGTTAAAATTTATAAGTGTCCACCTGTCTTAAAGAGCTCTGGTCTGCTAAATGCATGTGAATTCACTGGGATAAGGTACTGGGTTTAGAGAAAGTACAGGTTTTTTCTTCTTGCTGCTCTTGCTGAAAATTCTTGTGCTGCCTGATAGCTGATAACCAAATTTCAGCCCAAGTGAGACATTAACCTTGCACTATCCTCTGTCTTCCTCAGCAACACACCCACATCCTGACCATCCCTCATGGCAGAACTGCAGCCAGCAATTACCCAGATAACACTCACCAGCAGGTTTGATAGTGCTTCTGACATGGAACACTGGGCCTGTAAGGCCAGAAACCTTTCTCATTTGGCTCATGACTCCCATTATTTTCCTAATGTTTTTCTCCTCCCCATCACACCAGCGCACATGCAAATCTTCTGAACTTTATTCTGGATCTGTGAGTTGAGTGGAGCATAACTGGTTGTTAGTCAGGGCCATGGGGAGAAAATTTATGGAATAGCACTGAGCACCATCTGTGCTCGTATGTGAAAATGCATTAGGGTTTAAAATGTCAACAATAAATTAGGCCAGGTGCTCCAACATAAAAGGTTTACTGCTGTTCTCCTGTGAGAAATCTAATTATGATATTTTACTTGGTAAAATGGTAGATGCTGATGTACAGTGTACTGTCAGCCTTCTAAGTGATGATTTCTTCCTTTTTCCACAGTTTACCACGGAAAGCTAATTTTCATCTATTTGTCTTACAAGTACAACAGTTACCCATCTTGGTATTTGCACTGTCTTGTCCCTGTAGTATGAGATTTTCATGACTTTCCTGTCACGTTTGCTGCAATCTCTTTTGTGATGGGTAAATCATCTTCACATGCACTGTTCCCAAGCAACCCAGCTCCTCTGAGGCTGGGTTTCCCTGTATCCTCAGGGAATGGGTGCTCCACAGTTTTCACTCCATTTGCCTCAGTCTGTGCTGTGCTGGTGAGACAAGAGCTTGGCCATCATGTGAAGATGATCTCTGTTGCAGTGAAGTGAGATATTGTAGAAGGTAACCAGACATTCTAAGCCAAGTGGCTCATTATAAATACTCATTTGAAAGGGGTTTTGGTGCATGTTTGGGTGAGATGTTAGCAACTCTTGACAGTAGAAAGAAAAGCCACAAGAAGGAGCTAGATGAACAGGTACAGCAGAAGCTTTTAGTTGTGTTTTTGTATTCATGGAGATCTATGTAGATAAGTGATTGACTACATAACAAATAGGAAAAGATACAATAGGGCCAGAAAAAAGCAGATAATTTTGAGTTAGCACTGTTTGGCTTGGCATAATGTTAGTGGTATTACTGATCAAAGGCAAGCAAATGGGTCTCACTGGTGTGGTTACATGATGCACTATTTGGATCTGTACATTGTCAGATGGAGTTAAAAATTAGTTGTCTGCCTGAACACTAGACTGCCTAGTTGTCAACTTAAGCAAGCTGTGTATCTCATTCAACGTGATGAAGAGTTTTTGGAACAGAATCCTGTAGTAGAAAAGAAACTACGATGAGAGCTGTCAAGTCTTGCTGATTCAGTCTGTGACAGGCAGTTTGCAAATGGAAAGGGAGATGAGATATCCTTCTAATTCTACTATGTTCTCCACTTGAGCTGTGTGACTGAATTCTGAGCTGCTCAAGTCACACTTTGTCCTTTAAAATCAAGCATGGATGAGGGAGAGTGCTAGGGTCAAATAAAAGGCCATGGAAATGGTGTTGGGAAGAAAACAGTTTCCAAACTTCAACAGAAAGTTTTTCTGGAGAAAATAGCAAAAATAAAAAGAGGCCTCCAGATGAGTGGCTGACATTTAAATGCATTTTCTCGCTTTCTGAGTGCAATAGAGAACCACTGAAGTATTGAATACTAAAGTCACTACAAGTCTGTGAGTGTGAGGGGAGCCCTCTGCAGTGCTGTCACCTGTCACAGGCCACACAGAACTGAGGGCCACCTCTGACCAGCAATAAGAAAGAAAGGGACCTCTGCAGGTCATAAGTAATGGATTTCTTTGCAGAGATTTTGAAACACCACTGACTAAACCTCTGATCATCTCTAGCTGAGCATGGAATTGTGCAGCAACCCCCAAACCTATAATGTATAAACTGTACATGAAAATCCCTACGGCATTTAGCAGAAAGCCAGTTCATTTATTCATTGCAGCAGCTGTCACACCAACCTGTACTTGGTGTGAGTTGTTTGGTTGTTTTGATATTGTTAATGTTTTATGTTTGAGAGGTTGTTTGACATTAGCATAACAGAAAGTAACTCACTTCAGTTTTTCTGAAGGATATAAATTATGTTTAGCTGTAATGAACTTTTTGAGGACCCTTGTGACTTGATGTGAGTTTCTGAAACATGCTGCATGGCTGACGGAAAGTTGAGAATAAAAATCACATAAAAGGTGTAAGAGTAATATGGTAAATTGTTTTCTCCATTTAAAAGAACCCAAACATGAACCCAACCCTGAACTAGTATCAAAAGTCTAATACTTTAGTTTAGAAACTAATAGTTGTGAAATAGGGATAGAAAAAAGCATATGTCACATTTTATATGGGCAGTGTTGTTTCACATTAGATGTCTACATCCACCTACATTCTCTTCCAAATACGTAAAGATGAAAAAAGATTGATTAGATGTTTTTTTGAGTGCAAGTCTAGCACCACACTTTCATGCTAACTCTAAGTGCTGCTCCAAGACATTCTCAGAAAACTGTGAAATCTTGGAATATATTACTACATCACAGTGGTTATGTTTATAGTGTAAATTCCAGTTAACTTGACATTATACCCTTCTTGACAGTTGGCTGACAATAAAATTTACCTGCAGTTACTTCTGACAGTGGTGTTAGCTGACTGATACAGTGACCTTTTGGAACACTTGATCAAAGAAGTCTGATTAAGATTATTAGAGACATTCTTTGCAGCCCCAAACCAAACCCACCAAAATGTAAAATTTGTTATTCAAATGCATGATCCTTGTCTCACTTTGGTTTACAGTTTTTAACCTCCTGTGACATACAGAAACTTGTGCCCTGGTAACAGAATACTCACTTGCCAGAAACCTAATGAAGAAAGATGGGGTTGCAAAATTGCAAACTAAACATGAATAAATTACCAACTTACTGAAAGTAGTCATCTACCAATTTCTGCATTTAGTTCACCGGAGTTTTAAAACTTCCTTAAACCTAATCATGCTTACCTGATTTCTTTTCCATACTTGCCCAGGATTATTAATATTAAATACTCTCAGCATCAATGGGAATTTAGATATGGAGCAGAAGCTATGTCCCACTGGACTCTGTATCCAAATTTTTAACCGGTGTCTAATAGACTTTATTTCTATTTATTTTTTATGAAACATTTTATTATTAATAGTGTTCTCAAAATAAGCTAATGAACAGTAATAGATTTGCATAATTATGAAAACTGATAATTTATTCATGGCCATGGCAGACAGAATAAAGGATTGGCATCAATTCTGCCAGCAGTTTGCTGAGAGAACACACTGCTCTGCACTCTGTTTTGGGGCTTTCAGTGGAACAAAAATACAGGAAAATTCCACCTTGCAGAAGTGTCCTATTTGAAATGTTTTGTAAAATAGTTCCAGTTATAAACAGAGTGCCAAAAACCTCGAGAAAAGGTTTAAACTGGGTTTATTGAAAAGGCGAACAAATGATGGGAACTGAGTTAGTCTCAGCCCCTTCTATGAGCCAGGCCTCCCGAGAATTCAGTGTACGCACTAAGTCAGCTTCCCAGTGTTTACACTGTATCCCCCCAAAACTGGGCTGGGGAAGGCTTATTGCTCAAAGGACAAAAAGCAAAAAGCCCTGCTCTGAGCTGTGCACAGTGTTTTATAATGCCCTCTTCACAGGGATGGGTGCGTTTTTCAATCCGGCTGAGGACCGGCTGGTCCTAGGGGTTCTGATAAGTGCAGGTGTTCCTGGCCGATCATTCCCGAGCAGCATCGCGGGGTGGGTCGATGGCTGCACCAATCCCTGGCTGTCACACTAATGTCACTCCAATGATGGTATTTTCCTCAACATTCTCTGTCAATCATGATGTAATCCTGTGATTACACCCGAATGCGAAATCTCAACATAGAGCTTTACCCAAAAAACTCCCCAAAATCCCTGAGAACCCACAAAACTAGTAATTGTTTTAGAACTCCCAAGGAACTCCTCCCCCAAACTGTTTAACTCACAAAGTTTTATTAATTTACTGTAATGAATTGGCCTACGAAAAGCCCCCTTCATCTACTACAGTTCCAAAATAATTCTGAAATTGAAAATGTATAGATTTGATTTAAAAACTGTTGAAATGTAAGAAATAGCATATCCTGTCAGCAGGTGTGTTCTGGGTGCTGGTGATTAGAGCAGAAATCAGTTTTTCAGTACTGACATTAATCAAATACTTTTTCACTCCATTCAGAGCAAACCTGGGTATCTACAGCTCTACAGTGAGGATACAAAGGCAAATGCAGCACATAATGAGCAATGTGTTACCGGAAACTGTACTAACTTTTATGTTCCTGCATCAGTTAATAAGTGGGACTGATCTTACAGAGAGTGCCAGAACACACAGATGTTTCAGGGGCCCTCAGGAAGGGTGTGGATTTAGTGGCACTGAACTGAAAATAATAATGTTTTGCTCCTTTTTTCCACCTTCCTTCTAAGCATTGGATAGACTTCAGTCTTCACATCCTCCCCATATTATCAGAGGAAGGCCAGCAACTTAGAGCAGTCAGTGCTCTCAGCCAATGCAGCCCTCCCTGCTGAGTACAAATTGCCCTGTGCCCACTCCTCAGACAACTTGGCCATGACCTGAAATTCAACACTCTTATTTTCTAAAGAAGAGATATAAAGCCATGAATTCTCAGAAACTGTGTACTCTAATAAATACATGACACATTCCCTATCCAGGGGGTTGACACTTGAAATATGTAATCTGCGGTGAGAGCTCATGTTCTGGGAGGACACATGTTCCCTGTCAGGTAATTTCCCTTTGAGTTCTTGTTCAGTGAGACACATTTAATGGTTGGAATGAATCTAAGTTATGGCCTGAAATTTGCTGTGTGTGGACATTTATGTGTGACCTTTTTTCTCATACATCTTGTAGAGCAGCACTGAGAATAGGGAGAGGCTTGCTCTAAGACCTATTGTATTTCAGATTTACAGCGTGTGCAGTGCTGGGATTTGCTCAGCAATAAACAATTGGGCAAACTGAAACAGAGATACTCAGTGTACTGAGAAAACATAATGATAAAAAGTGTGGTGTACAGGGAACTTTCATCTTGATGATAGCTAGAAATCTGCAAGAGAAAGCAATTTTCATCCTTTGTTAGAGAAAATGAAGCTGCAAATTTAGACTCTGAAACTGAACAGGATTACTTCAGAGATGTTCAACTCAGGAATTATTTTCTAGGTTGCACAAGAAAAAACAGTGGCAGTGACAACAGTAGTGGCTTTTTTTTTTTTTGTTGTGATTCTTGGTACCAATAAGTCCTAAAGTATTACTATAAGTTTCTTGGTTTTTTTGTTCTGTGGGGTGGCTTTTTGCTTTTTTTTTTTTTTTTTTTTTTCTTTTAACAAAGTAAGTAGTGACAGATAATAATTAATTTTTTGTGACCTTTGGGAAAAATCTGGATTTCCTTTTCAATATGACATGCTACAGATGACAATTGGAGACTGTGTTGTCATTCTAATCTGTCCCTAAATCTAGAGGCAAGTGGCATTCCTTGCTAAATTCACATTTTGCAGGTACAAGTGGTATAAGCCACAGTTGCAGCTTTGCCTTCAAGTCAGATGAAATGGTCATTCTCCTTTTTTTTTTAATTGCTTCAAGGTTTACCTGAAAATAAATCTTTCAGTTACAAAAGAAAATAAAATTTTGACCTATTTCTCCTCCCCCTTCAATTGTCAGCATTTGTGCATCTCCAGAGAAGTGCTGCACAGGCTTTCAGAACTCAGATAGCTCCAGAAGCAGAATAACCTGCAGAAACTAAAGTGGAGCTGGGAATATTTGTGGGTTTTCTTCTCCACTTCACAGGAGTCCCTCCTCTCAGAGTTATGCTGGCTATAATCTGAGGTTGTTCAAGGGCTTTGAACATATAAGGTTTAAATAGTTTTGTTTAATAACACTGTGGCACACTGGTCCATTTTTTTTGCTACATAATAAAAAGATTATGCTGATCAGAGTAATATTAAATCAGAAGACCTTGTGAGCTGCTGGACCAAAGTGGCTGCAGTCCTGCTGCTCTAACACAGGATGTGTGTGTCTTTCTGAGTACTGAATTGGAGAGAAATGTGTCCTGCTTCTGACTGGGACAGAGTTGATTTTCTTCCCAGTAGCTGCTGGAGTGCTGGGGAGGTACAGGAAGCTTCCTGTGTTGAGCAGCAGGAGGCACCAGGAAAAGGGGAGCTGCTGGGTATGTTCAGTGTTGAAAGTGATAGCAAGAGTTTGTACAGGAATGTTCATACATTGGAGGCAGGACCTCTACACCAAAGGAGAAGACAGTTCAAATTTGGAAAGGTTTCGATTTATTTTTTTTAATTATAAAGAGCACTTCATTATCACCATTAAGAGAGAGGGTTATCTTGGAGTTCATGTCACATGTAAAAGGTTACTGGCTCCAAATGTGTCAAGAACAGTTCACTCTTTACAGGCTGGTACTGGTCCAATATTCTTAAAAATGTGAGAGGAAGCTGGCCCAGAGCTGAATTGTGAAGACTTATCGGTCTAAGACCAAAAGAGTAAATTACAGGATATTTGCCTTTCTACCTTTTTAAAGAAATCTGCCTCTCTTCTTTGGATTTATTTTCATTTCTTTTCGTTGTGGACAACTAGTGAATTTACTCATCCCTTCTATTCCAGTTCCTCCTTTCTTCCTCAGCTGCTCCTGAGAAACAAATTGACAAAAGGAATCAAAACAAGTCTCCAAATTAGATTCTTCTACACTTGGAGGCAAGCAGCAACTGTGTAGTCCGTCATGATTCTAATTTTTGTTTGTAGATTAACTCTCAACCAAAACATCTGCTTGGTTTAATCTGTCTTCCTGTTCCATCCACGGGGAAGTAATCTAGCAGCAGAAAAACCTGACATAAAGAAAATTAGACAGGTTTTCAGAAGGGCTGAAGTTGCTATGCTTGTGATTAAATTTCCTTTATGTTTTCACAGTTTTGGGGAGATTTGAAGTTTGATGCTTAGGAAAACAACATTTTGAAGTAAACTCCAGAGTTAAAAAAAAACCCATCCCAGGTACAGTCAGATATTCTCAGGAATGTTCAATAAATGATGGATACTAATTACAATTTCTCCTATAGACTTGAGGATTAAAGAATGAACGATCAGTAACCCCAGGTTTGGTTTGTGTGAGGTTGGCTGACCCTGTCTGCTAAGCAGGGCAATATGTACAGATGTTATCACTGCTCTGTGAACTATTAGGATTTGCTTAATGACATCAATTAATCACATTAGTGCTTTAATGCCCTTGAATGACATCTTTCAACTTGCAGAAACTTTGCGTTACGGATTTTGTTGAAGTAGGAAATATTTTTATGATATTTTCTCTTTAGTTACCCTTTTAACCTTCTCAAGCAATTTAGAGTACATATCTTGTGATAACTCAATTTCCTGTCTTAATTGCACATCGTTACTTCCCGAGATGGGCTGAGCATGCTGGAAATACTGATTTTCCACTTCAGTATCCTGTCTGGAGAGGAACGGGGCTTTGACGGGTGGGCTTTGGAAGGGCTCTAAACAAACAAGGGAGTCACAGGAGAAGCATTGTAACATGTAGTAAAATGCAGTTTTCCAACTTCCCTTTCCAAAAACAATTGCTTAGGGGTGTCTTGTGAAATATTTTTGAGTTCTAGAAAGGTGTTAGTTTGACAGTCCATAAATATGAGAGCCCTTTTGGGTACACTGAGAGTGCTTGCTTTATGCCTGCCTTCTGGCAATCATTTTAAAGCTACAAGGAAGTATCTGATGGACAATCATTTTGCTGACACACAGGTAAAGATCAATATTGGTGAGCTATCAAGTTCAAGTTAATTTTACAGAAGTCCTCAAGTATCAGTAACACACCTGGCATGGATACAGTCAAGCTGAACAGAGGTTTTAGTGGTTGGATAAGATGTACTCAGTTGCTTTCTCTCCCCACTTAGTGCTGATTTTGTCTTCTTGCTGAAAACGCTCATAATAGGTCAAATTCCCCCATTTTAATTTACTGGTTATTTGAAACATTTTATCATACTCTTAATAAGGAAAGTCCCAAGGCTATTCACTAATCCTTCTTTTATCTCCTGCTTTTGCTTCCTTCCTAAGTGAAGACAGTACTCTCACTTCTGGTTCATTTTGCAGTTTTTCGGTGCTGTTTTTGTTTGCTGCCCATTTTGTCTGTTGTAGCCAGCTCTTGCCCTTAGCCCCTATAGAGCCGTGTATTTACAGTGCTTCACTATGGCAGAAAGTTTTGTTTTGGTTTGGTTTCTGGTTTTTTGTTCCCCCTTCCTTTCTTTCAACATGCACTCAATAGTTAAACTTTGATTCATGGTGTTGGCTTTTGAGCATGTTCCCTCAATAGAAAAATTACCAAAAGGCAGAAAATGGAGGTGATTCTTTGGAAAAAAAAATCAGAAGGATAGGAGTTAGGCTTCCTCAAGCACTCTCCTGGGTGTCTGTTCACTAGGAAAATGCAGTCTGCAGGATTATTTGTACATCCTACACTAAACTGTGTGCTTTGTCCTGTATTTTATTCTGAATGAAAAGCAAATGTCTACTAAAAGGCTCTTGGAAATCCCATTGTAAAGAGAAAATATGTATTTCCTGAGCAAATAGGAGTAATCATGTCATCCCTGAGCTTATGTTTCTTCTCATTTTTGCTGTTCTAAAAATATTCATGGAGGCTATACAGACAAGTGAGGGTAAATAAATAAATCTAAGTGGATCAAGTCTAACTGTGATCAGGTGATTGCAGTGCCTGGATAATATCCTCTGCCAAAGGAAATTAATTTTTATTGATATTTACACATGATCTCAGCACAGAGCCTTTTGCCATCATTTCAGGTGCCTGCTGTAAACTGATGGTACGCTAAAACAAAATGCATTTAGAAACAAATTTATGTGACAAAATCCCAGAGAAAACATTTAGTAAAATGAAACAGTTTGCTATTTGAGCTTGGAGTTTTAGCAGCTGAATGTGTGAGTTTGTCTGTAAGGGTTGTAGCAGCCACCAGGTGCCCAGCCAAGAGTCTCAACATTTCAGAATTAATGTACACTGAGCAGGTCTGGGCTGTAATGGCCTCATAGGATGAGCCTTTTGCTATGGGCTTCAGTCCTTTGAGGAAAAGTGAGTTTTGGGTGAGACTCTTCTACCTTTAAGTGTAGGTATCTACATTTAATCTCAGCATCTTCATTCCCTTCATAAATCATGGACAGTCCTCCTTTCACCTCATCTGAAAGCTGACATCTAAAACAGTTGAGGCTCATGGGCTTCAAAAGGAATCAAGACAACCCAAGACAACCGGCTTTCCTGAAGGTGTCCAAGTGTGTGAGAGAAGCCTGTGCCAAGAGTCTAAAATAAAATGGGGTTCAAGAAATTGAAATAAATTAACTTAAAGTGAGTGTCTCAGTATCTGGGAATTCAGGTCCATTTCTAAGCAGAATTAATCATGGCACTAAATGCAGCTGAATGGAAGGGTACCCAAGTCTGTGTTAATAGAACACAAGAGTGCCTTCAGTTCCCTTGGCTATATTTGTTTGTCTCTGTTCTATGTCCACAAGTTAAAAAATTAAGTAAACTGGGTAGGAAGTGCTGCCTTGCCAGATCTTCTGGTTCCTTCTAAGATGGCTTTGAGTTTAAAGTGTTTTGGAAGGGACCAAAAGTCATGGTACATCTGCCACTTGTTCATGTTCTAAAACACCTTCCAAGTAAAGTTTTATTTCAGTTGATGAAGATGTAGCCTAGAGTAATGTTTGCTTTGAAGTCATTTATGCAATAACTTATCCTAGCTGTTATTGTAAAGAAGCAAAATTTCCCCATAAATGTGGCACAAGCCAACAGAGTAGGGTATTTTCATTATAGATCGTTTGGGTTATTTATGTCCCCCTGAATGAAACACTGAATAGTGGTATTAAATAACTCTACATTACGCCAGTTGGTAAAATTCCCACTGAATCAAAGTTCACTGTGTTCAAATGATTCCAGACAAGCAGGGAGGACACACTGGCTGTGCAGTCTGATCTGGAATTGCTTCACCTTATGGCTTGGGTAATGAGATATTGATTTTCACAGAGCAGGTCATGTTCGAGAAAAAATGAGAGACTCAGTGGCAATTATGAAAGCCATTTACAATTGAAAGTGGAGAATGGTTTTCTTTCTGGATAGCAGATGATATATTTTAGCCAAGTCTTTCTCAGAGTTGTCAGGATTTGATACAAGGAAAAATAAAACTGAAAACAAAAGGACACTATCAAATATATATGCTCCTATTTTCATAAGTAGTACTTAAATGATGTTTTCCTGTCTAACTATTTTGCAGGGAAGATAAACATAGTCTGTTAAATACTTAATGTCTCACAGCTCCAGCTGTAAGTCACAGGGACTTTGCAGAAAATCCTAGCAACACTCTCTGATTTCAACAGCTCTGAGCAATCTTTTCAGCTGACCTACAACAGCAGAAACAACAGAAAACATAACCTTCGAGATGCTCTTTTCTTATTACAAGCATAACATTATTCATTCCTAAACTCAGTTGTCTACTCTCACTAAAATCAAACTCTCTCTCCTTAGGCATGGACCTCTGACAGCCTTTCTTGGGATTTGATGGATGAGGGCAGGGAGCCTGCAGGAGAGCTGTGAGGCTGCAGGCTGAGGGAGTGTGGGATCTCTCTGTGCTGGGGCTGCCAGGGATGGAATTACTTCTCTCCACATTAGCTGGTGTTGAGCCATTGCTTTGCCTTTGTGATGCAAACAGTGTCAGCAGTTTTTTGAACATTGCTGAACAGTGGTTCCACAGTGGTGTATCTCTGTGTTTGCTTTCTGTCCTTCCCAGGGAATTATGGAATGGCCTGGGTTGGAGCAGACCTTAAAAACCATCCAGTTCCACCCCCTGCCTTGGGCAGGACCTACACTATCCCAGTTTGCTCACAGCCCCATCCATCCTGGTCTTGAGTATTTCCAGGGATGGGGCATCTGCAGCTTCTCTGAGCAACCTGTGCCAGGGCCTCACCACCCTCACAGTCCAGAATTTCTTCCTAACATCCAATCTAAACCAGTCTTCTCTCAGTCAAAAGCCATTACCTTTGTCCTATCATTATAAACTCTTGTCCCTCACCAGCTTTCTTGGAGCTACCCCTTGAAATGTGGTCACTTCCCCTTCTGTGCCATGGAAAACACAGCATTAGGAGACTCATCTCCTATGTTTGTCTTCCCCCTTTTGCCTCTCCCCTGGCTTTTCCCTCCCAGTAGCCACCACTCCTTGCTGGAGCTGTGCTTTCCTGGTGTCTGGAGGGATCCTGGCAGAGGGCACCCAGAGGCTGAGCTGGGCAGGCACAAGTGGTTCTTTGATCATGGGCTGCTCCTTGAGAACTTGCATCAGTTTCTGCCTGGGATTTAAGGTTAATGCATTAAGACACTTAATTTTTAAAATTTAGTCTTTTAGTAAGAGATTGATTAGCAGCCTAATCTGTGGGATATTATCCTCTACAGACCTATTTGAAGTAATTTTATTATAAGATTTTTTAATACCTAGGAAGATTACTTGCTCAGGAAAAGTGCTTGGATGAATAAGAGATGATATCTTCAGTGTCTTCTGGGTCCTTCGGGACTTCCTTTTAATCTTTTTCTCCAAAGACAGTGTCCTTTTTCCTGTTCCCTTGGGAATACTTGTCAGAGGGCAAGAATGCTATTTAGGAATGTTCACGTGTTTTTTACAGTGGAATAACTTTATAAAGTAGGGAAGTATTAGAGTATATTTTATTGTTTTACATATAGAAAACTTTTTAGCTCTGGAGTGGTAAAAAGTTATGTCTCTGTTTCTATTAGTAAGAGCCCTGCTATGTCCTCTCCTCTGGTTTTAGTCTGTTTACAGCATGCTGTTCTGTTTGAATACTTGTAAGTTGCCCTAAAACTTTCAGTATCTGCAGACCAATAAAAAGAATTAAAATGTGACTATGAAAGCATTGTATTGAAAGAAAGTAATGAAATTAGTATGAAAAATGCCATTACAAATAATGTATTTTAATAAATAACTGTACACTGTAGAATTTCAATTACAGAAAAACATGCTTTACACAAGTAATTACTAAAGAAATTGCTGTAGGAACACATCCATTCATTGAATTACAGGACATAAATTCTTCCTCTGATTGCATCTTCCGTTGTGAGGGGAGCAATCACAGCAAACACCAAGCTCTAATAACAGCCTCTCTTTAGGAATTAGAACTTACTGATGGATGGCAGTGTGGAAAGGCTAATGAAAGGTTGCTGCTTCCTGTGCACGAAGGGAGTCAATGGAGCCAGTCAGACACAAAGCAAGAGCTTTGATCACTGGCAGGTAGTGCAGCAGCTCATCTGGCCGTGCCTTCCAGCAGCTGTTGGGCTCAGGGGCTCTGTAGGACACTGAGGTGTGTTGTGTGTTCATCCCTGCAGCTTCCTGGGGTGCATTTCATGTGCACAGAGGGGTTACACCCTGTGACAAGAGAGCAGAACACCCCTGGTGTGTGACAGGGAATGCTGTTTGTTGGGTGTCTTTTACATGAGAATTAGGCTGAGAATTTGGTGGCTTTAGAGTCCATTTTGGAGGAGGGGGAATGTCAGACATGTTTGTCATAGTTCAAACAGGCAATGGGTGCTTCAGTACCTTGAGGATCTGTAGCAGCACCTCTCCATCTCCTGTCCATCCCTGGCACTGTCTGTGGGGTTGGGATAATCCAGTTGGATCTTCCCCACCTGTGGGGAACTTTGAAGCAGAGACTGGTGCCACTCCAGAATAGGAAAAGTCACACTGGGCTATTCACAGAGGTGACTGTAACACAACCCAAGGCATCTTCATGTTTCAGGGTTCAGTGTCCAGCTGAAAGAAAAAGGTCTCTAGCCGTGGTTTTCAAAAGGGGGAAGAAAATGGGGAGTGTCTGGAAGAGAGATGTGAAAAAAGAAGTTTCCAGCAGAGATCTGCTTTTCTGATTATGGTGGAAATAAGAAAAGCTGGGGGATAAAAAGTAATTAAGGAGTTTAATGTAATCACTGAAAATTAACAGATTAAAAGGGAAAAACATGCAGTTTATGCAATGTGGTGTTCTATGTGCAAAGTTAGCAAAAAGAAAACTAGCAGTATAGCCTCATCCTTTTAGTGTTTCCTTAGGTGACACCTGGACCCAATCCTGTTTGTTTGTTCATACTTGAGAACTGTCTATTGATTGTTAAGTGTTTACACCTTAGATGACAAACAACCAACCAACAATGATTCTGTATTCTCAAGTCAGTATTTTGCAGGGTATTTTTTTTTTCAATTCAGTAAATGACCTTTCCTTTTGCTGTGCAATGGGACACCTTTCTCTCCCCCAATGTTTGTATGGATTAAGTTTAGAAAAATTGATGTGCTTTTAGCTTCTGTCAAAGAAAGGGAACTTGTTCATTTTCCCCCCCTAGATTTTCTATCAAAGCCATCTTCCTCCCTCCCACCCTCCAGTAACATTTTTTTAATGCTTCCTTAGTCTGTTCTTATTGTGCTGTGACTTCAAGAATGTTCTTGTAGAAAATGGTTATTTTTTCATCCTAATGTCACCAGTGAGTCAGTCCAGCACACATTCTTGTTACAGGATTACTTGAGATTTCTTTTTCATTTAGTGAAAAACATCTGAGTTCTCTTTGAATTTTCTGTGCAAAGACAATCTATAAAGGTCTTCAGCAGACACTGTACAAAGAAAAATGTGTCTATGGAGATACGGATTCTTCCTGTTGCTGCTATTGCTGTAGGGTTTTGATCAACTGTTTATAGAAGAAATGAGAAGTTCTTTTGCTTTCCTCTGGAAAATGACTTATACATTTATCACCTTCTCTTCCTGAAATAATGTGCATAGTAGAAGTACAAATATTTTCAATAGAATATTTAGTCCATTACTTTAGAACAACAGATAGAGGAATAAAACTTTTTTTTGTTATAGTCTGACTTTCTGAAGCAATTTCAGGCCTCACAAAAAATTTGAATGTGGGAATTGCACAAATATTTGTGCTTTCTAAATCACATTTACACAGGTATTTGCTTGATGCTATTATTTTCCATAAAAATGTAATGAGATACTAATGTAAAAATCCATTCACAGTAGGAAGCACAAGATGTTTAAACATCTTAAAGAGCAAAAAACCTGTTCTGGGATTAGTCTGTTCAGCTTGCCTAAAGTTCTGGGCTGGACCACAACTCTAAGGAAGGGCAGTGATCTGTTATTACAATCTCTGTGTTTTATGCTGTGCACAAATTGTCTCTGAGACTCAGATATGGAACACAGAGCACGAAGCTGGCAAACGCTTCACCAGCTTGGCTTTGCCTCCATAAGTGAGCAAACCAGTTGTTAATTCTGGGACTACTCTGACACCAAGAAGTTAATGCAATGTAGGTTCCACTATAAATTTCCATCTCTGTGGCTGTTCTGCACTAAGTGTAGGGATGGACACTCACGGATTTGCATGGAGAGCTGATGGGAGGTTAATGGGGTGTGGGTTCCAACACAGCATTTTAAAGCAACTCACACCGCAATAAAGCAAGGTTGTTGTCAGGTTGCCTTTCCTGCTTTCACTGCTCCAGAGGGGCTACCAAGTGCAGGTGCTGCAAACTGCAAACTGCACAGCTCTGTGTGAGGTGTTTAAGCTGCTGTGCAGCCCCATCTGGGGTGTGCCTGGCAGGAGCTGTCCAGCTGCAGGGATGGCAGTGCCTGTGCCCAGGGACTGCTTCTATCAGCATAGCAAGACTTGACCTTTCAAGGTCTTGAACACTTAAGAGACTGAGCTCTATTTCTAAACCAATGAATTCGAAATTCCACACAAAGCTGAGTCCTCAGTCTGTTAGAACAAGCAGATCACAATTTTCAAAGTGAAATAGTTTTCCTTACAGACATAATTTTTATGGAATTCTACGTACTTATTATTGTCAACAATTGGTTTAGAAAATATTGAGAAATCATATCAAAATACATGACTGACTGCTGCACTTCTATAACAAAATATTCTGATTTTTGTATTGAACTGAATTTTAAAACAAGCAAACCCCAGACTCCAGGCTTTCTATGAAACTATTTCAAATGTTATGACCAGTATGCCATATTTGTAGGGCACATAGAAGAAATTCTCCCGTGCCTATTTTGACCAGAAACTTGGTTTTCCAATATCACTCTATCCTTGTGTGTCAAACTCATCATTTACATTATGTGCAGAAAGACTTGTAAATGCTGCCAATTTTGAACAAATGGGATTTTTTTGTAACTCCAGACCTGAGAAGTCTTTGGGAATGCTCTGCAGTCATTATGCTTATTAATGGGATAGAATAGATATTAATTGGATAGAGCAAAGTCAAACTTACTTGAAATACAAATGTAAAGTTTGAGTGTTTGGCAGTGCACTGCAGTGGATTGAGTTGGATTAGTCCCCAGGCATTCTCCAGCTGGAATACACCAGTACTCAAGTCTGGTCAGCTCCTTGGGCTCAGACTCCTCTGTTGAACTTCCTGACCTCTTAAAATGCAAAAGTGAAAACTTCATCCTTGCCAGCTGGGAAGTGCCATTGGTTCTTTTGTATTTATTTCTGAAAATATGAACAGAGATGACTGATTTAAAAACAGACTGGTAGAGAGCAGATAATGTAAAGGGGAAATGGTTGTTCATGTTCCTTTTTTCTTGTCTAATCCTTCTCCAGCATCCTCTGGAATATGGATGAAATCTCCATGAAATCAATTAAATCAGTGTTACGTGGACGTAGCCTTAAAAATGCTATTTTATAATCATCGATTGAAATGGGCAATTTCAAGGCAATTTTTCTTTGCTTTGAATGGCTTAAACTCAGGAGTACATCTTGACAGAGTTTCCAATTTCCAGGTGTGTGTGGTCATTAGAGATCTGAAGGTGCTTCTTGCCCTGCCTGCTGCTGCCCTGCCCGGTTCCGTTCCCACTGAGCTGCCATGGCACATTGGTTCTAGCAGGCACATTAAAGCCTGTGCTACCAGAACCAGCCAGGGCTGGTTTTCATGCTGTTAGCGATGCCTTTCAGTTCTAAGAAGAAAACCTAAAGATAAAAACAGAATTTTGAAAAAAAATTATCTTTGTAAATGGTGCTTTTCTAATAACAGAAAAACAAAATGAAAAAATAATAATGGCAAGGCTCACGTTTGCTCACAGGCCTCTTTACTCCTCCCTGTTAAAGCTTTGCCTTTAGGGAGTAGGATTTCCTTGTCTTGTTTTGAACTTTCTGTGTTGGATTACTTCAACTTCAAATTGGCATTGACTACTACACTGACCTGAGCAATTTATGGGGCAAAACTAATTCTAAATCTGAATCTCTATAGCAAAGGTTGAACTGGTTTGAAATCAAAGGTGGTATAAATGGCTCTGTTTAAGTGCAGCACAGGCATTACCAAGATTTAGCTCACTCCACAGGTCGAGTCCAACAGCTGTGCCACAAACTGAGCACCTTCCCAGGATATCTGCCTGGAGGTGGCACTGACCCCAGGGTGGGCAGGCTCTGCCCACAGCACACACCTGGGACCTGCTGGGATGATGCAGTGAGAGGGAGCAGAGCTGAAGCACTTGGAGCATGTAAAATTCACATTGAAAATTCAATTGTTTGAGCATCCAATTCACTTGATCTTATGTCAGGCATCCTCTTGAAATTTTTTTTCTTTTGAGGAAAAGGCATGTAATAATTTCTGATTTTTTCTTCTATGAGTAAAATTTCAATGTCAAAATGGCAAAGGTTGCAGAGCACTCAAGGGCCTGGGAGGCAAACAGACATTTATGCCCTTTAATCCTGAGGCAGGTGAAGATTGCTCTCCCTAGGGTGCTTCCTTGGAGCTGTCAGAGAGGGCCTGGATGTGCCACTGACTCCACTGTAGCAGTGATACAGTAAAAATCCCAGCGTCACTTAAGTCAGTAGGAGTACACAAATACAGAAATAAAGAATAATATATAGTTCTGTAGAGTATTATATATTACTATATAGAGTAATATAAAGGAATATAGAGTACAGAAATATATCTGTAAGAGCGTGCTGAAGAGGGAAGTGTCAAGCAGTTCAGTTCATGTTCTAGAAATAGAGTGACTGGGAAAAGGAAAGGGAATTGCAAGAAAACCATGTATCCTTGAAGAGTTTTTTGTAAGAAGGTAGAGCCAGGAAAATGAGCCAGAAGAGGGACAAGCTGTGTTTTTACAAGCCTGTAAACTTTGGATGACATCTCTGGTTTAAATAGACTTTTGCTTTCCATTTTGTCTCTGTACTCTGAAAGCCAGTTCTGTTTGTTTATTCTGCAGGTTAGGTATCTTTTCCTGACTGTTTCATGTCTCTGCTTCTGTCCCACAAGATACTGAACATCTGTAGGATTCTGATGATATTGCATTTTTACTGATTTGAAAATGAATTGAGAACTGAAGATCTCATTCCTCTGTCTTTTACCAAGTGCTGCTTGAGATGCCAGTGTGGTTTTGTTGCCACCCAAGTGATCATTAAACAGTGAGTTTCTCTCATTCTGAAACCCAGATGATTGTGTATGATTTACTCATTTATGTTTTTAAAAAGTGCTTCAGTCTTTTTGTTTACAGGCCTTTGAAAAAGCAGTGAAACACACTGTGATGTCTTTATCAGATTCTTTTCTAATTAAGAGTAGCAGAAGAAACAAACAAATGAAAAAAGAAAATTCTCTAAGAGAAAATCAGCAAATAAAGAACTTGAAGTGTGACATGAGAGCAAAACTTGCATAATATTAACGGATACATTTTAAAAGTTATTTTTTAAGTACATATTTTCTGTTGATTCTCAAGGGGGAAAAAATGTTCGCCTATAGCTGGTTTTTTTCCACCAGAATGTTAACACTGCCATCCTGAACAGGTATATGGTATCATACAGACCCATGGGTTTATGTTTAGGTGCATTAAACTCTAAATACAGCAGAACAAAGCCAGCTATCCTTATTCTTAGCTTTCCTTATTCAGTTATAGATACTCTTGTCCTTTTCAGAAAATCAATTCTGTCAACATTTGCCTGATACTTCCCCTGGCAGGTGTGAGTGGCACACAGAGAAATAAGGGTTAAACCAACCCCAGAGCTCAGTGATGAGCCCAAGTGGGCTGTAACGAAGGCCATGATTTGACAGTTCTAAAAGAATCTCATTGGTGCCTTTTTTCTTTTTCTCTAAAATGGAAGTGAGATGATAATGATGGCTGATTTCTAGTCTCCTGATGCTGATGGAGGATATGAGTTAAATTGGGTCTAGAAATAAAATGTACCCCTGGAAGAAAATTATAATCAGACTCCTAAGTGGTTATAATGCTGAGGGTTGGAGTAAAAACTGTTCAAATAACATCCAGCTGTAGGCACTGTGAACTCCTTAATCAAATCCAAGATGGGTTGTTCCTGATTTTGTCACATTTTTTCCTTCTGCCTAGGTCTGTAGTTTTCTCTCAGAATGAATGCACCCCAGCCATCTTGTTATGTTTATTTAATTAAGACATTTGTGAATTAAAAATTTAAAAATATTTTAAAATCTATTTCTAAGTACACCTACATGTAAAGTGAAAGCTGTCAGTGACAGAAAATTGCATGTTGGAAGTAGAAAGGAGAATATCCATGCTCGAAGGTGACAGAGGCCAGCACAGCCTTCCCCAGCCCTGGTGCTGCTGGGAGGGAGCAGTGGCAGCGAGCTGGGATGTGCTGGTGTGCTGCAGGCTGCTGTGACACCAGGGGGGAGGCCAGGGCTGCAGCACTGTGACAGGAATGTCCATCAAATGAGGATGTTTCCTACTTTGCTGCCTCAGTCAAACACTAAAGGAAGGGGAGAGCTGTGGAGATCAGACGATGAAACCATTCCCAATACATCAAATTAGTGAAAACCTAAAGCTGTTGCAGAAATTAGGAGGATTAAACATATTGTTTGCTATTGTTCATGGCAGTTAAACATGGAAAAGCAAAGGAATTACTGACTGAATTCTTTGCCAACCACGAGGAGGTTCTCTGTGCTAGAACCACACGTGCATTACTGAGAGGAGGAAGGGCTGTGAGGAAGGAAAGTGCCAAAGGGTCCCAGAGTACAATGGATTGCCATGGCCAAACCACGAGTGGAGTATCAGGTGCCCCAGACCTGGGGATGCTGAGTGGAATTGCTGCTGTTTCATTTAGGGAATTCAGTACTGGAGGTGATATTTGTTGATCAAAATGAATTATCTAGTTGAAATTAAGCCCACTAATGTTTGAAAATGAATACAGTTAGATGTGTTCTGAAGCATCATTTGACAAGGTTTTCCTCCAGGAGATGACTGTTTCTAGTAGTGAATGCTTACTTCTCACAGACTTAAAATTTCAGTTCCAGTGCATAAAAGATTTATTGAATGAGATTATGATTGGAAGACACAAAGTAGAACTCAAGGACCAGAGATAAATAGGAGAGAGAATGTTATTTGCCAGAAAAGTGAATGGTCTTCAGAGGAATATGCAGTATAAAGGGAAAGTCAAAATTAACAAGCTTAACACAGAGATGGGAAATAATCTGTATTTATTCTGAGAACTAAATTTATTCTCTTTTACATTGTATTGGATGGTTTGACAAATAAATTATTTGGTAACAACATCTCTTATGAAAGAACCATAACTCGTTTCAGAAGTAATAGCTTTTATTATTATCGTTGTTTCGGGAAATTGGAATAAATATCTTTGCTTATTAGAATTTTATGTAGATAACTTTGAAGAATGCTGAAAGCTCCTTATTATTTCATGCCCAAAATGAAGTAGTTCTGTCTCCTTAGAAAAATTTAAAAAATTAATTGGTGAGGGCTGACAAACAGGCAGTAACTGGTGTGTTATTTTCAGAGCAAGGGAGAAAGTCAGCCAAGGCTTTGAGTCTGAATGGGCAAAGCTCAGTGTGTGACCAACAGCAGTGGCTGCACTCATGGGCACAGGGGCAGAAGGCTCAGGACAGCAACAGCTGGCAAGTATTCGGTGTAAACAAGCACAAGACCATTTTTATTTTTGTCCTTAAGTAAGTCCTTTCCAAGAGGCTCTCCCAGGTGTCAGTTATGTGAAGAAGTTGTACATTCTTCTGTGAAATCTGGTTTATTGCTTCTCTTATTCATGTTTTCCATTTAGTTGTAGTTAACAAGGGACATGATCAGAGGAAATGCCTTGTGTTGCACTAGGGGAGGTTTAGGTTGGGTATGAGGGGAAATCTCTTCACTGAGAGTGTTTTCATGCATTGGAATAGGCTGCCCAGGGCCGGGGTGGAGTGAGCTTCCCTGGAAGTGCTCAAAAATGTGGAGATGTGGCACTGAGGGACTGCAGTGGGCTTGGCAGTGCTGGGTTTGCAGTTGGACTCGATGATCTTGGAGGGCTTTTCACCCTGAATGGTTGGGTGATCCTGTGGTACTATAACTTTTCCAGGTTAGGGAAAAGTTATAGTACCAGTACAGTAAACACCAGTATTTTTCTGCAGCCTTTTCCATGAAAATGGACTGCAGATGGTATCTTGTTTACAACAATTCATATTTCCATATATGTGTATTATTGCTGGGAGCCATAAATTCTTCTACAATAACATCTATTTTTAAATGGTAATGTGTATGTTTATTTCTTGTGTTGTTTAATAATTTTGTGCATACTGACCTGTCATGCTTGTACAAAGTTTTCTTTATTATCTTGAAAATTTGTGTTACATTGAAAAGGTTAATTAAGAGATTTTAACTAAAAATAACTACTTCTGTTTCCATGAGAGATTTTTGAAGAGGGTATTAGAGTGATTTAGCTTTTTGCAAGTTCGTCTCTAAATTACTGTTTGCAGAGGTAAAGCAAACTCAAAATGGTGGTGAGAACTTCAGGCTACAGGTTTGTTACCCTTAAAGAGCATAATCCTCCCAGCTGTGTTTTCTCTTTATTAGCTTTGTGAACAGTTGTGTTGGATAGAAACATGGAAAAGAGCTGTGCCTGAGTTTTCCTTACTTACCTTTATAGCAGAAGTGGTAAATTGGAAAGTTACTTGTAGGAGTTTTTCCTTGATCTTTTCTTCATTGTCTCAAGAATAAATTTAGAATTTATAAAAAGAAGGAAGGCTTTCACTTACAAACTGGAAGTGACTATTCTGTCTTAATCTACGGTGAAATAGAAGGCTATTTAGAGCCAAAAGTCTTAAGGTGGGAAAAAAAATGAGATATGTGTCTGAATTATGTACTTGGCAGATTGTGGAAAGACTGAGAGGCACGTTCTGTAGCATAGTTTTATTGATTTTTTTCCAGATTCTTTACTAAAACTTTCTGCACTTCTGCCAGAAGCAGGTACCAAAAGTTTTGCACACCTTCAGTGGCAATGGCTGGGTGGGTGTGGGGTGCTGAGGATGTCAGTGCTTGCCTTTGTACTGACATTCCAGATGAGAAAGGACTCCTGCCAGGTTTGGTTCTAATCATCTACATTTTATACCTGGGACCTAAGGAGCTGGACAGATCTGTTTGAAATGTAAGCAAACAAGTTACTTGCTGCTATTTTCTATGCAGTTTAGTTAAAGAACTAAAGATAAGTTTTATCTTCTGTCTCCTCTTTATTGCTCTTGATTTTTAGAAGAACCCCATGCAGGATAGGAGGTTCCCTGCTGTGACTTCCAACTGGGAGTTTACATTATTCTTCAAACAGTTATTTATAATTTTTTCTAACAACCTACCCAAAATATTTTTGGATGGGTACTTTCTTTGTGGCTTAGTTTTTGACAGTTTTTTGACCATTAGGGATAATTGCTTATGACACCATATCAGTCAGGAAACATACAGGGAGATTTGCTTGAACAAAGAACTCAGAGCAAGATACAGTTCATCCTTTTTTTCAGCAATATAATACAGCAGTGCTCAAACAAGGTGACAGAAGATCTATTTTGACAAAACTGTGAGAAGTACACCCAGCCTTGACTCAGTTCTGAAGAAATGGGGCTTTATCATGAGATAATAGCATCATTTCTATTGATAAATTTTGCTCTTTTGGTAAGTTTTTGTTGTGTTTCTCTGTATTCTATTCCTAAGGCCATGTCCTTGAAAATAGATTTTCCTGGCAGTAGGGCTCTCTGAGTCTTCCTGCTGTCCATGTAATGTACAAGTTTTGGTTTGGAGGTTCAGGGTGTACATAAATTTCTCTCTAAATGATTACCTATTGGAATGAGTCTAAGACTGGCAATGTCCTACCATTTTGTGATGGAAAAATTTCAAGAATTAATGAGTGCCTCCGTTTTGTGTTTCCTGTCTCTTTTTCTGTTGTGCTGGTAAATAAACCTTATTTTTATGGCAAATGATTACAGTCATGTGGAGGTAAAATATGCAATTAATGAGACTGTACAATATATTTCATCCAAGCAAAGCATTGTCTGGCAGAGTAATCAGAGGCTCCCTGGTGCCTGCTCTGTGCTGGAAGTGTGACACTGTTTCCTTTAGTGCCAGATGGCAGGTCAGTTGTAATCCATAGTTCCCAAACATACACTGTGCAGTCATTTCCTTGGGCTGAATAGCTCATTCTGCAGAGCCTGCTCCTCTGCACATCGGTAGTGTTCTGTTATAAATTTCATTAAAGTGCTGCTGTACTCACCACTTCTGTATTCTCCTATTGTTACTAAAAGACAAGCAATTCTAAGGGCAGAAATTAGAAGCAGAGCCTTCTTCCCCCTTTTATCTCCACCTGCCATTTATTACAGCACAGTGAGAACTGGTCAGCAAGTAGGCTCTGAATTTATCAGCTGCTGCAGGCACTGCTACAGGAGCTGCATGTCATTATTAGGGCAGTTATGTAGCTATGAGAACATTTCAGGATGTCTTGTCTCACTGATCTGCCCGTGGCATGATTGACAGTGATCTGAATGAGGCTGATGAGCCATTTGGATGGGGACATTCTGACATTGCCTACAGCAAATGGAAAGGGAACTATTGTTCCCATTTTTTATTGTTTCCCATATTTTCTCGTAGCAAAGAAAATTTGCAGAACCAGGGAGTAGAAAAGAAACGCTCAAAGGCAACATTGTGACTAAAAACCTGCAATGCTTACACCAAAGTGGTTGAAGCTCCAGCCCCTGGTTAGCTAAGCTGCCTCTCTGTTCTTGCCACTCCCATAAAGCAGGGAACAGATCCTTCATCTAGGGGAGATAATAACCATGCTATCTCAGGAAAGATTATACTTCCCTTGCCAAGGTAAATTTAATAAGCATCAGAAAGTGTAACGGGCACAAAATCATAGCAAATGCTGAGGAACGGGCACCCTTCCAACTCTGCAGCTGAGCAGAGAGAGGATGTTACTGCTCTGTGCCTTCTTCTTCCCTTTCTTTCAACCTTTTTGTGCTTCTCATAGTCCAGGTTTTTTGCACTGTGATAGATAACATTTGCTTGTAGTGATTTAAGTGTAGACTGTAAGTGGTATGTGTCCCCATTCTTTAGTTCCATCTTACTGTTTTTTAAAGTAATATTCCGGAACAAAGCAGTGGTGAATTAAAGCCTCATTTTCTGCAGGTACAAGGTACTTAAGTATCCTGAGGCCTGAGTCAAGCCAAGTTCAAATTTTGTTATTTATATTTAAAGTTAGGAAGAAGCATCATGGACAAGATAGGCCAAGTGACACAAACATTGACACCACTTGCTGCTGGTTTGGATGCTGAGATATGTCAAACATACAATAGTTCAATATTTGGGAAAAGATCGAATCTCTACGAGTGCTTCATGAGCATTTTTTCTGCTTTTGTTTGGAAAAGCATGTTTCTTTCTCTGAGTTATCAATAGGAAATATGCCTGTGGCTTAATCAGTGAAGTGAGAAAAGTAAGAAACCTGTGCAATGGAACCGAAATAATTTTTGGTAAGGTGGTGGTACCATCCCACCACTCAGGCCTTTGGTACCTGTACCCAATATTAGGTCACAAGGAAAAGACTAGGGTGCTTTGCTACTGGAAAAACAGTGGAAACCCCAGTCACTGTCCTTTTCTCCCTTATCACTCAGAAGTGTGCATCACATGGAATGAGAACATTAACTTATGTTTGTGGCCTCAAGATTATCTCCCAAACTCCATTGCTCATCTGACTTTTAAACACAAAACCTGGTGTTGGTTTCCAGTCATTAACTGACTTTTACAGTTATGCCCTAAGCTTCAGCTAATGTAATTCCAGGTAAACAGCTGGAACCACAAACAAAACATTATCCCTTTAACAGCTAAGTGAATTATGCTACTATTTAATCACCTAATTTAAAATGAAGTTTATGATTCATAGAAGTAATAATACACAACAGATGGATTGTTATTGCTGCTAAGTGGTTGGATATGTGACATTCCTTCAGCTTGATGTGCAGTTTAGGCTTTGTCAGGAGGTGTTTGGTGAAGAATTGGCAACAGAGGGATTCTGGTTCCACTAGTGATGACATGGTACTGTTGATCTGTGTTACAAGAAGAATTTTAACACCTTGTGAGAAGGCAGAAATGTAAACTCAGAGAAGTTAGATCTGCAGATTTCATGGGATTTTTTTATGTAATTCCACCCTTCAAATTATACAGACTTAAAGATTAATTAGAAACAGAGCAGAAGAAAAGAGGTAAATATGAATAATAATACACCTGTTTCCTTAAAATCCAAACCAAAACAACTGAAGAAAGAATAAAAAGGCAGAAAAAAAGAGGGAAATGAAATTGGAATATTTCTGTTTTGATGATGGCTTGGTTTAGAAAATGGCTGATTTTTTAAAACTATATGATCAGTAAGCTTTGACTAACTGTACCTGCTTCCAGAGCAAGTTCTAAGGAACCAGCTGTTCACATCCATGGAATTCACTATATCAAACCACTTCCTCTAGGAAAATCAAGTTCACATTCCTGGAACAAGATGCTTTGAAGGACTGCTCCTCTCTCCAAGGAGTTCATCCTTTCCATCAGTTTTCCTTTTTGATTTTAATGTCCTCATTTAGAGCTGGATTTCAGACCAGGTGGAATGTGAAAAGCAGATCTGCTGGAGAAAGGCACAGTTATACACAGAAATAGCACAGGGCTGCAGACTTCCAAGGCTTTCTGATGATGTATAAAAAAGTTGCATCTCACTGATTGGTTCCCAAATGCCTGGCCCAGTGTCATGCTCTCCTTTATGCAGAAAATAATTTTCCTTACTTGAAGTGCACTGTGTAAGAAATTTGATCCCTAAAATATGAGTAAAGCTTTACTGCCACTCATCCTATAAGATCTCTCTTTTTTCAGTCCCAGGCACTTGACATGAATTGAGTTTATGCTGCAGAAGCTGATTTTAATATCAGCAGCTCAGAGTGTTGCAAATTTTGAAGGTGATCTGCTGCACTGTGTAAAGGGGTTCCTGATGCTCCATGCAAAAAGACATATAAGGAGTTCTCTGATGGCAAAAGTTAAACTTTTGAAAGTTTTGTGGTGTATTTTGTCAGTGTTATTGCAGGAGACTTGTTTTAAACCCAGTACTTTTAAGGGTCTCTGAAGCTGCAAATGCCTTTTTTTCTATTACAGTTCAGAAGGCAGAATAGACTATATTTGATGGTGTTACTATAAAAAAATGCATACCTTCCCTACAGCAGATAAACATTGCAATCCTTCTGTCTGTTTACTTTTCTGTTGCTTTTATTTCTGTGCTTTTGCAGTATAGCAACTGAATGGTGCCTGTTGGATTGTATTGCTGAAAGCAGGGCAGATATAAAGCCTGGGAATGGTGTTAAATTAGTTTACATGCTGGAGGCTGACAGAAGCTGTTTTCCTACCTTTTTGCAAGATTTGATTTTATTCTAAATATTGGGTGCAATTCCTGGCACTACCTAGTGGGAATATCAGAGAATGAGCCCTAAAACTAAATGTTGCCCTATTTACTTTCTTTTTTTTGGTTACCTATTTTCTAGTTTCTTAATTGCTACTTGATAACAGGTCAGTAATGTGCAGGAAAATATTCTATTCTATTCAGATCTCTTAAATCTTCATCACTGTAGTATCTTAGCATCTTCTGGTAGCACTCTGAACCAAATGATTCTCGTTTGTCATGTATGCTTACATCTCTTAACCTCTCCAGAGGCAGAACTGTGTGCAAACCTGTGCTTGGGATTTGGAGTCTGTTGCCATAATTCCCCTGGGACAAGACAAATTTGCTTTCTCATCCAATGTTATAGGCCACGTACTTTGTACTTTGATCAAAAGTACAATTTAACTTCAAGTTTTAAAAGGACAGAGGAAGAGATTTATTGTGCTTTAGAGAAAACCACTTTTGTGAATGCTTTCCAGTATTGGAAGCTATGGTTCAGAAGCAGAAGGCCTTTGTGCTCATGCTCTGATGTGAGATTCTTTTGATTGCTTTGACTCATTGTCTGGCTGCTGGAACTTCTGGCCCTGTTCAGGACTCATTTTCCCTGTGGCCTTTCCAGCACAGTGCAAGGGACAGAGGATGTGGGGGAGTGACACAAGTGGGGCTGGAAGTCCTTCTGCTGAGCTTTTAGAGTGGCAATTCTCTCATTGCTCATAATCTCCTTACTAGAAAAACCCACAACACTTTCTTATGTATGGCCAGAATTTCTCCCTGTGTCTTGTGATTAACTAAGAGGAAAGAAAAAAACCCCACAAAAATCCAAACACAGTTCTGCATTCTGTCAATGTTAATTTAAAAACAATGTACAGTGAATTGGTAAACCTTACCTTTAATCATAATTCTCTGTCCTTAAATCTGTTTGGGACTTTAGGATTATTTTGGACTTGTCTTTTCAAAAGATGTGTTCTGTGCTTTCAAAAATAACAGCAATCATGGATGGATTCCCAGGTTTCCTTCAGCCAGCAAAGCCTCAGGATGTCTGATCATGCTTCAAAGGCCACTGCTGAGATCCAGGGTGAGCTTATTCTAAAACAGTGCCCTTATTCTTGTCCAGTCTTTTCTCCAGAAATCTTTCCTGTCCAGTCTTTTCCCCATACATTTTTTGTAGTTATTTTTTTTGCAAAACTAGAAGGAAAGAGTCTGGCAGCTCTGCTAAAGGCTTTTAGAAACTTGAGTTAATTTAGCAAAATGCCTACCAATAAGCATGGAGAGGGGTGGATTTTCAGGATTTAGAATACATTTTTAACAAATCACACAAATTTTCAGTCTCTACTACTTTTTGTAAATCATGACATCTGTCCTGGGACATCAGTACTTATATTTGAAATTGCAAACTTTTATATCAGTATTGCCATAAGCCAGTGAGCTACAACTGGGGAAGGTCAGTTCATCACTGAATTGACTCCAAAGGAAATGTTTCAGGAAAGTTCAACAAAGTACCTACATAGCAATGAAACTCTCCTGGAAAGACATATCTCCTGCAAAAAGTGTTGAATAACTTGCAGTTTCAAAAACTATCAAAATATTTTGAAGAAAAATTTCTGCAAAGGAAAATTCCTGATTATTCACGCTGTTTGCTTTTGAAAATTTGTGTTAAGTTTACCATAAATCCTGACATTTGGAGATGTCAGAATTGGCTTCTCAACTGGGTATGTGATTGTGTAGATATTCTTGGAAACAAATGGTAATTTTGAGTTTCCAAGAAATATATTTGCATGAAAGAGCAAAAACGGCTAAAGGTCAGTGACCAATATAGTTCAAGTTAAAATATTTCTAGTCTTCTTAGTCCTCCAAGCCTGTATCATGTGAAAAAAATATTTGGGCAGGTGATAGAATAGCACATAATTTGTACAGTTCCCCTGTTATTTAAATTAATTAGTAAAATCTCTGGGAAATGGGTGTGTTAACAGCATTCTGACTGGACTTATACAGCATCTGTAGTAACTTCAGTCAAGGAAAGACTCTATTTCCTGTGCAGAAAGAGGATGGATTCCCAAAGGTAAGGAAACTGCTCTAAACAGCTAAGAACCTACTTCATATAAGACAGCTGAATACCATGACTGATGAAACATTAATTACACAGCTGGTTTATGGGACACCCACCCTGCCATGATGCTCCTGTCCTGCTCCTGTCATTATTGGTGCATTCTTTTGTTCGTATTTCTGAAAACCCTTAAACTCTTCAAGAAAAGGGTTGATTTTAGGGGCAGTTTTCTTTGGAAGCAGCAATCATTCTTTAGTGTCATATGCATTTATCAGATTTATTCCCTGCAATCATACGAGTGACAAGCTCATATTTAGTGGTGGCCATAGTTCAGCTCCATTCTCCAGGCTTTCCTTCCTCCTCCTCTTTGCTGGGCTGCCACCACCATTGCCCCGTGCCAGTCAAGGATTGGGAAGCAAATCATGCATGAAAGGAGAGGGAAATATGTTCAGTGTGTTGAGAAATGATGCCCAGTACTTTCATAATATGGGCAGCATGGGGTAGTTTATAATTCATGTGTCCTGAATATAAACTGGGCTTTTCTTCAGTCTGTCTCTGCCATCCTTGGGTAGTCAGAGGTGCTGAAATACACACAGACACTTTGAAAGCTGAAAATGAAAACCAGAACATCTGTGCTTCTGATAGCAGGATTTATAGAGCTGGGAACTCTCATCCTATCTCCCAGCCAAACGGGGCTAGTGAAGGAAATGAGGGTATTTTGCTTACTCATAACAAGAATAGGTCATGACCAAAAAATTACTGTTCCTATGAAGGTTTTCTGGGACATTTCCTTGTCTATTTTTGATAATTTTCTTTTCAGAGATGTGATGTTTTAATAGCATTAATCCTTTTGTATTTTCAGTGCAGTATAGTGTGATGGGGTGACAAGTCAAAAATTGACTTATCCTACTGGGATTTGTGTCCTTTATGAAAAAGACTGATTTCCTAAATGTAGATTGAAGAACAAATTTTCTATCAATAGTAGTGTCTACATATTCTGGAGTGGGATAGGTGACATATTTCTCCACAAAGCAATTGCTGAATCTGTGAAAAACTCTATTTTAGCTCTGCTCTTGGTTATTAATGAGGATTTTATAGAAGTAGAAAATACAATAGAGCAGGAAATCACTAGTTAAAATGTTCTTATGTTAAAATGAAATAAAAAAGGAGTAGACTTTGTGCTGCAAAAGCTGAAGCTGTGGAAAATTCAGGAGTGGAAGAAAGTAAACCAGGCATTTTGAGCTCTTGACTCTGCTCTCAATAAAATATAAGTATTTAGAATACTTTTTAACAGTAACAGTGAATAAATAACAGTTTTTAATGGGAAGTGGAATATGACATGCTGTTCCTTTACCAGTTTATATCAGGTGATCATAAGTTATTCTTTTTGAGAAGATAACTGAGACAGAATTTAATCAATGTGGATTTCAGGATCATAGAGATATATAGAAATTTATTATTTCAGGTGCAAAACTAATGATCTGTGCACACCTTTATGCACAAATTCAAAGGTCAGTGGAAGTTTGTAAACAGCACACAATGGTGGTTTGCAGTGGAGGAGAAAGTGCCCAACTGATGTGTTGAGAATTCCCAGGAAACTTTTTCTTGTGATCTTGGCATAACAAGTACAAATGTGCTAATTAACTTGCTTATAGCTCAGACTTGAAGATGACATCAATTTGGAGAAGTAGTAGAATACTAAACAGGGAAGAAAGAATGATATTAAGGGCTGTAATGATAGAAATCAGATGAAAGTATAGGAATAGAGCCTGTGTGACCAGGAAAATCTGCTGAAGGTGGAGACTCAGCAATTATAATCAAGTGTCAGCAGGCCACCACTGTGCAAAGGTTTCTTGCTGATCACAAGGAAACTTTTAGCTGCAGTGACAGATAAAAGTGCAAAAATGTGCATGTGACTTGAGAAGCTGTTGCATGGCAAGGTTTTACAGCAGAAATTAATGCCTTAATAAAAGACAGTAGTAGACTGAATCTGGGATATTCTAAACTATCCTGGTCAGCAGTTTCAAGGAAAAACTGCCAAGCCAACTGTGAAAGAAGTCAATCTTACAAGAAACTACTTTCTTACAAGAAAGTATGACATGTAATGCATTGCTATCTCTAATTTATCAAGAAACTACGTACCAGTAGGGAAAAAGGTGGATTTGAGCTAAGAGAAAACATGAAGTCAAGTTGTAATAAACTGATTATCATTAAATTTGAAGTAGAAATTAGGAGACAGTTGCTTGCTCTGATGAATGCCTTGTTTTGTAATAGGCAGACAGGAAAAGTGGAGACAAAATTTGTTATTGGTTTTACACTGGTGTGTGAGAGACAGAAGAGGAGAAAGATACTTGTCTAAGTGACTGTGTGCCTTAACTCCAAGAAGGAAATTTGCTTTCTCTTGCTCTGAGCAAGTCGAAGAACACCTGTCATATTAAAAAAAATAAAAAAGGACAAAAGACATTTGGTATCAATTGTAACATAATTACATGGTGAAGAATTGTTTGTTATTTTAGGATATTACATGTAATTTTTGTTACCATAGAGAAATTTATAGAGTCATCTGATTGGCATGGCATCAGTGAGTGCACAGAGAACAAGAAATATGTTTCAGAAATCTTGTTTTAGAAGGTTTCTGTTTCAAATATATGCATTTGTATTTTTTAAAAAAGATTGGTTCTATTTTATAATAGAGTTCTGAATGTTATGGGGAAGATGGCAATGCACACCTTTTAAGAGCAAGGATTTTATTCCTGATCATCCTTAAATCTTGAAGTGTCATCTTTTATACCTCAAAGTTTTCTCAAATGACCACATTGTTCTGCCAGGGAGATAAATATAAGGTATTCCCATATGCATGTGCCTGCAGCTGACAGCATTCCTTCCTGACTGTAACCTGTCACGGATTGCAAACAAACCCCAGTGACAGACAATATGCATATTGTGCATTGCTGAACACGATGCTGTTCATGGAATAGAAACACCTCTTTATGTGGATTTGCCCCTTCCTTTATATTTGTATTATGTGCATATTGAACATAACTAACATGAATATTAACATAAACGTAACATGAAATAACTTTGCAGGTGATCTGAAGGATTATTATGAATTCTTGCTTAGGCTTTGCTTGTAGCTGGAGCTGCTGTGATGTGTGAGCATTGCTGAGTTCTGGGCTGTAGCTGGGCCTGACTTGCTGTGTCTGGAGTGAGAGGGGCCAGGGGCTCCCGGGAGCTCTGCACGAGCTGTTCATTTCTTTCTCTGCCATTATATTCCTCAGCCTTTCCTAAATAATTTCATCCATAAACCCTGGCTTTTATAACTGCACAGCACTAATAGTGCTAAAGATCTGTGAGACTGAGCAAGCACATTAAAGCCCAGAGTTCATGAATGTGAAGATGACTAAAACCTTTCACAGCAGGAAGGCATCCTTAGGTGCACAATTGTCCCACTAAACTTAGTAGAGTTATTCATGTGAAATGCAGCTGGACAGTGAGTATTGACTGCTACTGGTTATTACCAGTTTATTATGTCTTCACCAGAACTTTGGCCCCTGCTCTCACCACTGCAATGAGAAAATAACAAATGTGGAATGGGGCATAAAACACCTGATGCATCGTGGCTCTCCTGCTTTATCTACCATGCAATGGCTTAATAAATTGTGGTATAAATTAAAAAAGGTGTTAATAAAGCAAAATTATAATGTGTTTTTATAAAGACAAACAAATAGAAAACTATTCTTAAATTTGCAGCAAGTTGATTAAAAAGCTTCCTTTCATCTTCTCCCATTCTCTTCCATGTGAAATTAGAGAGTATTAGTGTGGGAATTTAGTAAAAGAAGTTAACTAAGAGCAAGATCTCATACAGAGCACTAATTTATCTCTGATCAAAGTATCTGAGCCACTCTAATTAGCCCAGGTGTTCTAGCTTTTGAAAATGGAATTGCTTTTCTGGCATGGAATGTGCTATTTCTTGTAATATTCCAGGGCCTCAGCAGCGTAGCAAAGAGAGGGGTGATCTGTCTTCTGGAAAATTAAAGTCAAATTCATATGAACAGTGCAATTCCTCTAATAATGCCACTCTGCCTTTCCATCCATATCCTTCTGTGGATCAGCTAAAGCATCTACCTGTATGTCATAAATACCTGTCTTCATTTAAAATAAGCATTGAGGTGAGAAATTTCATGTTTAGAAAATGCTATTGTCTCTCTCCTCCAGCCAAACCCATTGTGAGACAAGCTGGGAGCAGGAAAGCAGCACTTGGCTTGTGGGATGGCAAACCCAGGATGGGGGAGCTCCCTGGAGCTGCCAGAACTGGTTGTGTGTCTGGGCATCTGGACTCCTTGGTTTTCTTGGGAACTGTAGAAGGTTTATTTCCTATGGAAGCCAAGGGCTGTGTGTGGCTCATGTTTGATGACAGCAGTGGATTTGTTGGACATCCAGCACTGGATGAACCTAAAGACACTCTCCTCTCAGCCCCAGGAAGGCAGTGAGTGCTTGACTTCAGAGAGCTCCTGCTTTGAAGGTTAATACATTAGCCTGAAGGAATGTCTTCTTCTGATTTGAAATCTTTGGAATGTCTAAAGTAAAGCAACTCCATTTAACATGAAAAATGGCACGGGGTTGTGAGGTTTTCAAAATTAAACCAGCCCCTGGCAACACATGACAACATGAGCTTCTCCTCCTTCCCATGTCTCCCTTTCTTTCAGTGTAATACTCACAGCATCAAGCAGATCTTCCCAGCACAGAATAACTGAACACACTACAGGCAGGGAGTTAAGGAGGTGTTTGAAAGCACTCAAACCCTCCAGCTTAAGGACAAAACAGCTGTTTCTCAATACTTTTCTAGCACATGTCCTGAGCAACAAGATGCTTTGTCTCCCTGAGGCAAAGTGAAGGCCCTTTCTGAAATGTTGTGCCATTTGATTTCCCTTGTTTCCCAGTTTTATTCTCAGGATGCCACAAAACTGCTTTGTGGCAGCAATTTCAGGACTTAAATGAAACTCTGAGGGATTGAAATGTGCCTTCGTCCCTGGGAGGAGGCAACAGCTGTGCATCTGAAAAGACAGCTGCTTGTCTGCTCAGGAGTATCACAAAGGGCTACTCTGATGCAATTATTGATTTATTTATCCATAATGTTAAGGTTTAGAGACAAGGCAATAGCATCCTGTATAACAGCATCTGCAGTGAGGACTGGCAACCAATGGAGTATTAATGAAACAGCTGTGCCTGTTGAGCCCCTGGACATTAGACTGTAAAGTATAATATTTTAAAGTTTTCTTCTGTTTCTGACAAACTTTTGGTCAAGCTCTTTTTTCTTTCACTCAAAGTGGCAAAGGGTTTACAAAACTTGTTTTGGTAAGAACATTTTCACATTTTAATGAACTTCTCAAATGTGCTGACAGTTTTTATTGCAGAGTGCCATGTTCATGTCCATGTTTCCAGTACCTTCCCCCCCTGAGAGCAACTGGATTTCAGTTTGAAGGAGTGTCTCCTGTTCCATCTGCTCTGTCAGTCATTGGAGTTTTTCACCTGAAAGGCTGTGCAGCTTTGGGCACATCTTGACCAAACACTTGTATTTGGGTTTTTGACTAAATATCTTTGAGGTTTGTCTCCCGGAAGGGCAGAGAGCCTGGTCCTGGTACGGCAGGAGTCTCTTTTATCTTTTTCCTTTGCTGTTCATTCTAGTGGAATGAACATTTTTGTTTTCATTGTTTAAAACTCATGCTCACTGACAACAGTTTGTGAGCATTTGAATTTTTTTTTTAAATGACAAAAAAACCCAGGAGAAAACTCTCTCTGACTGATGTTTGAAAGGACTGTGGGAACTAAGCAGGCAAGGACCTTGGACAGGTAGCCAGTATATTTGATGACCACCCAAATTTGGCTTTTCCCCTGTGATCTGGACTCCTAACAGAGTATAACAAGTTGGGTTTTCTTGGCCTTGGCTGCATGGTAGCTTATGTGGCCATAAAATTGCTATTTCAGACCAATTTGTAGTTGATGAGCCTCGTCTTTTCTGGCAGTATCAACAGGGAACAAAGGATGGAGTTAGCAAAGAGTTTTAAGTGAAAATCCCATAATTATTCTCTGCAGAAGAGAGGTGAGGAGTGGAATAAGCAATGTTTCATCATCAGTGCCCGTACTGAGAACAAACAGAAGGTTTCCAGTAATGCAACTTTCACTCAATCAAAATAGATTATAATATTTTGTTAAGAAATATTTTATATGTAATAATTTAAAAATATTTTATATTGCCATTATGACTTATGTAACTGTCCTTCCTGAGGCAGTAGAAAATAGTAAAATCATCAAATTCAATTTTTAGCTGTTGCAATTGCTGAAGCTTTACAGATTTATGACTGGGGACAAGAAAACACATGACTCAGACTGTCAATAAAAAAATCCTAAATGTATCCATCAACTTCTGTTCTGGAGATTTTAAAATAATTTTTGAGTGACTTTACAAAACTCTACTGGAACATCATCACAGATCCTCCTTTTAGGCTGTTGTTAGGCTTCTTTTCCAGATATAGTCTGTACTTTTGGTTGCTTTTGTTTAGGACAGGATTAGGTTAGGTCTGAGGTCAGGTTTGAGGTCATTGAGTGTTGTTGTACCATAAACCCTTATTAATTTTCCACAGTACAGATAACTGGCACAGCTCTTTTGTCATTCTTGAGTCTGATTTCCAACACTCTCCCCAGCTAAGAGCACAGTGTTCTCTCCTCATTCCCCTCAGACCTTTTAAGAATGCAAGAGAAGCAAAAAGTGGCTCCTAGCCACTGTATATTTGTGTATTGAAGTCTCAATCATTATATTCCACCTGTGCATCCAGGAACATCTCTTTCCTTTGGGTAATCAGAAGTTTAGATTAATTATGCTAATCAGCTAATCCAGGCTGACACAATTAGCCAGAACATGCAGTATCTCTGGAAATCTGTACAGAATCTTTCCTACTTGATGACTTTAATTTCATGATCCAGTGCAGCAATTATAGGAAAAGAGAGAGCTCTTAATTTGTGTTTTCAGTCATTCCACATTTCTATTAATTGTCATAAAACTCGCCCCAGATCCTGGAACAGGGAGTCCCTTTCTCAAGCAGCCTCTGCAGGGATTTTTGTTTTCTGTTCTCTCTCAACTTGAAAGGAAAGGTGTGTTTCTGCAGTTACCAACCCCTTAACTGGAGCACATTTGTATTCTGTTCATCACAGAAAGGTGCCAAAAAGCTCTCCTGTGGATGTGGCTAGTGGAGCGATGGATCTCCATGTGCTGGTGTAGATGGAGCTCACAGAGGCTAAACAGGCAATTAAATTATAGAGAACACAGAGAAGATCAATGTGAAAAGCTAATGAAAACTCACCTACCTGCTTGCACCGTAAGAATGTAAAGAAATATTTCTGTTGGTGGTTTCTAAACACCTGAAAAGCTGCAGAATAGAAAAGGAGAAAACTAAAGGAAAATATGAAGAAAATTTTGGGGATTTTTTTCTGGAAGTCCATAACCAAAATTTGTTTTCATTTTGTTTATAGATCAGCACTGATGCTTCTAGTGCCTAGTCTACTTCAGGTGTTTTATTTTTCCTATTCTGCTTGAGTGCATTTTGTTCTTCCAATTTTTCTCTCTCAAAAGCCATGATAGCAGAAGAGAAAATAACTTCTCTGAAAGCTATAGCTTTTATGTTATGCCTTTCTTAACACTCACCGCCCTGACTAGTAATCACACTTGTCTGGTCTGCCAGGGGCAATCCCACCTTCCCCTGCAGACACCCACATCCCTGTCCATGCAGCTGCCAGGCTCCCAGGGACAGTGGGTGCTGCCTGTGTCAGGCAGCCCAGCCTTGGGTACCACCCTGTGCTCCATGCCCAGGGTGCTCCTTGCATTTCTGGGCATGGAAAGCATTGCCTCGCCTCAGTCAGGCAGGTAGAGGGCAAACGGCACATGTGGGATAGCACGCGCAAAAGAACATTCCAGGAGGGAGGATGTATTCCCAGTGAGGTGAAATCCTGTTTGTCTCTGTTCCTACCCATTGTAGGCACTTGTTTAGCTCCTGGTAAGCCACCTGTTTCTGCAGCAGCAGTCTGAATGGATAGCAGTAGGCCAGAGGAGATATTGCAATTTAAGACAGGAGATAATGAGATTCTTGGCAAGAATTTGGCATGTGTATATTTAAAGTGATTAATGTTTCATGTAGTGATATTACAATTAAAAAAGGGGAAGAGAGGTGGTAAAGAAAACCCATGAAATCTGTACAGTGACACTGATCTAGCTTTGAAATTCCTTAAAAGGATTACACTCTGGTTTAATTAAATCCTTTGCTCTCCCTAACATTGCTTAACGATTTTCTGTATCTCCTAGATTTCTGACATTACGGAGAAGAGACTTATGAGTCAGATCACTTTGTGTGTTGAGTTTTAAACATGAGCCATGAATCTCTGAAATTCTTTGTTGTTTTTGCAGAATACATTTTACTCTCCCCACTTAGGGTTTAGTCATCCTTTTCATAAGTCTTTTGATGAATAAGGTCATTAAAATTAACACAATATTAAAATACCTAGTCTCGGTAATTATAATGTTTAACCATGTTTTCTCCTGAGATTAAAAATTCTGTTAATTTTATCTTTCAGGCCCAGAATTTTGCCCAGCCTTATTTATAGCAGCTTGAAGACTTGTAGCTGGGTATAGCTTAAGGCAACCACACTATTCTTGTGTACCAATGACATCGTATGTTTCTATGGTGAAGTAACTTTTAATACTCTCTTTTTCACTCCTCACCTCACATTTAAATATGTTGCTTGGGTTTTTTTCCCTTTTTTTTGTAATAATTTAAAAATATTTCAGTCCTTCCTAATGCTAATAGGTATTTTGTTTGATACTCTCATTAAGTTTTCCATTAACAAATTTTATCTGTCATGTATTCTCACCTACCCATTAACTGAGTCATTGGATGTTGACAAGTATTGTGCAATGGGTTTTATGTAAGAAGAACCAGAAGTTTTATGCGTAGTAAAATAAGGATTGAAATTAAATTTATGGAAAAAAATTCTCTTAAAATGTTGCACGTCTTCTACTCTGGTTTAATAAGGTGACCAGGACATGCTGTAACAAGAGAACCATAGCTAAAAGCTCGTGGCTCCTAAAAGTGGAGAATGTATTTAACTTTGTGTATTTAAATGAGCCACTTTTGTAAGCTATTCCTGTAAATATTTCCTGAACACTGCCTACAGGTAGCTCTAGGGAAAAAGCCAATTGGATACAAATTGGGTGAAGATGTTAGTTACTTGCCCATTGTCATTCAATAATGCATAAATCCTTTAAAGTCAGAGATTTTGTGCTGCAGATCCCTGGCGGGGATCTGGTGGAGGGCTCACAGTGCTTGGCAGAGCCTCGTGTGCCCTTGGCTCTAGCAGGGCTCAGTCAGTGCTGTGCTGAATGACAGGGAGGACATGGTTAATGGAAAACATTGCTTTGAGCAAATAACCATCCTCATGGCATCAGCGCCCTCAAACTTTTTAGCTAAAAGCTTTTTGAGTTTTCATGGTATGCACAACAACATGAGAATCTCAGGGCTGAGAGTAACCAAACATTTTACCTCACTTGGGAGATTTATCAAAAACCTTTTGGTTTAAATAATAGAATATTAGAGTAAACCTAGAGAGAAAAAAAAAGAAATATATTAACATAAAAATATAATTATTAGGTTGGAGTGTTTAGCTGATTTTTTGTGATACCCTCTAAGCTGCTTAATCTGTTCCTGTGGTCACCTGTCTTGAAGAGTTTAGAGGGAATTTTCATTGCTGCCTTTTCCATAAGCTGTGGTTGGATCTACTGAGGTGTGTGCAACTGCCCCTTCCTTTAACCTCAGATGCTGAGTCCCATTTTTCCCTTTGTTCCTGTTTACTTTCCCCTTACCCTCTGAAACTGGGAGCCAAGGTCTTCTATAGTTCTGTAGAAAATCCTAATTCCTCCCTCTTCTCTTTAGATTAGAATCTCTCCAGTGCCCTAGTTAGTATATCCCTGACTCCAGGCTGTTTTTCTAGAAACGGCTTTCAGAAGAAAGTTTTATAAATCATACACTAAGACCTCCTTAAAAGAGAAGTTTTCTCATTGAATCACTGTTCTTTCTCTATGAACATCATAAAAAGATCAAATCTAATAGTACAGAGAAGGAAAGTTGGGAGAGACACCACATGATTTTTAAGGAAGCCATTCTGGAAGCATTTTGTACTGGTTATTTAAAGTCTTTTCCAGTCTAGTTCAGGCCCTACCAGTATTCTTCATACTCTATTCATATAGTATAGCTTGAAAAAAGCTGAATCAAATTTTGCAGGAACTCTGCTAACTTTTTCTTTCTCTGTAATGTCTTCTGCAATCCTCCTCTTGGCTGAGATGAGCAACCTCTTCTCCTGGGCAGTGCAAACTGCAGCACACCATGAGCTAATTACCTTATGTTAGCCAGTCAGAAATTACTGGCAGCTAACCTTCATAATGCTAATCAGTCAGAAAAAAATGGCACCCAGCAAATAAATGCCACACATCTTTGTGCTTGAAACAATTAGGACTGACCCTAATCTGATTTACAGAATTGGAGTGCTTCCTGAAAGGGAACAGTGTGTAGCTCTCTCCACCAATTCTGTAAAGCTCTTGTGGTTTTTTAATTGACCCATCTTCTTGATGCACTTTGTTGTTTTTCCATTTGGATCCCTCTGAGCTTGAATTTTCAGAAGCTGTTATAAATCTAAAAAGGTAGTGTCATCTTATCCTCTTCATCAGTAAGTGCTAGCTTTTAAGTCTGCTCTTCCAAATACAGAATAAATTTCAAAATGTTAATTTAAATATTTGTTGGGTTTTTTTTCATTTCACTCATGTTTGAGTTGAAACAGTGAGAGTATTTTCTCTTTCATATTGGCTCTCTCCTCCTACTCCCTTAAAAGTGTCCCAATTCCACTCTGCTGTTGAAGTGGTTTTTAAAATTACACTACTCCAAACAACATTATCCCAGCTTTGCTTGTGCTGCTTACTGCTGAAGGAAGTAAATATCCAGAATTCAAACTCCTTGGAAATAGTTTAGCACCTGGGTATCTTGTCATGGTACCTTGCCATGTTAATTGGCATCCTACAGGACACCACTGAGCATTTTGTTCAAAGGGAAATTCTGCAGAAGTAGGTACATTTTTATACAGATGGCCTAAATCAGTGTAATGTGAATGTCTCCAAGCGTTGGAAATACTAAATCCACAGCCATGCATCCTGCACTGGTGTGAAGATTCCCTTATGGGAGAGAAGGATGATCTTGGGGGATCCGGGATGTCAGCAGAGTCAAGAGGTGCTGGCATTGAGCAGACTCTTACAGAAAATGCTGAAACTCAGTGATGGTGGTTCTTCCACAGGTGATTTCCAAGTGGGAAGGTTTGTCTGGGATCAAAAGGGCATTTTTTCAGCTGTATTTGAAACTGATTATGCAGAAGTTGGTGAATGTTAGATCCAGCAATCCAGGGGCCCTTCAGAGCCCTGAAAACATTCTCAACAATGTGACCATTTGTGACAGTTCAAAATACAGAAAATAAAAAGGAACAGGAACAGCATATCATGTATTGTCACTTCAAAATGAAATCTGGGGGGATGCTCTTAAGACAGCTGATAACAATCAGACCCAGAAAAGTACATTAATATTGCAGACAGAAATGCTGCTCTGAATAGTGTGGTGTGACAAGATCGATGGAAGATATCAAATAATTGCTGAACTCTTAGATTCCATTAAAACAAAAGAATAAAAGAGCTTCCAGCTCATCTCCTTGATGGTATAGGAATGTCACTTGCAAAATGATCACTAAGGAAGCTTGTCAGTGAAGAAGACTTATGTATGCTAATTAATTGGATTAATCATTTGTACACTGGCATCTTAAAATGACTAGTGGATATCAAAGCTGGAAGAAAGTTCTGTTGCCTTTTTTTGCTTTTTTTTCCCTTTGGTTTGTTTTTTTCCCCCTCTAGATCCTGTCTTTGCCCACTGCTACCATTGCTCTTCCTGGGCAGATGGCTGTGTATTACAAACCTCATTGTGGTTTTGGGTAGTAGGACTGCATGTGATGAACTGAACTGACAGAATTCTCTATTTACAGCAAAATGTCTGTGACCTGAACCACTGGGTGTTGGTCACTGTGCTAGATTGTTCCATAAAATTAAGCCCAAGGAGTCTGAAGACTTCTGGAATTAAGCGTGGTGCTCAGTGTTGGAATTACAGCATTCCCAGCACGAGGAAGATGTGGCTGAAGGTGAAAAAGCCCAGTGGAGGGTGAAGGAGCTGGAGTTCCCTGCAAGGTGCTGCTGAGGGGAGTGGGCTCCTTCAGCCTGGGGAAGAAATGGCTTAGGGTACCTCAGAACAGCCTTCCAATGCATGAGTGGTTCTATGATTCCCTGTAGGGTAATTGTACCTAGGGGAAAAAAGGCCTAAATCACTAAGCCAGCAGGACCTGGTGCCATCTGGGGAACAACTGCAACCTTTCTGCACTCAGCAAGTCTTGCCTTGTGCCTCTCTGGTACCCTGGTGGCCTTGAGAGGTCCCTGTGTCTTCCAGGCAGATGAGGATTTGCAGCAGAACTTCATAAAAACAAACTTGCAAGGATCTCCTCAGATCCGTGCTTCCTGTTATGGAGCAAATATCAAGATGCTCAAAGACAAAATCTTTTTCAGGAGAGTGTTTTTGCTAGAGGCTGAAACAAGTAAATTGTATGAACCTTCTCCTTACCCCCAGTCAGAAAGACAATGGAAATGTGATTTCCTTCTTCCAGTTTTTTCCCTTTTATATTCGTGTGTCTGGATTCTTAAAATTGTAACTGATGTTAGATGGGAAAATTAGAAGTCTATTAAAGATTAATTAAAACTGGCTGTAACTTTTCCTCAGTTTGTGCTTGAAGAGGGGACACAGTGACAGACTGCCTGCTTTCTGAGTTTTTTCTTGTTTTCCCCTCTCTCTTTATTCTTCTGCCTCTGACATTTCAAAGGCACCCAAACGATGTGGAGCCCACAAAGAGCACCCAAAGAGCTGTAGTGTCCATGTGCTGTTGGAAATGCTATGTCCAGTGTCTGGCAATTTCCAAAGAAGCCCATAAGAACCACTCGTGGCTGCAAACTTAGCAATGCAAGCTTTTGGAAAATCCTTCTTCAAAGACTTTGGTTTTTTTCTCCCTCACTTGGTTAGTTTGGCTCTCCATACCCAGCTCTAAAGCTAATCAATGCCTTTCCTCAAGAGAATTAATGCCAAAGTTCTTTCTAAAATAGCAGAGTTTCTGTTTATAACTGTCACCATTCCATATCTTTTCTTACCTAACTCTCCACTGGAGGCAGAATCACATCATACTTCCAAATGAAAGAATTTTAAGCCAGCTGTGTAGTTGTCATTTACAATAAGTTCTCTGCTTATGTCAAAACAGCCATCACCTTCTTTCCTGAAGTTTCCACAAAGCAGGCAGGTCAGGGGTTTGAAATTTCAGTTAAACTGGCTCTTGGATTATGGGGTTATTGCTATAAATTGGTTCTTGTCCAATTTGAGGACATTCTAATTGCTACTTTGCACTGCAAGTGGATTTT
This sequence comes from Dicaeum eximium, assembly GCA_013396995.1. Taxonomy (NCBI): domain Eukaryota; kingdom Metazoa; phylum Chordata; class Aves; order Passeriformes; family Dicaeidae; genus Dicaeum; species Dicaeum eximium. The sequence goes on along the minus strand of VWZP01006690.1, from coordinate 140,496 downwards.
CAGTGTCAGAATAATCAAATTAACAGGGATGACCCTTCAACTATTCATTGATGCCTCTGCTGTGTTTTCAAAGGTCTCATTTTTTAATTTGTCTTAAATATGTCAAGTTCTTATTGCTCTTCATTATGCTAAACCATCTAGATGTGTATTGAGTGTGTTGTAAAATAACCCACATCCCAAAGTTTCATTTAGGCTACAAGGAAAAGAAAAAAAGGGAAGAGAATCACTGCAGTGAAAGAGTGCAAAGTATGAGTAAAGACTCATTGACACTGAGGGGAATTATTTTTGATTTATATAAATAATTACCTCATTTCAATCACGATGTGTAATTAGGTATTATTTTTGCATGCAGATAGAGCACGGTAGGAAATCCAGCAGGGGAACAAGGCTTGTCCAGTGCAGTCTTTGTTGTCCAAGCTGGAAGCAAATGCCAGTGCTTGGAGATGCAGCAGAGGTTTACAGCAGGATTTAGGGATCTGCTTGTCAAGTGTGCACATCCTGCTCCTCCCTAAACAGCCAACACTGGAGCCCAGTGTCAGCCTTAGCTGGTGTGGGAATGCTCAGAATTAGGCAAGATCATTCCCAGTTGATGAGCTGATGTGATGGGTCGTGGTGGTTCCTGGAAGTAGGAGTGAACAGGGATGAAGATATGGGAGAAGCTTATGTGGGAGAATTTAAAAAATGTCATTTTGTCAGGGAGTTGCAGCAGGGCTGTGCTTCCCTGTGTTTTTCCTGCTTGGCTCTGGACACACAGCCAGGTGATTCCTGTGTCACTGAGTGGGTGTGGCAGAAAACTCTGAAAACTCTGGAATGTGGGACAGTGTGGAAGTTATCTACCTGCATCTGTGCTTCACCATATCACTGTTGTATTTCCTCATAAACCAGTTTTCACTCTGAAACCATTGCTTTCTCTTCCCTGGAAAAAAACTCCCACCTGTGTGGTTGGATACTAAATTGGCTCACTGGTTTTCCCAGCTGGAATGGCTGCTGGGAGAAATTGGGCTGCTGCATTTGGGCTTGGCAGAACTTTAGAAAATAATGGCATTCCATGTCCATGTTAGGATTTTGATGTAACCTCATAAAAGACTAAACAGTCTTCTGCTTCATTTTTTAACCTGGGCTGTAATTCTGTTGCCAAGTGAAGCTGAATTGGCTGACACACACCTTGTGTTCACAGGGAATTTCATGGGAAAAATAAGAAAATAATCATAGTGCTGCTATTAAACATCAATTTGAGATTAACTCTGGTCACTTGTACTCTTTGGGGTGTTCTTTTCCTGTATATTTTGGAAAGTAACAGTATTAGTAACAAACATGTAGAGATTAGCAAAAATTAGATATTTTCTTCCCCCAAAAAACTTGAAAAGAAGCTATGTGACATGGAAATAAGTGTTAGACAGTTTAGAGAGCTTTTTGATTTTGTGAATTAGATTTATTTTTTATGCATTTTAAAAAATTTATATTTCATAGCTGTATTTACTGCTTTGGTATTTGATAAAAGAAAACTAATGTAACAAAATGAAATAAAACAGAAAAAAGGAGGATATATTTGACAGGTAAGGCTTTTATTAAAACTTAAAACTACTGTTCTGTTTTAAACAGTGGTCTAAATTCAATATACATAGAAGTCCTTCAGGTTCCTGTTAGGGGAACTGGTGGTCTCACAAATAAGATTTGCAAATATAATCCAGAAACTATACTGACAGAACGTCCAAATGATAATAGTAACTTGCTCTTGTGTTTGAATTTAAGTGTGATCATCTTATTTCAGTCCCTATATAGATCTATGGAATGTTTCTCTGGCAATGGGAAAACATTTTCAGTGTGCTTGAGAGTTGCATATATTTTTGTGGAGGTGGGAAAAACCCTTTTAATTTAATCTTTGCCTCAGTATATACTCTGGTCCCAGAGGCTGCTCTGAAAATGGTTACATTTTTCTGACAGCTGTTCAGTCACTGCGAGCATGTCTTCAAAGGAAAGGCCCTCATTTCCAATTGGCAAATTTCTAATATTAGGTTTTACACTATAAAAAAACCTCACGCTAAACCCTTTTTTACTTCACAGCTTCTTGATAAAATCCAATCAGCCCAGAGGGAATTTATAATTAGGCAATTGCAGCAGATGATTACTACCTGCAGGAGCAATCACTTATCGTACATCACCTGCGGACTGATGAACCGTTTATTATCAAGGGTTTAATTGCTTCTACTACATCCTTGTGGCAAGATACACACATCCTCCTCCTTTATACATATGGATAAATGCAGGCCACTTGCTAAGGATGGGAAATGCTCTGTTCAGATTAGATTTTGCAAATTGAAAATTACTCAAAATATCTAAGAAATACCTGAATCTAGAATACAGGTTCGCAGTCTGTGTTCACCCATTTTTGCATCTAGTTGAAGACAAGAATTAAACAAGACAGAAGAAAAGTGTGTGTGAGTGTGTATGTGTAGGGTTTTATTAATTTATTTGAGTCTGGCTGGAGTCTGAGATGAAGATTTTGGGATTCTTCTTCAATCTCCTCAGTTTTTTACAATTTTTAAGTGAGCTGGTGTCATGCATTTAAGAAGCTCGTGATGGGATCACCATCAAGAGGTGCTTTCTTATGTGTGCTCCACATATGGGCAAGAAAAGATCCCGGGGCACAATTAAATGCAGTACTGGCAATTTTTTTTAATCCACAAAATTTTGCCAATTATTGTATTACTACTAAAAACAGTGCCAGATGTATTTAACACTAACAATATCAATAACTGTGTTAAAGCTGGGAGCTGGCTGCAAGGTACACACTGAGACAGCCCTAGGTACAGGATTGAGGCAAGAGAAAAAAGTAAACTAAACAGAAGTAACTCTGGTCCTGAAGCCATGTGAAAATGAAAGAAATTCTGAAACCATGAAGACATCAGAAGGCTTATTTAAATTAATTTAAATAAATTATGCAGCACTCCCTACTGCATCAGCTGAAAAAAGCCAGCGTTGCCTTCCCTCTGGGTGCTGCTCCTCTGCAATGCAAAGTATGGAGCAAAAGGGAGTTGGTTTAAAGTGAAGTCTAAGGACGAAAAGGTTGCATGAAGCTACCACTAATCAGTTTTTGGGGTGCACGTGAGCTTCCCTTTCCTGTTTGGTTAATGTGCTCCTGCAGCCCCGTGGGAGAAGTGCTGGCAGCAGTTCCTTGGAGAGCCCGTGTGCCTTTCCCAGGGAGCTGCTCTGGCCTGGAGCTTGGCCAGCACCTCAGCCATGGGGCTCTGCTGCCTTTCCATCAGCCTCCCCCAGGCCTTGTCTCCACAGCTGAGGCCACAGAATGTGGAGATTTGCAGGCTCTGTGCACTGGAGGAACAGGTGTGTTTCTGGACACTTGGGAGCCTGGGTCTTATCTGCAATTAAAATGTGAATTCCATGGTTAAAGGGATTAATGAGGCAGCCCAAATGAGAACATTTCCAAAAAAGCAATTTTGCAACTGTTCTGGATTCCATCAGAAACTTCCTTTGACATAGAGTTAATCTTCTCTATAACGAGAATATTGTGAAATACACTACTGGCAGGAGTGTGTAAATATTTTATATGAGAGGTAATATAGGTAGGATCAAATCCTGCTTGATCAGTTATGCAGCTAGTCCCATTGCATTTAAATGGGAATACTGCAGTGAATAAAGCAGGCAGCATTGGTCCTGTATGTGCTTTTTCTATATTTCATTTTCATCTTGAGTTTGGCTTCATTTGTAATTAACACAGTATACTGATTAAATCATTAACTGTACAGTTCATCTTTCATCAGCAGCTTGTAGATTGAGATCCTAATGTACTGTTACCCATTGCTAGGATAGCTATAAAATTTTGATTTATGGAGGCAAATATTTTCTGTTCTTGTATCATTTGTGATCAAGAAATGATACAAACAAATTTATCTAAGAGAATTACTTCCTCATGTCTGACAGTGCTAGAAAATTCATCATAAGGATATCTGGGATAAAGGGAAGGATGAATTTTTAATTCTTTTGAAGCAAATTAAACTGAACTCCTTTTGAGGTGCCAAGTGTAGAGATTAGAGATTTACTGAAATAAAATGGAAAGTGTCCTTGCTTTCATACAGCTGCTGCCAGGATGGTGGCAGTGTTAAAGTCAGTCTTACTGGAAATTACTTTGTAGATTTTTTCCTTGTTTTTCTATCCCAGTTGCTGAAAGTTGTAAGTTTTAAACTTTTCGTCTTCTAGGTCCATCTATTTCAATAATTGTCTCAGCACCTTTACATTGTAATATTCTAATGAAAAGCACCTAAGTGACCTTGTGAAGTCAGTGGTAAAGCCAGTACAAAGCAGTGCTGTGCTTACAAATTTTATTTTCTTAGCAGTGTTTTGGCAACATTAAAAAACTACTGCCATCTTCACAGAGTGGTACTCTGTAGTTCTTGGAAAGTCTTGGAAAGATATCCACTCTCTTCCTGCTAGAGGCACGTGTCCCAGAACAGATGTTACAGTACTGTCTCCCAAACATACAGCAATTTATGGAGTCCATAAGTGGTGCAGTATTAACAGTCCTTTATCCAGTAGATGCCAATGTCATTTCTCAAAAAGCCATTAATTGCAATAATGAGGGTTGAAAATATCTCCAGCAAAACTGAATATTTTGAATGCTACGATAAGAGGAATGATCTCACAAAGCCACGTCTGGTAATTTAAATATAGTTTATAGTGGCATTTACAAATATAACTTTGGATTCTGATCCTATCTTTGTGAACTAGGACTAAAAGGGAAATGAGGGGGTACATTTGGCATGAGGTCATTTAAGACTCCCGATGCTTCAGTCTCTTCTCTGCATGGCTTATTGCCAATAATGTGAAATATTAGCCACAAGATGTCCTCATGAGGAAGATGTTGGCTGCCAGCTCTTTGAACACAGGCAGTTGTTTCTGTCTGAGCCTGTGCAAACCAAGCCAGTGCTTCCCGTTTCCAGGCATCCAGTGGTTCTGGAAACCTACCTGAGCCAGCAAAGTGTCCTTTGGGCAAAAGCAGTGGATGCACTCTGGGCTGCATGAGAGGAGCATTTCCAGGAGGCTGAGGAGCTGATCCTCCCTCTCTGCTCAGGCCACAGCTGGAGCTCTGTGTCCAGGTCTGGGCTCCCAGTACAAGAGACAGGGATGTACTGGAGAGCATCCAGTGAAAGGCCAGGAAGGTGATGATGGAACTGGAGCATCTTTCCTCTCAGGAAAGGCTGATGGAGCTGGGGGCTGCTCAGTCTGGAGAAGTGAAGGCTCAAGGGAATCTTCTCAATATATAGAAGTACTGGAAGGGAGGGTGCCAAGTGGACAGAGCCAGGCTCCTCTCAGTGTGCCCTGCCAGGACCACAGGCCATGGGCACAAATTAGACACAGGAGATTCCCTCGGAACATCAGGAAACACTTTTCCACTCTGAGGGTCACTGAGCACTGGCACAGTTTACCAAGGAAGTTTTCCTCCTTGGAGATGTTTCAAATCCATCTGGATATGGTCCTGAGCTTTAGCTGGCCATGCTTCAGAGGGAAGGTTGGACCAGATGAGCTCTGGAGGTCCCTGCCAATGTCAAGCAGTCTGTGGTTCTGAAAATGAAAATTCATCTTGTGTCAGTGCTTCAGATTTCCTGAAGTGTTTGGAAAGCCATGTGGCTGCTTTAACTGACCCATTTTCTGAGTAATATCCTGAAGATGTTCTGGTCATAACATAGTTTGACCAATAAAGGTTATTTGGTAAATCACCTGAAAACATTAACTTTTTTTTTTTTTTAAATAGTTATTGGAACAAATCAGAAAATTTCTTGTTATATAGTAAAATACACTTGCCCAGTCACTTCCAGCTGTAACTTTCCTGTTGTCCAACATCAAGACAGAGTAAGAAGATTGGATATCCCTGTGGTGCCTCAGAAAGGATTTGCTACAGCACCACCAAACCCCAAATGTGTGAGTGCCAATAGGGAACTTCACCACTGAAGAGCTGTCCTGGGAGCTGTCAGCAGTAACCTGCACAGGGTTCAGCTCTCACAAGCACAGTGAAAACTAAAAGGAATTATTTATTGTAGCCTAGGGATTCTGAGACTGTCCATCACTCCAGGGGCAGGAACCTGTGATATGACCTTATTTTGGGCTAAAACCTGCAGTGGAAAAAAGGGACCACAAATGATGCCTAGATCTGGTAGAATGTGATCTCCCAGGTGTCCCAGCAACTCCAAGGCCTCTCTCTCTTCCTGAGGAGCAGTAATGGTCATTGGGCAGGAGGCCCACAAGAGATTGAGTTATCTGCAGCAGGAGCTCTGCAGAAATTAGACTGGGTGCAGAGTTGAGCTGGTAAGAGTTAACACGTTCTTTGTTGAGAAATCTGTGACAGAAGTATGAGAAAATCCTTTCTTGCAAGCAGCAAAGCAGGTTGAAAAGAGTGTTAGGAAGATGAACATGACAGCAAAGTGGACAGGGGAGAGTTAATGACAAGACATCTAGGCAACAGGCTTTTATCTCTAGGGGTTGTAGAGAAATTCATACACTTCTCTCTTTAACGTGGCTGGATTAGACACTAGAGAGAATCAAAAGCAAGTAGGATATCCTGAAGCAGCCAGCCTTGGGTTTTTTACTGCTCTCTCCTTTTTTCACATCACACTGTGCTCCTTTCCATCACGTTTTGATCACAGGTTCTGGTTTGTCTGCAGTTCCTTTTCTATCTTTGATCAATGTTTGTCTTTGATCTCTGTGTTTCTGTCTATTCTATTCTTATGTCTCCAGTCTATGAGTATTATATTCTTCCCTTTTTTCTGTGCTATCATTTGCCTTCCAGTGGGTCTTTCTTCTTGTTTCATTGTACTTTATCTCAGTCCAAAATGGTGTACTGGGTGTGAACAATGAATGAATTGATTTCAAATGAGTTGATGACAGTGCTTAGCCAATCCATATCATACATAACAGCCCACTGAGTGAGTATAGTAAGTGACTCAAATCAAAATTAATTCACACTGATTCTTGGAAAATCTATATGGAAGGCTGTGGACTGACAGATCAGAATGGTTTTGTGTAACCAGACTTTTAAGAAAATGTGTCTTCAAGTAGGAAAAAGAAATGTATGTCTGCCTTCTGCTTTGTTATCCTTGGATAAAACAGATTGGCAAGTGTATAATTGATTAGTTAATTAGTAAGAGTGGGCCCTGAAGACTGGTTACCAAAGACATGAGGAATGATTACAGATGTAACCAAAAATGTAACAATAAAGAAAAAGGTTGGTGGTGCATTCTTGTCTCCTACAGAAAACCTGAAAGCCATGCAAATGCAAACAGGCTTTCTTGCACAGGTTGCTCCTGCTCCTCAGAGATGGAGCTTCTGTATTACTGCTCTGGGACTTAGACACGTGAGCTGAAAGGAAATATAAATAACTAGGAAGAGAAGACTAATAATTGGAAAAGCTTGACAGAAGCTCCTTTGTGTCATGGTCCCAATCTTGGGTTTGCCACAGGCTCATTCCTAATAATTTCAACCACTGAGCTATAACTGTTATCCAAAGAATCATGTCTGAATTTAAATTAGTTTTTCAGTTATTCTTTTCTGAGTGGCTCCATCAAATATATATAAAACTAGGGGAAAGGCCTTGTTGTTTTTCACATACAAATGCTCTTTCCAGAGCATGCCAGAACCTGACATTCCTTTGAAGCTTTTATAAATTTCAAAGGAGGTAATACATTTAAAGCATCTGAAAGTTTTTATGTCTCTCTCTCTAATTATTTTTGATGTGATACTTCTCAGGACACATAAAATAAAACCATTTTCTGCCTGATCTTAATTGAGGAGACTCTTATCTCCTTCTGTAATTACTGATGAACAAGATTTCTACATGGATTAAATTGCATATTCTCTCAAACTGGAACAGGGTTTTTCTTTTTTTCTTTCATAGCACACTTTTCTAAAGCTCTGCAATGTCTCCATCCCCATGTAAACACTTTATTTACTGCTGTCCACAGCTGCATTATGCTGACAGCTATATAATTACTTTTATTTCTGCAGATTATAACCACCTTAGGTATTCAGAGAGGATGTGTAAGTATAATTACTGTAAGTGGAGAATATTACCATGGTGACTCCACAAGTTACAGGAAGGATCCTGAGGAAGGTACTGAGCTCAGAAGTATTTACCTCAGCCAAGGTAAAGCACAGCGACTCAGGCAGATCCTTTCTGCTCACAGCAAGCCCTTGGTAAAGGTGGGCTCCATCTCACTTCACAGCAGAAGGGCAGAGCACATTTGTTTCATTCAGCTGCAGCCTGCTGGGAATTCATCCCCTGAAGCTCCTGAGGGTTACCAGGTGCTGTGGGAGGTGGGCTTTGGTGACGTGGCAGGACAGAAGTTTGCTCAGGTCGCTTTCCCGTGAGCTCAGCACCTTACACAGTCTGCATTGCTGGGTCCTTGGCTCACTGCTGAGATGTTCATGGGCATTTTCATATCTTTGGACTGAAGTTGGATGCAGCTATTAATCAATAATGTGCTTTGGCCTCCTCCATGTGTTACTTTGACTGGCATTCCTTCAAAGAGTGAATTTCTGCATTGATTTTTGGTTTAAAACACATCAAAGAATTTGAAATACTGTGTTATGCTGACAAAAAAGTTTAAATTCTTCTTTTTTCCAGATATTTTTTTGGTCAGGCATGACCTTTGGGTAAGTAATTTTTATCGTAATAATCACCAAAGAGAAATAATTTTCTGCAATGATCACACCTCCAGTTGTGTTTTTGAGGTAGCATGTTGGGTTTTAACTCTGGTTATCCTGTATTTTTCACAACAGTGTAACTATTGTGTTCAGATGAAGTAGTTTATGAGTCTGTGTATCATAGCACAGACAGATATTTGCAGACTTAGTAGTATTTTGTGCAGAAATGAACTCCCTACACTCAGTGTCACTCCAGTGACTCATTCCCTGGAGCTCTGTGCACAGACATGGAGCCTCTTTTAACCCCACCAGTCCTTAAGTGGGTTAAAGCAGTGCTAAGAAAGAGACAAAATCATAACTAAACAAAAAGGGAAGTAAGAGAGCATAACAATCCCAATTGAAGTGTTGCAAAAATACCAGTAAACAGCACAGATTTTCTGTCAGTGCCTGGAATGTCACTAAACCTACAGCTGAATGTCATTCTGGTACAGTGTCTCTGGCATCCAGAGCCTGTGAGCATTGTGGAAATGCTGCTGATTCAGCGTTTTACTAATTCAGGAGTGCCATCCACTGAACTGCCTTTGCTGACCACTGGTGTCAATAAAGGGGAAAAAACCCCCAAACTGCCTGGAAAACTAGTTCAGCTTTATTCTTTGGGCTCTTTGCAGCTCTGCTCAGTGAGGTGTAACTGGATTTGTAGTTAATGATTTTTTGTGAGCACTGTAGAAGTTCATGAAGAATATTGAATATTCCACTTATGTGTCTTCCACTGACTACTGGTAAAGGCACATTTTTCATAGTGCTATTGAACACTTGTTTGTTATCTTGGAAGCCAGAAGTACGCATATATCAGAGTATTCCTCACATGGCCTTTGTTTACTGGTAGCTGGCAGGAATCCTAAGAAGATAAAATTAAAAAAAACCCATGAAGCAGGAAATTATTATATTTTAAAGGGAAAAAAAAGCCACAACTGAGAATCTTGAAACCAGTAAAGCCCACCAGTAAAGAGGTCTAAAAAGCATGGCTTTCAGTCTATATAACAAGGCATCATGGTGTACCTTAAGTCACAGTTCCAACTAAATCTGCCTTATAGTGCCAGCAAGTACCTTTGCCATTTTGTACTGTTCTGATTTTATTGTTTTGCTGCATGTTCTGTTCAAGGAGTGACTTGAATATACTTGAGAAAGTTGATCAATACAGACACAGCAATTACAGATGAATAAATTAGAGGCCTTCTCCAGCTGAATTGTAGTAAGAGTTGGAAGCTTGTGTGTGTGGGGTTCACTGAGTTTTCCCACCGAGACTCTCAGATTTGTTATTGCTAAACAATGTTGTTGTGCTGTAGGCAGAAAAAGCTGCAGGGTTGTGTTTAGAATAATAGTGTGTTCACAAATAGTACTCAAATAGCTCTGAAATATCACAGTTAGCTGCATCTTCATTCTGTTATCTCACTGCTTCATGCTTCTGAGACCTTTTCCTAGCAGACTATGAAATCATTCCAAATGTAAGATGATAAATTAATAGAACAAAACAAATTGGAGTCAGTAGGAGTGCATTTAGCACTAACAAGGCCCATCTGAGTTTCACATTTTCTCTTGCTATTATAAAAAATAAGACTTGTGTCAGAACTCATCTTTTTTTAATTGCTCTTGCACAAAGCACTGGATATTATTTTAAGGGCAAAAGGAAAAGAGGAGTCTCTCCAATTCTTCACAAAATCATATTTTAAAGTAGGAGGGAAAAATGTGAGATATAAGAAGAAATACATTTCATATCATCTAGGGCAGAAAGAATGGATGTTTGGTTTTTTGCATCACACTCTACAGTGATGGCTTTAGGGTAAATAATGTTAAATATTTGCAGGAAGTGAGAACTCAAACAAGACATATTTAGAGGTGGAGTGCTGGATATTATGTCTGAAGAGACAAAGAAGTTTCCTATGCTCTCCCTGAAAGTATTGAAAGCTTTTGAGTTTTGCTAGGTTTTTTTTCCCCTTGGTGTGGAAGGAAAACTATTGAAACATCCCTCTCTTGCTAAACATATTTCTTATCTGCCAATGAACCCCAGCAGCCTGGAAATTAAGGAGCTGAGATTCTATTCTTCTAGAGAATAAAAGACTATTAAACTCTGCCTTCTTCACCTGATGTTTATAATGAATTTTTCTGCTAGCAAGTACCAAAGGTGTTTCATTTGCTGATCTGTTCTTTGATTTGATTTCCTAAGATTAAGCAGATTTTACAGAGCTTTTTCTGTTCTTTTGATAATACTTCATCATAGTTTCTTTGCTTTAGCTGACTCTAATAGTGTCCTTGTAGAGAAATGTTCAAGTCAACTTGATGATAAGTGCCTTGATTAAGAATATAAGAACATCTAGCATTCAGGAAAGCCTTTCATGCACTCACATGTTGTCACAATATTGACTTCCCCTTTTCCAGAAATGCTTTCCTGTTGTTGAAAGCCACAGAACATTCTGGAGAGTTCACATGCCCCACTGTGTCCTGCAGCCACTCCATATGGCTGGATTTATGAGCCATTTCAGGCAGTGTCAGGAGAGTTTGGAAAGACCTGTAAACTTTAAACAGCTCAGAAAATAGTCTTGGGGTTTTAAAACTGTGTTTATGTTCTAATAAAATCATCTCAAAATAATTTGCTTCATGTACATTTTCACTGTTGAGCTGGTTGGAAAGGGATTTCATCAAGTCAAAGGAAAAAAGCATGAAGGGGTGGGAAATTAAGAGGATGAGTAAGGGGATAAGTTTGTCAGTGATACAATTTCTTTCCCTTAAATAGTTAGCCTTTGTTGCAATGCATTCAGCATTGAAATATTATGCAGGGAGGAGGCCAACAACAGTGTAGTGGAATTAGTAAAACTGATCAGCTCAGCTCTGACATGTTAAAGTGGTGCCATTTATTAGAAAATGTTTTCAATAACTCTGTTCTGTTTCCTCTTGAAAGAGAGAAAGAGGTGATGAAGGAGCCAACTTCTGTCCAAGAGACACTTTATGTTCAGTAGTTTGGCCAGATTATAAGCAATTTTGTGCTGAATTGAGGATTTCTACAGTTTGGTAGGAAGGGAAAAGGGCAATGATTGGAGGACTCATTATCTCTAAGAACAAATTACTTCGCCCTAAGTACATAGTTACAGATATTAATGCCACTCTAGATTCAGTTATGTGTCACTACATGTGTAAAATTTTTCCTAATGGGGTTCTCTTTCTCTACTGATGACCACTGAAATCAAACTCCAGCTCTTTGCTCGTGTTCCTCTTCCCCTGCTGGCGCCTTCTGCGGTGCTGTAACGTGAGAAGCAGAGCTGAGCTTCCAGCAAACCATGGAGCTCCAGCAAGATCAGACACACCTGCACCACCCTGGGGACACACAGGCAGAAAAAACAGAGTGGGGTTAGAGTCAGTAAGTGCCCACAGTGGAACCTTTGGGCAGGATGAGGGGCTGATGGAGAGGCAGCTGTGGGTGGCCTTGGCTCGTGCCAGGGTGGGGGGCACAGGAGGTGGGGAGGGGGCTCTGCCTGTGCTGTGGGACAGGCCTGGGGCTCTGGCTGGGCTGAGACATGATATATAGTGGTATGAACCCTATGAGGAGAACAGAGATGTCTACATTTGCTAAATGATTATATTTTGTTCGTATTTAATTCTTTTTGCAGTAATTATGAGCGCCTGCTCGTTCCTTCAGAACTTGGTGATCAGTTAGGAATAATGATGGAATAATGTATTATTCCTTCACAGAGTAAATGAAATGAAATGAGGCTTTCACAGTAGCCAAGCACAATCTATAGATTAAGCAAAACAATACAGTACATGTGCTGTGTATGTTTAATTTCTTTCCCTGGATGTTAGTATATGTAAAACTGCAGTTATCTCCATTGAAATGTCTCCCCAAAAAAAATACAGTGGAGAAAAAAAAAAAATTCCAGCAGGAGCATATTAATAATCTTGATTATCAGACTGAAAGTGTGAAAATTTTAGAAGTGAAAAGCTCTTCTTTTTTTTTTTTTTCTCACAATTTGGAATGTAAGTATGAACAATTGATTTTGATCTTGTAAGCCTTTATAAATGCTGAAGTTTATATCGAGTGGGTGCAGTGAGCTTTGTTTCAGAGGCAACTGATAAGAGGTTTATATTCTATGAGTAAATGCTTGTTAGTTACAGACTATTTTTCAAAACCAGAGAAGATTACATATAAGACACAAACCTTTCACTGTACATGCCTCTTCTGACTTTTAGTAAGTTCTATATATGGATGTTGGTTTCTGAAATATATGAGAAATACTGGCTTGATCTTGTCAATTAATTTCAGAAATGCTCAAAAATTGGGTTCTTGGTTGCTGCATTACCTTGGATTGAAATTGGATTGGACTGGATTGGAACCATTTCTGGATCACTCTGTCTTAGGGAGTGGGAAAGTGGATCCTGCAGCAGAAGAGCAGCTGTGCATTCTCAGCTCAGAGAGCTTTCTGCAGCATCCTGCAGCAGACGGCACTGGCAGAGAGCTGAAAGAGGTGGGGAGTGTAGCAGGTGATTGGGAGCCAAGTGCAGGGCACAGACAAGCCTTGGAGGGGAGGGCAGAGGCACTTTCCATGTACATGTTTTTTGTTTCCATCAGAAAACCAAGAAAGAGTGGACAGGGCTTGCAGGAAACTAAGGAGCCCTGAAAATGTGTTGGACTAGAAAGGATGACTGAGGCCCAGGCTTTATCCAGCAATTATTTAACTGGAGAATAGATCTGTAACAAGTCCTTTTATTTTAAGCTGGTTTTCCAAGCTCAAAGTTTCTCTGCTCAGGAATTCTAGCCTGTTTTAATCTATTTTCAAATAACATTCAATTCTGTATTTTTACAGTGTAATGTCTTTACATGAAAAGAAAGCAGATTCATCTCCTAGCCTTGGCTAAATGGCACTTCATGGAAAGTGTCATTTGAAGTAGGGCTTATTATTGGAAGGATTTGAGTAATGGTTGTCCATTGTATGAATCAAAGTAACTCTAAAGCCTGAACAGCCCAAACAGATACAAAAAGCCCCTGGGTGATGACTGAAGATCAGCTTTGTGATTTTGTTAATTTCTGTGCCAATAAATCCAAAACAGAACAGATGTGCCAGAGCAAGAGTAGAGACTTTCCTTTTCAAAGGAAAAATCCTTTTCATGATTAAAGACTAACTTCGAGGCTCTTGTCAATAGTTCCAAAATTAAGTTTGTCATAACACTTTATATAATGCTAATGATAAGCTATTTATTGTGTGGAAAATGTCAGTTTATTTCTTACTCTCTTCTTTTGATCTAATACTTCCTGACATGTTGAAGTCTCAGTATTTAGGTCTCTGCAGTGATTATCCAGGGGAAACCCATGTAGCTGTGGAGAGGGGAGATGCACAAAGATGAGGTGCAGCACCTGTGGAACGGGTTGAGGGGTGCAGTGGGCCCTGAAATGGAGAAGCTCTTTGTAACTTTGATCTGGTATCACAGCAGAATGTTTGTTGCTGATTTATGTATTAGATATGTTGCACAGTCCCAGCTTGAGGCCAAGAGCAGGTAAGATTAAATGAGAGGATGGGAGAGAGCAGAGGCTGGGAACAAAGGGATGGTTTCAGGGCAGGAGAAGACTTTCCCTCCAGGAGGCTGTGGCTGACTGTGCCATTTTGTTCCTGCACACACAGGACAGGGCTGAGTAACTGCAGCAGTGAATGCGGGCATTGCCTCAGGGCCGCCCAGGGAGAGGAGCTGATGTTGGAAAAGCTGGATTCTGCCCTCATTACTGGGTGTTGGGAGGGAAGAGGGAAATGCAGTCTGGACTCCGGATTATATGGCACCTGCATTCTGGTTTTGGTTGCAGTGAACATTTCACTGTTAAGCCAAAGGCAAGCAGTGCTCTGAGGACTGACAGCTCCTTCCTGTGCTCCCGCCTGGCTCATGCTCACAGAACACCCTGTACGACAGCAGGTCGAGGGTCCACAGGCACAAGTAAAAGATCAGAGCTCACAGAGCTGTTGGGCAGGAGACTCCTCCTCTCTTTTGAGAGTTTGAATCTCTCTCCGCAATATGATTTTCAAGCTAAATCTCTGTAGCTTATTGATTCAAAAGTAATTTCAGGGCAAATAAGAATTTTCGGCTAACTTACTGTTAACCATCAAACTCTGCATGGGATTTTGTTTATTGTGAGAAAACATGGGTAGGTAAGAGTGTAATATTCATGTTCTGTAAGAACTCCACTAAGATCCATTCTAAACCTCCCAAATAACAGCACTTCTGTTGGATTTTTCTGTAAAAAAATCAGAGTTAGAAGCAGTCCCAAATGGATCAAAAATGTTGGGGCAAAACTTTATTTGTTTTTAAATTTCATTAAGGCATTTCTAAGGGCTCAGGCATAAAATCACCATCAAACTTGAATGACCCAAAAGTTGAATTCAGGCATAAACCACCTTTTAGCGGATCTTTACGAAGCGGATCTTGTGTTGATAATATTCTCTAATTTACTGACTGGGAAGTAAGTAATCATCCTCATATTTGTTTTCCAGTTGTCAGAGTATGGATAAAGAGTGGTAAAATATTTAAATAAATTCTGAAAGAAATAATTGTAGATAAAATTATCTTAGTATGCTCACAATAGACACACCCATATCCCACCTACATTTCTCTAAGTACCATTTAGTATTGGAAACAAACTTAAATCCTGCTTTTTACTAACAATTATTATTCTGTAGGAAATTTTAAGCAATGAGTGGATTTTTTCCCCCTGTTTAAAGAGTATATGTAAGTTAGAACTAAAGTGGCATGTGTCTTACTCAAAGCTGGAGTTGATTTAATGAAATTATTTCTTAAGGCTCAACAGCTGCCCTCAAACCACAGGTTATCGATTTATTGGAAAAATAACCCTGTCATTAACCCTGGTCTGCTAAGAGCTGCCCTGCCCTTGGCCGTGAGTCCTTGTTAAAACCAGGTGATAAGAAGTCATGGAAGGACAAGAAGCTCGTAGGTATTTTCCCTGCCAGGTTTGTCCGTATTTGCCCAGGTGCCGCTCAGAGAGGGGTGATGGATGGTGTGTGCCAGCGCAGCACCCGCAGCTGCCCCTGCCACCACAAAGTCCCCAGCAATGTCACTTTGCAGGGGCCTCGGTGAGTTACCTTCTGACCTGCAGGTTTGATGGGGCTGGTTTGGGTCTAGTTCTGACAAGTCCTCAATACCTGCAATGCCTGTGCCAATGTTTGGCTGGCCTTCCCACACAAATCCCTGGTGTGTGTGTCTGGCTGTGCCCGTCTCTGCTGTCCTGTCACCGCTGGCCTTTCGCCAGTGCCCGCGAAGAGCCCGGCTGTGTCTCGCCCATCTCCGAGCGGGCTGTGCGCGCTGCTCCGGGCTCTGGGCTCCTTTCCGTCCCGGGGACGCGAGGCTGGAGGCAGAAGGGCGGCGGAGCCGGAGAGGGAAGTGCCGGCGTGTCCCAGAGAGGGAAGTGCCGGCGTGTCCCACAGAGGGAAGTGCCGGCGTGTCCCAGAGAGGGAAGTGCCGGCGTGTCCCAGAGAGGGAAGGCTCGGCGTGTCCCACAGAGGGAAGTGCCGGCGTGTCCCACAGAGGGAAGGCTCAGCGTGTCCCAGAGAGGGAAGGCTCGGCGTGTCCCACAGAGGGAAGGCTCGGCGTGTCCCAGAGAGGGAAGTGCCGGCGTGTCCCACAGAGGGAAGGCTCAGCGTGTCCCAGAGAGGGAAGGCTCGGCGTGTCCCACAGAGGGAAGGCTCGGCGTGTCCCAGAGAGGGAAGTGCCGGCGTGTCCCACAGAGGGAAGGCTCAGCGTGTCCCAGAGAGGGAAGGCTCGGCGTGTCCCACAGAGGGAAGGCTCGGCGTGTCCCAGAGAGGGAAGTGCCGGCGTGTCCCACAGAGGGAAGGCTCAGCGTGTCCCAGAGAGGGAAGGCTCGGCGTGTCCCACAGAGGGAAGGCTCGGCGTGTCCCAGAGAGGGAAGTGCCGGCGTGTCCCACAGAGGGAAGGCTCAGCGTGTCCCAGAGAGGGAAGGCTCGGCGTGTCCCACAGAGGGAAGGCTCGGCGTGTCCCAGAGAGGGAAGTGCCGGCGTGTCCCACAGAGGGAAGGCTCAGCGTGTCCCAGAGAGGGAAGGCTCGGCGTGTCCCACAGAGGGAAGTGCCGGCGTGTCCCACAGAGGGAAGGCTCAGCGTGTCCCAGAGAGGGAAGGCTCGGCGTGTCCCACAGAGGGAAGGCTCGGCGTGTCCCAGAGAGGGAAGTGCCGGCGTGTCCCACAGAGGGAAGGCTCAGCGTGTCCCAGAGATGAAGGCTCGGCGCTCCCGGCCCGACTCCCGCTGCTCTGCAGTTTGCAGGCGCTGCCCCAAGGGTGCACTGCTGGCTCGTGTTCGCCCTTCCCTCTCAGTCCCAGCCGCAGCTTCTCCCCCGTCCGGGCAGCAGCGCTAACCAGCAGTGACCAGCGCTGTTCCGCCTCTCCTCCTCCGCTGCCAGCACGGCTGGGATCCCTGGAAAACTCATTCAGAGTGAGGGAGCTGAGTGCGCCTTTGGGCTTGTTCGGATTTCGGTCGTAGCAGAAGGAGGAGGTAGAAACACAGGAGTACCTTCCATCCAAAACACGCAGTGCCTTTGAATACTCGAGCAGTGTTTGCACAACGCAAGTGGCCGCTTGCTGCAGTATGAAGTGTTTGAAAGATGGAATGCTGATTGCCAAGTTATGACCACTGGTCATGTTTTTAAAAGCTCTCCACTTTTTACCCTGACACAGGTAGTCTTACAACAGACATTAGCAGCTAACCAGGGTACTGTTAAGCTGTCTAAGGAGGATTTTCTTTCCTGGAGATTTTCATCAAGTGTAGGGGGTTAGACTACCAGGAAGATGTTGATGGTTTCCAGTGCCCCATTTCTTTTTTCCCTACTCAGTGGATGATCAGAATAGAGAGCTATCTTACCAGATGCAGTATTTTCACAGGGAGGAACACTTAACTAGCAATACTTCTATAGTTAAACAAAAGTGGAGTTATAGCCAAGCATATTCTTTACTCCCACACATTCTATATTTTTCATTAGGTTTATTCATAGTTTTGCCAGTGACAGAGAAATAACTTTAAACATTCTTCCTCATAGGAAACAAACGGTCTAGTTTGGGCTTCCCATGCAGACAGGCTTTGTTTATTGAGTTTTACACGTGTTATATAACTCCTCTTATCACACATTTAGGAATTCAAAGGCAGGTTTCTAGCCTGAAGGTCCCTGATAACATTCTATTTTCTCTTGTATTTTTCCTACCTACATTTTCCAAATTTGTGGCACTATTAATACTCCATCAATGTTTTTAGCCAGTCTCTTCACATAATAACAAAACCTAACTTTTATGATAGAGGCTATTTTCCAATATATAAATAATCTGTATTTTATAACGAATTTATTATTAATATCTGATTTCCCATGGATTATTACACTAAAACCTTATTCAGTGGCAGCATAGAGCAGTTAATAATTAGGGTTTCCCATGCAAAATGTAAAATAAGTATATTGAAACCCACTATCAGGGGGTTGTATCCTTTCAGAGGAGGATACCTTATCAAGTTCTGTATCCTTTCAGAGCAGATTTGTACAAACTATTTTATAGCAAAGTGCACTTTCATTATTTGCAATCAGCTGTGTTTTGAATTCGAAGAATTGGAATTCTTTGTACTTTGATGAAAACAGTGGACACATTTTTGCTAAGAAAGCCTTCTAGTTTCATTGTTCCAAGTCTGACAGCAGTGCCTGTTCCTTTGGTAGCTACAGCCCACCTCTCCAGGGGCACCTGCTGCAGTAACCCCAAGCCAGACCCATCCCTCCAGCTTCGTTCTCCCCATTGCCTCCAAGCAGAGGGAGGGTCATCTGCAGGCTCAGCCTTCTTCTCAGACCCTTGGAATGTCTGCTAAAGACACTTTGCAGGTAAAATCAGCTTTGTAACTTTAAGTCAGTCATATCTGTTAAGAGAAGAAGCAAGAGTGATGCTTCTCCACCAGTGATGTAATAGAAAGGCTAAAGCTGGGTTGCCAAAGCTACAAAGCCACTTCATTCTTTGTGCAGGTTGCAAGAGACTTTTCCAACAGCTTTTGACCAAGGGAGAGTGCAGCCCTTATCCCCAGGCTGAATCTCCAGAGCTCTGCTCTGCAGTGCCCTTCTGCAGTTCCTGGAGTACAAGGACTTACAGCCAAGACTGCATTTTCTCTTGGTTCAGTGCAGTGCAGTCTTGGGAGGGGAAAATTGTGTAGTTTGCTACACAAATTGTAGGGTTTGGTGGGGAGCTCTGACAGCAAAGCTTTTTATGTATCCCTGATCACCACTGTGTTTCCAGGAGGATGTGAAAGTTTACAGGAAGCATCAGGAAGGGATGTTTACTGTCACATTTAATAAAGCTCCATGTTCAGAGAAAAAACATGCAGTACTAGTTGTGGCAATTACTCACTGGAAATGTGCCCCTTTTATCCTGGGCTTGGTGCTATTTCTGTTGTGTGTAAGCTTTTCGTCATGTAACTCAGATTCCTGAATCCTAGCATATGGGCTTTCTGATTTATTTATGTTGTTGATGAAGGTGTGATCGCTTAACTTCTTAATCTGACTTTTTTTATTCTTTCACTTCATGCCTGGTTTTCTGACAAAATTTAAAATAGTGAATAATGAATTAAGCAAGATGTTTGGCTGTACCAAATGTTGCAGTGGCTTTTGGGATTCAGAGAAGTTGCACATATACTGAACTCAGCTTTGGCTGGAAGCTTGTGTGGGTGGCACACAGAACACACCTATCTGAAGTGCAAAGGCCAAGGACTTAAATAATGGTAAAACTCATCCTTTCCAGATCCAAAGAGAACTGTAGCTAGGTATGCCATTACCTGTCTTCTCCAAGAGATAATGAACTTCTTGGGCTTGTTTTGTGTCATATAATTCACAAGCTTTGTGTTCAAGAAAGGAAGCTTTTGGCCCAATAATAGTATATTTATATTATATGCATTAAAGTGAGCTAGGTTGTCTCTTACAAACACCAAAATGCACACTACCTTTAGCAATGAGGGGGCTATAAAATAATTTAGAATATAAGTAATGGATACAAACTAAAAATTACAATTGGTAAAACCATGAACTAGGAATCAGTTTTGCTGAAGACCACTTAAAATGGAAGGAGCTTTTCAATTAACCTGAATAAAGGTTTAGCTCCCAGATAAACTGCTCTCTGTTCTTATTCTAGCACCACATTTGGATCCCTTCCAGCTTTGGAGAGGGCAAGGTCTCTTACTTGGGGATTCATCAACAATCACTGGTTTTTTTCTCTGAACTCCATTTAATATGCTGTCAATTAATGTCCAGGTAGGTTGTGTATTACATGATTACAGATTGCAGTGCAACCTGTGCCTTGTGCAGAGGGTTAGACTGGGCTCCCCCTCTGGCCAGGACTTGGCTGCAGTAGGTGTTGTTTCCCTTTGGTCCTGTGTCGCTGTGGGTACATGGGATAGGCTTCAGCTTTGTGCTCTCCACTTAGGATTAATTGATGCTTTGGTTTGTGATATTTGGTTGAGGAATTAAGACATTACCTCTATTTCTAAGAGATGAAATAAATTTTCTTTCTGTGTTGATGTATTACAGGTGATTGCAAATTCTTCCTGGAACAGAAGGTACACAAAACCTTCTGTGCACTGACATGACTTATGAGGTGGCAGAGCTGTGGAAAAACCTCACTGCAGGCTGTTTTGGAGCAGCTCTTTCAGTTCATCCCAGCCGTGGAGTGGTCCTGCATTGCTGTCCTCTCTTACAGCAGAAGGGAAGCCAGGTAGGGCTGGAGCAGGGAGCAGTGCTGTGACTGAGCTGTGGGGCAGGATCACATCTCCAATTTCATCTCAGACTTTTTGTCACTTCAGTTCTCCAACTGGAAATAAGGAATAATTTCTTACTACATGGAGTGCAAGTTGGAGAAAGAAGTGCAGGAATGCTTGTGAAGCAGCCTGGTGCTGGGGCAGGGCCGGCCAGCTGCTCAGGCACACCGTGTGCTAGCTGAACAGACAGCAGGAGATGTGAGCCAGCAGGAGG
The DNA here is from genome assembly GCA_013396995.1 of Dicaeum eximium. Lineage (NCBI taxonomy): Eukaryota > Metazoa > Chordata > Aves > Passeriformes > Dicaeidae > Dicaeum > Dicaeum eximium. The sequence continues at coordinate 119,801 of VWZP01006690.1, read as the reverse complement.
CCGTTGTTCTATTCAAGCTGGAGAACCTGTAGGCTGGGATATCTGTTCTGCAATTCCCCAGCGCTGCCTGCTCTGCCAGCTTAGACAATCAGAGTGCAGGGGGAACACCCCTGAGGAAGATCCGTAGCTTCCTGTACGTTTTGTCACGTACTGAGCACGCTCTGGCACATCATTAACAGCCTTCCTTCACTACAGGATCTTAGTGATTAAAACCTCTTTAATTACATAAGGCCTCTTGAGAAATATGATCTAAAAAATTAGCAAAGAACATCGGAAACGGAGTTACCTAGGCAGCTGAAAGGATTGTTGGTTTTTTTTTTAATCAATCTAAGTAAGCAGTTAGAGACCAGTTAAAAGTGGAAATAACCTTTTGTCAAATGTGATATTTTAAAGATTTCAGATTACTGACTAATCATCACTAATTAAGATCTTAACAGAGCAAGAGCATCTGGACATTTGTTTCTGTGCCTGAACTCTCTCAAAGATGTGGCTGATGTGTATTTTTCCTGCATTGTTTTTAATTTCTATTTTATTTCTCCAATCTGACAATGAACAAATCTAAAAAATATTGGTCCTAGGAGTGGAAGAAAATCTTGTACTATTGTTTTTCACTTTTCATCTTTTGATGGAGTTTGGTTTTTCAGAACATCTATTTTTCAGAACATTAATTTCAGGTGTAGGTAAAACATTGGCAAGTGTATGTGTTTTGGGTATTTTGAGGGCCTTTTTTTTTTTTTTTTTTAAGTGCCCTGTCCTTATTAGTAGACCTTCATGCTAAGCCAGATTACATTTAGAAAGGTTTCCATCATGTCTTTCTGGCCCAGTGATAAACTTAGAGCATCCCAAGGAACCAAATAGTTATGGAGCTATAAAAGCATCTGTATCTTCTCTGAAATAAGAGCTCAACAACTTTCTGGAAATAGAGATAAATGCAGTGACCAACCCACTTGACAGGTTTAGTGAGTCCAACTCAGTAATACATTTCCTCAGGACCATCGTTAAACATATTTTGAAATCTTATTAATATTATTGATATTATTTGTCTGAAAAAAAAGAGCTTATGTTCCTGTACTTGATGGACTGTCCAAGAAGGACAAAAAGATGCAGCAGACAAGTGGTTTGAAGGCACTGAAAAACGTGTTTATTGGAGCAGGTTCTTGTTTGTGTGATGTGAATGTAGACATAGGAAAAGTGTGTGCAAACAGCATCCTGCCAGCAGGTTGTGATAAAGATGTTAAAAACAAAGTGGGAATTTGAAAGGGCACAACTGCTGGCTACTGGAGCTACACCCAAAGGTTTGTCAGAAATCCACTCAGGGCTGAGGTTTAGCCCAGCTGCAGTGCAGAAGGTCCCTGTGTCCCTTCTGTCACTGGCTTGGGTGGTGCTGCTGCAGAGGGGCTTTGCTCTTCCCTGGGTGTGTGCTGTGAGCATCCCCTCACATGTTCACTGTACTCTGCAGTAATGGTCCCTTCCCTGTGGGGACCAGAGCCCAAGGAAAATCAGTAGATCCATGGAACAAGTGGGATCCTGCAGCAAAGGATCTAAGCCCTGGCAGTGCCAGCTTTGCCCAGAGAGGAGGCACTGACACCCTGCAGCTCCCCACAGCAAGTTTCTGTCACTTGGGCCAACTTGTTCACTGATAATGACTGCATCTAGGAGCATAACAAAGGTTTCCAAACATGATGTGAAGGGAATTGGTTTGATAGACAAACACATGCAACAAATACTTCATATTTTTTCCTAGAATTTGCTATTTTTCTGCTTTGTATTTTAGTAGCACACAAGAAGTATTACCAGTACAAAATGGTTACTACTCTTTTTTCTTATGCTTCATCTTCTCAGCTATTTTTCCTCATACTTTTAAATTGAGAGAGACCACAATTTATATGATGGGATTTGCTTCTCTTTGTTTTTTCTTAAATTCTTTTTTTAGGGGCCTAACCGATTCATATGTGTGCCATAAAACTTTATCTCTTTCCAAAGAACAGGTCTCCATATTAAAAACAGTAAGAGTTTGTACTTGCTTAGCCACTTTAATATTAACTTTGCAGTACTTTATAGGTACCAGTTAATTAAGTTCTGTAGAAGTGCTGTTACAGCATAGGCAGGGACAGGTGAATTGATAAACAGAGTGGAAGCGTGATTTCCCTAAATTCATAATGGGATGAAGCCAGCCTTGTGATGGCTTTTTTAGCCCCTTTATAGAGGTTTATGCAATTTAAAATTCTCCTGTTCAGTGTTCCATTTTTCTAGCACGTACAAGAGAGGATTGCAATGCACATCATAGAGGTGATCATTGCATTTGTGAGAGACCCAGTTAAAACCACATTTCCTTTACCTCTTCTTGATTGGTCCCTTTGACTTTCTAAGTTTAGCTTCATGTTTCTTCTGTGCTTCAGTACTATAAATATCCCTACTGCTAAATTGCTCTGTTTTCTAAAATCACATCTAGATACATCCTTTCTCTTGGTGTTATCAATGTTGTCCACATCCTCCTGGCTGAGTTTGTGAGCTCTGCTTGCTTACGAGGAATTATTAAAGCTGCAGCTCATGGAGAATTGTCTGTTTATGGTGCAAGGAAGTCACATGTAAAGAACTGTGGACTGGATTGTGTACAGGTATAGAGAGACACATGCATACATTTACACATATTAAGTACAAAGATGTAAAACATAATATCTGCAGAATTCTGAGTCCTTAGAATAATTCATAGTTTCACTACATTTCTCAGTATTATTAATTCAGCTGCAGGGAGATATGACGGTGGTAAGGTTAGATTTTCTTCTTCAGAATTCTTCTTTAACATATTATTTTTACATGATTTATGGGTAATGTGAAAAGCCCATCAGGACCCATCAGAAAAGTGCCAAAACTCCAACTTCCTTTCTGTTTTATTCAGTAGAACTCTAGCTTTAGAACTAATGAGTATGATCTTGATCTTGCCCTAGTAATAAAATGTAAAACCATGACAATGCTGTTTAGGTTGTGTTCAAGATACTATGTCATTTTCACTGAAAATTAAAAGCAACAAAGGCATATAAATGTTTTAGGTCCGTGAATTAAGGTCAATTTGTGCTTTGCATTAAATATATATCAATATTTTCTAAGACGTCAGAAGACAAAGGGTCACGTTCACTGCGAGACCAAAATGAAGCACAGCTACCATCTCCATTCTCATTGCAAGGTTTATAATTCATGCTTTATTTAAATTACAGTTGGCTTAAAAATAAAATGACAAAATCTTTGATGTTGTTCCTTAGAAAAACTGCCTTCCTGATGCTCTCCATTAGACATTATGTGCACTTTTTTGATCTCCAGATTGGGAATACATTTGAAGATAAATTTTGACAGCCATCAGCAGACAGATTTGCATTAGGACAGGAACATATCCCAGAATTTTTAAGATAATTAAATTTCAGATCAAATTTCTGCTTCAGAAACTAGCATTTGTCAATTATATCATATTAAAATTCAGGTCTGAAAATAAAATAAAGCCAGAAAAGAAAAAACGGCAATTGCCACAATTCGTGGATCAGGTTCACCTCCTGTTTACCCTGAACTTTGAGATTTATATATTCCAAATAAGATTTTCCACAATTTCAAAATCTCAGATGTGGAGGTAGTTTTGAAATTTTCATTCTGACAGGCCTCAGGACATTTAAGTCATTCCCTTTCTCTGTTCTAGTCTCTACCAAGCACTTCCTTTGCTGACCTTGTTGATTTTGGTAAAACTGAATAGGATGAGCAGAGTTTGCCTGTGTTACATGTTTTATTTTTATTTTCAAATGCCAGTCAAGATTTCTGAATCCATAGATTAAGAAATAATATTCCTGAAGCTAAAAGATGAGGAGAAAAATTAAAACATCTGGCTAGCAGATTTACCTACTCTTGAAAGTCTTGGCAAATACACAATAAAAGTTTGTGTACATGTTAGTAAAACATAACACAGTCTTAAACGACAATTAAGTAATTGACCTTTTATTAAAAAATTTGTATCAGCTCTGTTTGGATCCATAAATAGAGCCTTGATCTAGTGGAATTGGATGAGCAATTGCTAAAGATGGTATCTGAATAAATATACCTATACTTAAATATCTGCAATCTGATTTAAGTCATAAATTTGAGCTGTAAGTTCCAGTCTGCTGCTTGTCAAATAACTGATAATTCTAGAGCCAGTCTCAGGTATAAGCCAGAATGGAAAAAAAGTGTTGGAACATTTCAAGTTTCAGTCTTTGATTCATACTGGGTCTAAAGCTGGATGGATTTGTAGTTTGTAATTAAATGAAAATAATTTCAGTTTTTCACTATGACTGATTTTTAAGCTCCTTTTGGGAGAGAACAAGCTTCCTTTCTGTCTTCATGACAGTGTTTACTTCAATGGAGCTCTGCTTCAGCCTAAAAGGCATAGTCATAATAGAAGTTTCTGTGGTGTTTTTGGTGAAGGTTATTCATAATGCATGTGTTCCAGAACTGCTAACAATTTAAATAACTAAATTAAGAATAACAATCTTTTACCGCCCACAAGACACATCAAAAAATCCCAAGTACTCTTTTGCATGAATCTTTCCCGATCAAACAAGGGTGGATAGTCCTGTGATTAATTAATATTGAAAAAATCAGCTGACTGAGTATTTAATAGCAGAGGTATACAAATACAGCTACTTTCTAAATGCAGTTTCCTCATACTTACTAAGCTATGTTCTCTTTTCCCCCACCTTCTTTTTTTTTTTTGTAATAACTTTTAGGAGCACTCCAGTCACATCAGGGACAAAACAGACATCAGGCAACCAGCAGCTATCCATTAGAGTCACATCTGGTAGGTTTGACTGACACTCAGTAGCACTGATTAACCACAGAATAACATGCCAGAAATGTAACAGAAGATGTCACTTCTGCCTGATACCAATCAATCACTCACTCTCTGCAAGCACAAATGCACATTCACAGTGGAATGAGTTTGACCCACACTCTTATCAGAATAATAGAGAGAAACTACTGCCAGACTTCTGGATGGCAAAAATAAAGTACAAGGCAAATGCCAGGAAGCAGATTCACAGATGGGAATTCATGTTGTTAAACGGCACCATGGCATATGACCGTGAGAACCAGACAGTTCCCCACATTGTAGAGGATGTGTTCAATCTGAGGATTGCCAGAACTCGAGCTACAGAGCTGGAATATGTCAAATAATACAGCAAAATCCTGGTGCAGCATTTTGACAACTCAGTTCTTTAAAGATCTCTTTTCCCATCAATACACAAGATAAAATATTGTAATTTTTGCAGCAAAAAGCAAGGGTCTTAGAAACTGAGAGCTGCTTCTTGGCCTAGATTAAGTAGGGCAGTTAAGCATGTGCTAAGAGTCTGCCACTGATGTTTTGGTTGACTGAAATATTTAAGTTCCTTTGCATGGAACATGCTGATGTGACCTGAGTCTCTTTATCCTTGTGGTTTCAGTGTTTCAGCTCTCAAACTATCTTCATGCAATGCAGGTCAGATTCCACCTTGCTAGCCTGTCACACCCAAGGGAGAACTGCTGCTTCTGCAGCTTGAGGCACCACTGAATTTGGTTCCAATTTCTTTGTGTTTGTGTTTCTTGGTGTCTTGCCAGACTCTGTGGCATGATGGGAGAATTTGAGTAAGTCATAGGGAGTTGGGAGCACAAAGATATATTTCCAATCCTCTTACAAAATGCAACAGTAAATATAAAAGCATTCTGTGTCTCCAGTTCATTTAGACTGTTCCACATGGCCTCCAGTGGCCCTGGCAACACAGTCCAGAATCTAACAAACATTGAAGCAGAGAGATTGTACAAGGAAAGTCAACCCTCTGGATTCCCCAAAACTGACCTTCATACTTACATCCTTTGAATCTCTACTGCTCTATAATATTTTTTTTAGATTTTTGTATACCAGAGAGGAAGATTTTCCAGCTTGTATTTTTTGAGACGGCTGTATGCCCCAGCTGTTTTAACAGATACATTGTACAGTAACGCTTACTAACTTTTCTATTACAGCCTGTTAAAGCTATTGCAGCAAAAAATGCTTTGCCACAGCCTCCAGTTCTGTATATGTATGCTAGATTGGTGTAAATCAGTGAGGGCCAACTCAAAGCAGGGATGATTTGAATGGGAATAACAACTGAGAACAAAACAGACTTTTACATTGGAAAGAATCAGTCTATCTACAAAGTAAAATAGCCATTACATATAATTATTTCCTGAAACAAAAAATTGATTTGGTATCTAATATAGAGCTTGCATAATATTTCACAAGAAATGACTGTGTAACAATCTTCTTTGAAGAAGATGGCTTTCTGAAAGCAAGCCATATGCATTATGCCCCCTAATAAGAGATGAATCTGATTGAAAATAACTGTGCAGATAATCTCATTCCATTTTTAAAAGCACTGAACTCTGTGTGATTGGCACAATTGCATTAATAATTTATAGCCATTGGGAATTGTTGGTTTCTGCCTTTTTTGGGAGTGTGAATCACGAATGATTGCTCATTTTAACAATATTGAAAAAGATTGTAGAAGTAAAGCTGAAGGGAGGAAATGTGCTGACAGAATGTGCAATAATTGTGTTGGCCAGCCTGGCTCCTGGAGCTGGCTATCAAACATGCTTCTGCTACTCAGCTAGTGACAATCCTTATGTGAGGAAAACACGAGCTCTGGAAACACTCTCCAGTGGCTGCTGTTGTTTGAAAACGATGAAAACTCTCTATATTGTTTATATTTTAGATGTGGTATAAAATAAATTCCAAAATGTGCAACTAGGCTTTATTTGGTTTGTTGCAATGTCAAAAAGCTTTAACACTTAAGCTGTCACCGCTGCTCCTGACAGGGCAAAGTAGGACAATCAAAAATGATGCATGAAAGGAGCTCTCTGTGCTTGGCTTGTCTGTTTTCAGCATACAATAGTATATAATTGTTTATTCAACTTGTTTCTTTGGGGATTGAATGCAGCCTGTTCTGCAGAAGGATCAGACCTTAAATACAGGATCAATTAGTGCTCTTACCTTTTGAGACATGCTCAATACACTTCTTCAGTTTTGAAAGTGTACATATTTCTATACTGTATTATGTACCATTTAGCTGTTTCTTTTAATGCTAAAATACAACTCATGTATTGGAAAATTAACTTTTCTGTCCATACAGATGCTGAACAAAGATACCCAGACTTTGAGATGAACAGCTGGTGACTTCTCATCTATAAAAACAAATTTAATCAGTGTTCATAAACCTTTACAAACATTTAGCATTTCTGTACAAGAATCAATTTTAATTAGTCAGAGGTTTCACACATCTCCACTTATTTAACAAAACTGTATTAATAGCATTTACTGTGCCTCTTCTAAAGTACAATTTTAAAAAGCCTGAGTCTGAGTCCATTCACTAATGATGAGATTGTGTCTAAGCAAGAGGTTCTGTTTAATGTATTTGGTTCAAATTTCCAAGGAGAAACCAGAATATTTACTTCTGACTTCAGAAGGTGCAGTAGGAATGCTCTCAGGAAACATCTGCAATCAGCTTATCACTGATAAGACTTAGGCGGAAGAGTCTCTCAGAGACCGTGGTTTATGATTTTCCCCTTGCTTGTTTTCCCTCACAGCTGTCTGGCTGCTGCCTTCATTTCTGCTTCCCAGACCTTCTGCGGACATGATCCAACAGGCTTGGGACAGTTTTTCCCCAGCAATACTAAACAACCGTGAGTTGTCTGAAAGCCCCAACCCCAGCCCTATTTTCTGCTAGATTAACACTGAAAGGTGCAATAAAAAGTAAGACTTGATGCCTTGTCCCCAGCTTCCTCAGCCCCCTCCATCAGTGCCCAGGAGCTGCCACTCCAGTTCCCAGTGCCCTTCCCAGCAGGATGCCCAGGCCGGCGGGGTTGAGCCCAGCCTGCCCTCGCTGCTGTCTGGTTTCAGGTCCCAGGAGCACACGGGAAAGCCTCGGGGTGAACCCTCGCAGCTCGGCAGGAGCCAGCACAGGGCCCTTCTCAGTTCCCATCTCCGGGGAATGGGGCAGAAGGGCGAGGAAGGAGCTCCTGGGCCAGCCTGGGCCACACGGAGACTCCCGTGTGTCCAAGGGGACAATGGCTGGGGGGGACAATGGCTCTCAGGGCCCTTTGCCTGCCCTGGGACCCCGCTCTGCTCGCCTGCCTCCCCTGTCTGGGCTCGGGACGTGCCTCCCTCGCCCCATCGCTCCGGCCAGGCTGGGCTGCGCCTCCTGCGCCCTCGCAAATGTCGCTCTGTCGCTTAAAAGCTCCGGCAAGTCAAGAGGGTGATACAATTTCCATGACTTCAGGGTTGTGAAATCCTGATGGGATCCTCTCAGCCAGCCTCTCTCCAGCTGGCACTGAAGCACTTCTGAAGATAAATGCTACAATTTTCAAAAGAGCTTGAGGGAGTAGGTGCCTGATCTCCTTGGATTCCTTAGAAAATCCCATTTTTTAAGCTTTTGTAGCATTAAAATATAATGTCTCCTTCTTCTTTTTTTTTTTTTTTCCAGAATCAGGGAAGACTTTGTTTACTGAAAATAAACTTCAAAAGCATAATGTTTTAAGGT
>VWZP01006690.1:0-110250 GCA_013396995.1 Dicaeum eximium | reverse complement strand
AATTACAATGCATTTTCCAGTTCTTTTGTAAGTATAGCTATTGATTTGAAGGAGCCTGCATGGAGGCACTCAGTGAATAGATTGAAAAGATAATCCCATTATGTTCAATCTGACTCCAGGAATTACTGTAATTTTATTTTTTCTGAGGGGAGGTGTAAAGCTTTTCTATGCATGTGTGGATATCTGGGTGTAAACCACATGCAGTAAAATCAGCAATAACAAGAAGCTGGAGCTGTCTATTAATCATTTCTTGAGCTATTTTTGGTGTGATTATTTGTGAGAAAATTAGAAAAATCTGAACCTTGAAAGCTTAGCAAACTACAGACCTATTCTGTCTACAAAATAAGTAGCAAACCAGAAGATAAGTACAAAATACAGACTTCTAAGAAAATTACTATGTAGAACTGTCATTCTTGCCACAGGGGAAGTGATTATGGCTTGATAAATCTTAATTCCCACTGGATCTTTCAGACTTTATACTCCCTGGGAAGTCTTCCTAGCAGCAATGGCTATTTCCTTTACCTTTCCTTTCTCCATTCAAAGATTGTCTCGTTTATGACCTTGTGTCCAGACTGACTTCACTATCACATGTTTATTAGCACATTTTACTATGCATTTTAAAACAAAAGTGAAAAATCACTGCAGCAGATCCCAGAAGGATCTGAGGAAATGAGCGAGCAGACCTATAATTACTGCTGTTGAATGCTACCTCATTTTCACATTAATTCTGTGAATAAATCTCCACGTGGAGGCATAAGATCCTCTTTAGCATTTTGAATCTGATTTGTAGTGATGAGTTATAGACCATTAGCCAATTGTAATTTTCTTTTTTTCCTGAATAACATATGAGGAAAACACCCTACTTTGTAAAAAGTGAGAAGTACCGTATACTTATGAAAATTTTTTCACATTTTAAGAATTTTTCAGTTATTTTCATATTTTCTCCTCTCAGTGTCTGGTGATTTTAATTCAGACCCAGAAGAGCACAATGGCTTTTGCTACTATGTAGGATGCAATGTAAATTATGTAAAAGGGAATGTCAGGTTTGTCTGTGAAGCAAGGTCTTGTATAGCCTAGGAAAATGACAAGAATTTGTCCACAACGTAATCTGAACACAGCATTTATAAACTGTAGTATATTTTATAACACATTTTTATTTATTTTGGTGTAAGTGTAATTTTCCTTTCTTTGCCCAGGGTACATATGGCAGAAATTATGAAGCTATTTATTGTCATTAGTGATGTGCTTTGTATTATCCAGAAGTGAACATCTGAAAGACAGGAACAATCAAACAACAGCAAAACATATTTGTTTTAAATGATAGACAAGGAGATTGATGATTCATCAGAGGAGCTGTAAGTGTTGATTTTCCAGAAGGGATGGGAACAATTGATTAAGCTACTGTGCTTTTGAATCAAAAAGATGCACTGAGCATAAGCAAGTGTCTCGTTCTTGTGCTTTAAACTGCAAACAGGATCATATATCCCACACTGAGTTAACAAGCCTTTACTGGAGGTGTTTTCATTATTACTATTACATTATAGGCAAGCAATTACATTGAGTATAAAACCTTTTTTACACTTCACTGATTACATTTTTAGTAACTGCTCATGAACAAATTAATCACCTCTTCAGAGAGCGTTCATTAAAAATTGTCTTTTTTAGTGATTCTCTGAGGCTTTCCAAGTTTGTGTAAACAGTGGTTGCAGCTCCCACGGCCATGTGGGGAGGCAGCACAGCTCTGTGGGCTCTGCAAGCAGCTGAGAGATGGATGGACAGTATATATTTAGGACAATTATTCCATCAACCCATCCTTCTCCTTTCAAAAACTGAGAGCTTTATGTCACTCTTGAGTGTAAGGTCATATCTGAACCCCATTAAAGGTGTGTTGGCTGCATTCCCTGTGCTCATCTGTTTTGAACCTAATTGTTACTTTTACTTCCACAATTTCTTGTGGTCATGAGGCCCAGAGTTTAATCCTGTGTTGTTTGAAGAACGAATTCTTTTTCTTTCTTTTTCAGCTCTGAGCCCCTGCCAGGGCCCTGCCACCTCTTTGCAGAGGCAGCTGGACCTCCTCAAAACTTTTGGTTAAAGAAGGTGTTACCAAATGGTATCCAGATGAGATTATTTAACACTACAAATCCTTATGCAGCTTTTAGGAGAATCACTTACTTGCTAAGTAGAGTGCAACAGCTCCTTGGGAGCCATTCCAGCCTATCAGGTAAATCTGTAATTAGTATCCAGTTGATCTGAAGCGTGGTGCTGTCATTATATTGATGCAGACACACACATTAGAAAATATTACTGCCTGGGCTCAGCAGGCAATTCACAGACTAATAACTCAGGCAGTTTTTTTTTTAAAGCCTACTCACTTTTGTTTCATAGTTAAAATATAAAGTCGTAATTGCAACAACCTTTTTGATTTTCACTTAAGCATAAACCAGATGAGACATCTGTATTTTTTTTTCTGTGATTTCTGTGCTTTGAAAATAGGCTAAATGGTGATATATTTTTGGTTGTTCTTTGTTTTCTAAGCAAATAGGTTGTGTGGTTAAATTGGCAGCAACAGAAAAAAGAAGAGGAAAGATTGTCAGTATTTTTTGTGAAAATAAATTTTTTAAAAGTTTGGATTTAGTGCAACCAAATGGAATTCCTGTTCAATTTGTTTGAATTTCACAATTTGGTTCTTTAAATGGCAGAGGTCCATAACCCTTAGAAGTAAACAGAAGTCCCATATTTCAGCCTAAATATTTAAAATATACAGTCATGACTAAAATAGAAGGAAAAAAATGATGTGTCAACTTGTATCTACTGTACTTCCATTACCTTCAATAAAAATTAAGATAAGTACACTGAGGTGGATTTGGCAGCAAAAATGAAATTCAGGCATAGGATGCTGTGAAGTTTCCATGGACAGGAGCAGATGCACAAATCAAATACTTTGATTTTCCTCTCCAGGTGATTAAAAATTACATTGCACTGTAGTCATTCTCTCTTCTTCTGACTGGTGGCTTAAGCTTTCCTCACTAACTAAGCATTACTTTTTGTTTTTCATACACTGACTGCAGGTTTGGGATATGGAAAGCAAAGCACAGAGGTTTATGATGGTTTATTGTCTGATGTTCAGAAAATGTTTACTGTCTGCAGCTCAAATACAGGAAAATGGGTCTCTTGCCATTTTTTCCCTGGCTTCAATATACCAATGTCAGTGGAAGCTTCAAACAGACTCCTTAAATGGGCCAACATCAATAATAAACTATTCCCATTCGCATGACATGTTTGAGAGGAACAATGGCAACAAAGAGTGAATATTACATGGACTATTCCAGTCTGATTCATTCTCAAAGAGAACCACAAAAGCTGTGAACCATTACATACATGCAGGGTTGACTGACTTTCCTTTAAAATCACATTTAAAGGGAAGATTTTTCTTAAAAATAAGCCAAATCAGGCATACTGGTATGTCAGGCCTAAGTAAAATTAGAGATACAAGTGCTTATTGAACAAGAGATTAGACTAGGCTTGTGGGTAATGCAGGAGACTGAAACTGGGGAAAACCTGATGCTTATTTATTTCTCAGTTTCTTTCAGGCTGGGGAAAAATTGTGCAACAATGTAACTCTTGATTTCAATACTGAAATACTCTGAAAAAAATGGAAGTAAATTTGGGTGGGCAAAACTGTAGGTTTGGCTGGCATACACATGGTCTTTTCAGGAAAAAAGAAAAAAAACCTAAAAATTAAAATGAAGTATGTACGCAGCTCTGGAATTGAGGGCATTGTCTACATTCAGTCTCTAGAATTTTCATCAATGTCTTGTACTGTTGTGGGAAACACATGTAACCTCCTCTTCTACTCATCCCTCATCTGTAAAGGGTATTTAAAAAAAAAAAAAAAAAAAGAAGCCTTTGTGTAAGAGGGCCTAGGCTCTTTCTTTATGCAGTGTGAGCAGATCAACTAGGCCAGGTGGGTTTTGCCTTTCTTTGGACTGGGAGCATTACCTTTATAAAAATGTGATGTGATTGGGATTCTTTTTAAGCTGTTGGTCTTGGCACTAAATGGGATCAGTGGGCTAATTTATCACCCAGTCTTTCCAGGCAGATGTTCATTCAAATATTTTCTCATTGTAGATTCAACTTTGTACTAAAGGAAACTCTGACAGAAATAAACTCGTTAAACTGTGTGGAGCACAAATATAAGAGTGTAATTACAGCGAGCAAATAATGGAAGAGAGAAATGAACTGGAGTTCAGAATATTCACAACATTTACATAGAATAAAAATCACATTTGATTCTGTAAACATGTTGCCTGGTAACACTGGGATTAAGACCTCATCCAGTATTTTAGCAGGATGTTTAAGATGGAAACTTCATATTATTTGAATCAGTCAGCCCCTACTGACAGGCTGTCTGTAGAACATCTCTTGTTTTCATTTTAGAATGCTGCAAATGATAACAACAAGGTTCCAAATCTATTAAGGACTGAAAAGTTATATCACTGATTTTAAAAGTTTAGTTAGCAACCTTGGGCTGCAGTAGTGTGCTTAAAAAACCACAGTCAGACTGATGGTCTAATTCTCAAACAGTTTTTTCACTATAAAAATTAAAGTACAACGATCAAAAATGGCAGTAAATGGTGAAAACAGTTTAGTAAGTGGCTGATCTTGCCATTACTGCTCCAACTCTGAGATTTCCAAACATTCTGTTGTTTTTGTGATACTTTTTCCTTCTGTCTGCCTCCAAACCATGCCACACGCTTGTGACAACTTCTAATAAACACCCAGGACCTTTTTCACAGCACAAGACAAGAAACAACTATTGGCATAGTATTAAACTGTTATGTACAGCAGCATATTCTGGAGCCAACCTCAGGAAGTACAGGTTTCCTGCAAAGTAGGGGTCAAGAAAGCTGAAAAAACACTGAACATGCTGGGAGATAAATATCACAAGACCGAGATAAGTTGAATCTTAACTCAAGAAAGCTCCAGCTGTCAGAAGAATTTTTAGCTATTGCTCTTCAAATTTTTCTTTTCTCAAAGATCTCTCTGATGTTCTGGTTTGAAAATCTTGTGCATTTTCCATCACTCTTTTGTGCTTGAGTTTATTTTCACTGTGAAAAAAAAAACTTTTGTACTTCTAAGTCTTCTCATGCAATAGAGATTTTTAAGACAACTATCACTTTAGTGCATCACCAATAAATAAAGCTTCAAGTCAGGATAAAAAGGAACTATTGCCAGACCATTTTCCACCATCTAATATATTAAAAGATTTTAGCTATTAAGGAGTCTCTTAATCAGGAAAAAAATATTGTTCATCTTAAAATCTCTCGAAGACAGAAAGCAAGTTCAAAAAATTGACATTTTCTTTTAGGTAATTTTTTGCATTACTTTGGTTTTTGTTTTTCTTTTCCCTCTGCCTCATTCTTCAGAATTTCAGAGGGGTTGGTCAATTTTCTGTTGAAGGAAAAACAAATTAAATGAAGTCAGAGTATTTTCTTAGTTCAAACTCTCAGTTTTAGAGTGCACAAACAGGAATACTTATAAATAGCTTGCAGTCAATCTTGTTCTTAAATATACCAGCCTAGACATCAGCAGTGCTTTTCTGAAAGGCTCTGTGTCGTAAGAGCTTGCCATAGTTACAGAGAGTCACACTTGCCTATTGCAAGGGCATCACAAAATTATCAACACATCTCTCTGCAGAGTTGAGCTGCAGCTTTATCAGGTATCATTAATACCTTTCCTCAGTGCTGCAGATTCACCCACACCAAGAGCCACGTCCAGATCAGAGGTATAAATCAGCCAGGGTGTGTGGTATGAACTTCATACTTGCTTCATTTCAGCCCTAGGACAGATGATACTCTCCTGTTAGTGTTCCACAAGATAACATTGTTTGGGTTGAAGAGCTGTGTTCAGATTATATAAACACTTGAGGTTGTGACTGCTCCTATGAAAGCCCCAGCAACTGGGTAAAATATTCCCTGCAGTAATTGGGTCACCTTGCCCTCACACCTGTGTCTTGTGGAACACAATTCATGCATTCTGGCAGGTATTTGGCAGCCTACAATTCTGTTGCAGAGACCTGTCTTTTTTTTCCCCCCTCCATCAGACTTACTACTTTCTAGTATAAAGATTATGGTGATTTGGAGTCCTGGGGAAGGAGAGGGTGGTGTCTGGATTAGATCAAGAGGGTAGCAGTCTTCAGCAAAGACTGGCCATGTAGGAGTAAGAGAGGTCAATCACAGAACCAGATGATAGGGAGCAGGAACGGATATCACTGGGTAATTAGCAAGGAATTCCAGGCTCAGGGGAGTTGTTTGTGACTATATTCTGGAGAAGAGAACATTGAACAATTAGTGCTTGGAGCTGAAGGCATCACAGAACACCAGATCAGCTAATCTGGGCCATGCTCATGTAATTGTTTTGTGTGTTCACTTCCAGAGGTGCAGACGGATCCATGGAACAAAAACTCCTGAGAATTTGCAAATGTGAAAAGCTACTTAACAGACTAAACAGAGGAGTTTAATTTTCATTTCCTGAAGCTAGAGATGGGAATATACTTCTGAGCAGGGACTTAACATAGTTTTATCTGTTTTGCAGAAGACCCTTCGAGGCAGTTTAAGCCCTGTTGTTACCACTTGCACTTGTTATTTATTGAAAAACTATCTTTTCATGAAATCTTCTATCAAATTATTACTGAAATATCTGTACAAGTTTGTATTCTGTGCATCTAATTCAAAGTTATAATTCCACTAGAATTAGAACAGAGATATATTTGACCCTCTGTGACCAACATTTCTGTCCCTGTTTCTTGTACTAATTCTTTTCTGTACAGGAATCTTGGAGCTATGGTAGAAAGTTATTTATTTGACCCTTTCCTTTGAGAGCTGTTTCAGACAACAAATATGTGAACAGACTGGTAAAGGAATTTTCCAACCTTTACTTTCAATTGATCAGGCTTGAAATCACTGCTATTTTTCATTTGAGCTTTTTCTCATTTCTTTAAAATCAATCTGTCCTCAAAGAAGAGTTTACAAACAGAATACTAACTAAGGGTGTCCTCTCAGGTCTGAGCCAGAGTTGTATTTGGTGATCCTCACAAGCACCTTCAGATGTGTAATGCAGAAGTTTGATAGAATGCCTGCTGTGGAAATAGATTTGCTGCAAGGCCCCTTTAACTTCTGGTAGAACCAGAGACAAAGGGTAGATTAGTATCTCATCTTCAGAGAGGGAATTATTTTCCTTCATTACCTGTGTTTTTCTTAAACAACATCTACTGCTTTACATATACTAGTTTTGATAGATTTGGACTAGGGGAGAAGATTATTATTTGATTCTCGAGATAGTTGCAGAAAACTACTGCTACTCTTACTCCAAAGGCATATGCAACTCATCTCGTTTGAGGCCTTTCCCTAAAAACTATCTAGCCACAGAACTGGGAAGAATTCCTCATGGCTTGCAGATACTGAGAGAAAACTGCAAATCATATTCCTGCTTACTGCTAAGTACAGCTGAATAATAAGAAAAGGAGGCAAAACTGAATTTCACTCACATCTGGAGTATGAGTAGGGGTCCTTTTTGACCCACAGTACAAAACAGACATTGAGATACTGGAGCCACTCTGGCCAAAGGGTGGAGGTGATAAGGGAGCTGGAGGATGATGTCCCAGGAGGCTGAGACCTGCTCGTGCTCAGTCTTGGGAAGAGAAGGCCAGGGAGGAGGACATCTAATTGCTGACTTCAATTTCCTAAGGGGAGGGAACAGCAAAAGCAGAGCCAGAGTCTTCTCAAGATGCACAGCAAAAGGAATAAGGCCAACAGAGGCAAGATGCAACAAGGACAATTCCAACCAGTTGTAATGGGAAGGATTTTCCATGGTGAGGGCAGTCCAGTGCTGGCACAAGATGCCCAGAGATGCTGTGGCATCTCCTTCCAGGGAGATAATCAAACAAGGCCCTGAACAACTTGATCTAACTTTGAAGTTGTCCTTGGTGTGAGTGGGGTTGGATGGGATAACTTCCAGAGATCCTTTCCAAACTGAATTACTTTATTGATTTCAGCTGTGAGTTTCTTAGTACCTACATAGGGGAATGTAAAATCAGAGCTTTGGAGGCTACCCAAGTGAGAAGGACAAAACATACTGATAGAAAAAAGAATGACAAAACAAAAGAAAGAAATCTGTTTACTCTTTGGGAAAAAAATCACCCACAGTGATTTTGTCTTAAGTTGTCAATTATTCTTTGCAGAAAATAAAGCTTCTTTAAAATCTTCATGCAAAGCAAGACAGCTGAAAGTATATTATTTTTGCCTTCATATGAGACACCAACTGTTATAAAAGTTTTAACATCCTTTAAACATTGTAGCATTCAGGGGAAAAAATCAGAACAAGCTAATGCAAAAGTTTCTAAAAGTGTTCTTCAAAACAAATTAGTATTTTCAAAAGCTATAGCTTAGTGATTCCTGTAGAGGTGGAAGATGTTGGCTCTGATATTGTTTCTGTGACTGCCTAAGCTGTTCAGTGACAAGATCCTGGAGATCTTTAAAAATATTTAGAAACAAGGAGGATATTATACAGCTACACACAAAACTGGGGCTTTGTTTGAGGAAGGAAGAGCTCCCAACAGTGCCAGGTCTAAGGCACCAAGAGGAGAAGGGAGTGCAGAGGGGCTAAGCATCATGTATCAGAGGCTGGAAAAAAAACACTTTTTGGGGTTTATATGGAGTTGGGTCCTGGTTTCTGCACATACCAGGGTATAGGTAAAGGAACACAGAAATAGTGTAATTCCAGTGGGGTTTATGTTACTATTTTTGAGTTAGTCTAAAAACACATTTGGAAAGGAGAGCTTTCAACCACACCTGTATTAAAGGTAATGAATAAAAAAGCCAGTCAGGCCAGTGGAATGATTCAGTCATTCTAAGAGAACTGGAAAATAAAATAACAGGTGGTAAAGATTTTAGATGGAAATTGGGATGAAATCTTGAATTTCACTTTTTTTATAATGAGTAATAAACCCCAATATATACAAGCTGATCTCCCAAATTTGCTGCTTTTGTTCGTCATAAAGTGAGAAGCAAGGTGAAATAGTTCTTTACTATAGTGCAAATGCACCATAAGATGAAAAATATCAGGCTAAAAATACCAAATTTTCTTCTTTAGGACACCCTTTGAAGTGTCCTTCAGATGCTTGTCCAATTTCAGTACTCCTCTGGTTCCTGCCTATGGCTCTTTCAACATATTCATACTTCCATACAGGTCGTGTTTCACTCCTAATCTATAAGAGCTGGGGGACAGAGGTGATGGAAATACCGGTGTCAACTGCACATCATATACTGTGGGTCTTTCATCTTGAATCTTCTTTCATCTTTTCTCAGTCTGCAGCCTCTTGTCACATAGGTTACATCAGCCTGCACTAATAGCCTACGCTTATCCAAGCTATAGAAATGTGTAAATTATGTTAACTTCTACCTATCTGTCGAACTACTTTCCTGGGAGAAGGTTCCGTAACGAGAGAATGTGCTGTGCCCCTTCTTTCTCTCCATCTGCTAGAAAAGCTCATTTCTTATATCCTGTAAGAAAAGGCTACTGTCAGAATGCACAGAGCAATCCTATTACCTGCTTCTTGGTTCCCTGAGCGTTTTCTGGGGTGTCGAGACTTTTTTATCCATTATTTAGGTCTGAGGAGTTTACCTACTTTTGAACTCAAACCTGCTTTGTTAAGTCACACATGTGGCCTGGCTCAGGCTCTGTCTCCCATTTGCTTCTGATCTTGGGCTGCTGTGTGACAGCTGAAGCAGCAAGAGATAGAAGGAGGTTTAAAGTATAACTTTTCCTGCATGACTTCGTGTCTTGATGTGTGTGTTTATCTTTGTTTTGTCCTCAGCCAGTAGGGACCAGGAAACATTTTTGGAGAATCTTCCTGTTCTGTCTGCTATGTTCTCTGGAGGATGGAAATGGAAGAAGAGATGACAACAATGTCACACACTTAAATACATGTAAGTAATGGCACAAGCACTTGTTAAGTCAGATGTTTCTTTGAAACATCAAAAATTATTAAATTTTCATGGGAAGCTTGAAGCATTGTGTATTAAAGCACAGCCACCGTGTTTTACATTTTTAATAGCAGCCCTTGGCTTCCCTTTCTGAGACCATCATAGAAACACACCCATGAATAATTCTTTATTAAAATTATTACAGAAAATGGAATTGTGGTTTAACCCACCAATTTTAAATATTGTATAGATATCAAAAAAGTGGATAATTTTATAGGGACTGTTCTGTGAGGCGTTTGAATGGCAGCCTTAACATTTCACTGCCCTCAATGAAACGAAGGGTTTGGAAATGCATTTTGAATAAATTGTCAAAACAACAGGTCTTCTGAACCATAGCATTGGCTCCAGGAAGCTGCAAAACTGTGCTGAACTTTGTCTTAGCTTCTTGTAGAAATCCACACTTGGGCTATACAGATAAACAAAGGGGCAAGGCCTGCAGCTCTCCTTGGCACCATCCAGGCACAGCAGGGACAGAAACGCCAGGTCAAACAGCAGGTTTCTTTCCAGGTCATACTGTGTTACTATGGAGTAACATCTCATAGTATAATAATGCCAACGCAGGCTAAAAATTGTTCCACAGTCTGGAGCTGCTGCTGCTGCACAAGATTGTGCATTCTGATAAGTTTCCATTACATGAGCACATATAACTTCCAACAATTACCCAGGAAACAACACCAGTACACCCACAGTTAGATTTGTGTATTCTTAAAGTCTTAATTATTTAAATTTAAAATATTACCAAGTATTTAAGCATGATTATCTCTAAAGATTTCATAATCTTGATTTGGTGATGCAATTGCATTTCCATTTGTGTAAAATAATAGCAACGATAGGAAACAACCACAAAGAAAACCGAAAGGGTCAACTCCTGGCACCCTCAGGGCCAGTACTTCTTAGTTCCTTGGCACAATCACAAGTGATTTTTTCAAAATGTGCTGTTGAAATGACATTGTAACTGTGTTCACCTGTTATGAGTGTCATGAGGTTTGGGTGAAAGCAAAAATCATAAATGAGTACATGTATATCCAAACATTTTTTAATGGGTGCAAGAGCAGGAAGAGTTTCTGATCTCATGGCTAAGCCCTGGCAGTGCCTTACTCCAGCAGTGGTCCCTCTGTTCAGTGGGCAGCACTGCTGCACTGGCATGGAGCTGTCAGAGAAATTGCTGTACGCTGCCATGGCTTGAAGCTGTTGTTAATTGCTGTAATAATACATCTGCACACACAAAATACACAATTAAAGCTCTCATAGTTCTTAAAAGCTTAATCAGTACTTACAGAGACTAGCATTTATATATTTTTTATATAAAGAGCTGGTGTGAATATTTACTCAAACTATAAAATTCTAGGTTACTGCACAGGAGAAGCAGGTTCCCTCTGTGATGTTTCCTCTGTCCTCTAGCTATGCTAGAGAAGATCAAGACATCTTCCACTGAGAAGAGAGGCAGTGCATCTCCAGTGGCAGCTTCTCTGAGTTCAGTGTAGTCTTTGTGCTCTAGATGATAAACCTAAGAGAAGTTGGCTCCTTAAAGACCTGTGTGAGACTGTAGCAAAGACATCATTCATCTCCAAGAGATTAATGAGAGGCCTTCATTTGCCTGCCCTCCTACAGGCACCTTACACTTCCTGACTGATATTCCCTGTGGCAGCTGCAGTCAGTGCATTTCCAGAGTAGTGCCACCTCAGGAATGTTATCACCAACTCAGCAGCTCCGCCTGTGCTGGCTCTGCACAAGGGACAGCTCTTAGGGCACCTGCTCCTGATCGAGTCCCCACAGTGTGAAGGGGCTGCTCAGCTGCCAGCTTGCCCTGATTTGCTGTTTTCTCTTTGCTGTGCAGAGTCAGAATGCCTGAAGGTAACTCCTGTTGTTCAGCCTTAGACAGGGACATTCCTTTCCATTTTGTGACTTTTCAGGTCTGCAAAGCACATGAGACATTTATGATGTCACGTTAGAATTCTTTTACTTAGTATGAACATAAAACTTGAGAAGATTGCCTAGAGAAGAAATGTCCAACTAAGGAAAAGAGAAAAACGTTCCTTTTGTAAAATTTACCAAAATCTTAGTTATAGTGAGCAGAGAATCAAATACCTCTGTATTTTGATAATAGTTAGTCTGTGCTAAGGCAAAGAAACATGCCATAAATTAATGAATTATTTTATTAAAGTACTTTCAGATAACATAATCTGATTTTCATCTGGGCTGATATTCCAACATTCTGTTCAGTGTGTACTTGCTTACAAACAATTTTTGCTTTAGATGTAGATAAATGTAATAACATTAACTCTGCAGTACAGTGTTAGGGTATATGTTAATCATTAATTGTTTTAGTTTGGGCCAGTACATCAAAATGCATGATTTTTCTGTGATTAAAATTTTGTGGGCTTTTAACACAAAAGCAGCCCCCACAATGCAAATGTTCATTTGTTCTGAAGTACCTGTTTGTTAAACCCTCTGAATGGATCATTACCTAACATCTGGTTCTAGATATAGCTGTATATATTTAGAAAGCTAGCACTTTATCAAAAGGACCTAAGTTCACATTGCCTGTTCCCTGCATGGGGAAGATCTACAATTAATCCATCAAACTTAATGTGTTACAAGCAGTTCTGGTAGAACAGAACCTTTGATATGTTTTCTCTTAAGCAGTGCTCACTGCATTCCCACGTACATTTAGATACACTTCTAAAGGAAATTTAAAATATAGAAACTTTCTTCTGTTGTTTCATGCTTGGTATTATCATGGGATATTAACAAAAGGCCTGAAGCTGTTTTTAAGAAAGCATAAACATAATCTTTGTTCATTTTCAAACATATCTTCTTTTCGTTAATTTTCAAATATGTCTTCTTTTCCTTGAAATTGTCATGATTCACATTGTTCTTCATATTTTCATCAGATAAACAACCTCATTGCGCCAATCCCTTAAATCCATCAATATTAATGTTTTTATCAGCAGACAGGCTAGGTTCTCTGTCTGTTCATTCGACTAAGGGATTTCCTTCTTTCTTCCCCTGACTTTCCCTTAAGACAATGAACAGCATTGGGGAATTAGGAGAATTATTATCTTTAGTAGATATGGCACATGAAATTTTTTCCTTAGTCCAAATTTTTTTCAGCTAAAAGCAAATGAAGCCATCCTAAGCAAGCTAAGTCTGTGAAAGCAGCAAAGAACTGAACCTGCTTGAACACACAGAACATCTCTGGGAAACGTACATGGGACATCAGCATCCCCCAAGTCAGCTCACAACATGCACCAGCTGGCAAAAGTATTACATATTTTACTAAAATGCTTGTACATTTTGGAGGTAATTTCTTAATGCATGATCCCACTGTTTTGTCATCAGATTTAAAAATCTAGCCTAGTAGAGGAAAAACCCAGAGTGGGGGACACAGAGGTTTCAGCTGTTTGAAGCAGTTTCTGCCTCGCCATCCTCTCTGACCTTGAACATGCTCTGCATCATTAGGGCTGAGTTCTGCTTTCTCCAGCCCCATAAATCAGCTGGTTCTTGCTGTAGAGAGGTAGGGCTTTGATGGAAGGGGCAAAGAAAGGCCTAGGTTAGTTGTGAAAATAGTTTGTTCCTCAGAAATGTGACAAAAGAGAATTTTTGTTATTACTGCTTCAGATAAGCAAGGGACTTGACTTTGGCTCCCTTTTTCCAGCTTAGTGCTCTCCTGAGCACAACAGGGCACAGCCACAGATTTTTGTAAAGCCAAAACAAACCTTTAAATTCTTTCAAGTCTGGCCTTGCAAACTTCAAGTGGAAGTAGATGCTGCCTTTCAGTAGCGTGTAAACTATTGAGTCTCACAAAAGGTGAGTTTTTCAGGAGCTTATTCTGAATGTTTCTGTTCATGCTGCCTTTAGGCAACTCCTTGATCATAGAAGTTAAGGATATTGTCGTGAGGCCTGTGACTGCTTGTGCCTTTCTGTGTCTCTCACAAAGTTTTCCAGACCAGTTCACAACTGCATATTTAGAAGCTTGGAAAGTTGAAGTGTTAAAATTTATGAGTCCNTTGGTTGGTTGGTTTTTTGTTAAAGTGGAGCTTTTTGTACAAACGCGGAGGCCTCAGTTTAACCCGCTTGTTCCAAGGCCGGCGTTGGCAGCCCCAGCTGAGCGGGACGATGCTGATGAGCGGGCGGGTCCCTCCCTGTGAGGGGGCTCCGGGCGCACCTGCGGGCAGCTGAGGTGAAGTGCCAGGGCGGAGACATTGCCCGAGGGCATGGAACAGGTCGGCCCAGAAAACAGGAGCCTGGCCTGGGAGAAAGTTTTAAAAGGTGTCTGTGGGTTGCGGTGCGGGGCTCGCCTGCGGCTGCTCGGGCTCAGGTGGCGGGGACTGGCCTTGGAAACCCTGAAACCCGGACGAGCTGCCACCCTGGGACTTGTGTTACCAGAGAGCTGCACTGCAGGCACTGCTCCCCGCTCTCCAGGGCCGTGAGAGGACGGAAAAGCCCTTCCATGGTGGCAGTGTGAGCCCATGAGGTGCTTGTGGCCGCCGGTGGCTGTCGGGCAGCGTGAGGTGAGTGCCTGGGGAGATGCAGCAAACTGCAACCCTGCAGTTTGGGTTTAATTCAAATCATTCAGAGCGTTGGCATAGAACTTTAGTGCCTTATCTTACCTTTCTTATAATGAGAACTACAGTTCTTGTCCATGGGATGCTATATTGAGTTTAAAGCTGAACTTTAGATGATCCTAAGAAGGCTGACTACCTGCATTTTCTCTAAGAAAGTGTGACATCTTTGGGTTAGCTGAAGGATTAAATCTCTTTTGTGCTAAAATTCTACTTTTTGAAAGCAAGGATGGAAAATTCCATGATAAGATGAGGGAAACTCAAAGCTATCAGGAACTGGAGTGGTGTGAGGTGATTTTGCAGGTTGTGCTCTGCATGGGAATGGACACACTCCTTATGGGACTGTGACTGCAGCAGGCAAGAGGCTTTTATGCATGGATAAAACTTTCCATGGCATGGATAAACTGTAAGTCATTCCTACAAATGTGATTGGAAATATGGCTTCAGTAATGAGGACAGAGCATGGTTAAATAGCATAGCTTTAGGAATAAGCGCTGTGTTAAACTGGCTCCTTGATGGGATAAGAGACATATCCAGGATAAAGGATTACTTAAGTAATACTCAAGTTGAGAATTAGATTACTCAATAGATGGTCGTTGTGCTAGATTGTGGCCCCTCTATTAAAAGTCATGTAAATAAAGGAATTGATTGCTTGTGATGATCTCTCTGTATCTTGTTTTCCCCTTGGGCTGTGAGGGAAGGTAGTGGGGGAAACTGGAAGATAGGCCCTTGTTGAAGGCACCTGATGCTGCTGGCAGCCTGCTTTTCCAGGAGCAATAGCTCTTGAGAAAACTGGGGTCTCCACAAGGCAAATTTGCTGTATTTTATGTAGGAAACTAAATGGGTTGGGTGCAATTACCCTTTCCATCTGTATTTTCAGTCTCACTGATGTGTATGTGCCAAAGGTGGATGCTGGTGATCTTCAGGAAGTGCTCAGGTGTGTCAAGGGCAGGTACAGGGATTAATTCTGTGCATGACAGTGGCAGGTGCTAGGTTTAATTATGACAGAATCTGAGACTCCACAGGCACAGGAGAGGAAGAGTGTGAAAATGTCTCTGGCATGAACCCATACTGGGTTTGTGTGGCTAAAGTGCAGTTGAAGATCCTACCATGAGTCTAAAACTCCTCTGGAGAGGAGTGAACACACAACAGTTGGTCTGAATTTAACTTAATTGCACTTCTTTAGCTCTTCCCCACCCCTAAGACCTCTGAGGCAGAGGGGTACCATCCAACACCTGTGCCCTGCTTAACCTCCAGTGAATCAGCAGAGGGGAGGATAACGAGGCTTTATCTTAAGCATGTGAGTGTTCTCAATGGTCTTATGGAAAAGCCTGTTTCTCCCAGTTATTAGGGAGGCAGTTTTCTTCACACCAGCTACCTTTACATGCAGAAGTGAATTTCTACTGTAGTGACAAAAAGGCTGATGCAGTCCATGTATAAATGCTATAAAATGCTAAGCAGGCATGAAAAGACTCTGCAGCCTCTGCATTTGGCAGCGATATAATTGCTGTTGGAGTATCAGCTCGTGCTTGCAGTTCTAGAAGGAGGCCAAAAATTGAAGGGTTTAGAGGAACCCTTTTTTTTTTTGTCCCAAGGACAAACTCACCCTAATAGTGTATCAAAGCAAAGGCTGAAGAACAATGCAGTCTATAAATAAAGGCAGCCAGTTGACTAATTTGATAGAGAATTAAGCAGTCAATTCAGCAGACAAAATTCAAGAATAAAATTAATTTTACAGTCTAATAGGAAGCAACTTGCACAAAGTTAGTATTACATACTTAATAATTTATGTAAATTAATTGCTCTTGGGAGAATTTACCTTGGGTGATAATTATGTTATTGAAACATCTTGTAGTCCACTTAGGATGCTTTTCAGGAGTATATGTTGTAGTTCAAGTAGAGATATCATATGTGGAGCACTAATATAAGGCAGTCTCATGGCCTCAGAATGTGTGGGCCACTGGGCTAAAAATTATAGAGGCTACCCTGATCTGGGGGAAAAAAGGAACCATTGTAACATATTTCTTTAGCTGAACTACAAATATCACTGCACATTGCACGGAGTGGGAGAAGAGTGCCTTCTTAAAGGTGAAGCAAATCTGTATGATCCAGTGCTCTGCTTAATTGATTAACCAGCACCAAAGCACTGGCTGAATGAGAGAAGAGAGGAAGTATATTTTTGAACTGACAGATCCCTGCTTTTAAATCCCTTAGATCAAAAATTTATCTATAATTAGCAAAAGGCATCCATATGGTGACTTTTCCAGTCGCAGATGGGTAGCTGTCATTTCGCACATGATCTTTGCTTCTCTTTTGAAGTAGAAATGAGTAATCTTGGAAATATTAGTCTGACTTCAACTATATTTATCCTTCTATCAACAATGACGACACATTTTGATTTCTTTCTGGGTGTGCACAGTATGTGCTGCGGTGCAGAGGATTCCAGTTGCTGTAATTTTCAGTGGAAAGAATAATGATGACAGGGAACTGTAAGTAGGTTATTATGGACTATTTATTTATTTAAATAGAAAAGCCAAAATTTTCAAGAGTAATGATGCAAAGATGTGCCAGACTTGAAACTCTGCTGCAGACCTGATAGAAGATGTTCTGCAAGTGCTGGAAATTGGCTCCCCTTCTCAGTGATGTGTTACCTGGCACAGTAGCAGCTGTACATCTGCTCCTCCCTGGCAGGTGACTGCTAGGAATAGCTATGCCAGAATAAACAAAATAAGTAAAAATAATTTACTGTGCCAGAAAAGAAGTTTAGGTATCTGACTTACCGTCTTCTCTTAACTACTGCAGTATTAATCCTAAGCGTGGATCTTTCTGCCCTTTGAATGCAGTTTGTGGTGCCATAACTTGTGTGTTTAGACCTCCAATTTATTTTTTGGGTGGTGGGGATTGGAAAGGAATTGTGTGTAAGGAGGTGGTATTTTGTAGCAGGTGCTGTCTGTGCATGTCTTCACTATCTCACTTTACAAAAAACAA
The DNA here is from genome assembly GCA_013396995.1 of Dicaeum eximium. Lineage (NCBI taxonomy): Eukaryota > Metazoa > Chordata > Aves > Passeriformes > Dicaeidae > Dicaeum > Dicaeum eximium. The sequence continues at coordinate 92,654 of VWZP01006690.1, read as the reverse complement.
TCTTGGTTGCTTGAGCTCAAAGATCCATGTAGAGAGGCCAGCAATCTCTGAAAGTGCAAAACCTTGACATTCCTCTTAGTAAGCATTCTCCTTAAAATGCAATCTTATTTTGGAGGGGGAAAAATGTTACAGTACAGATTTTTGTTACCACAGGCAGCGTCAGAAGCAAGAGGCCAGATCCAATCAAACAAAGCAAATGGCATTACCCTGAATTTACTCCTGTATAAGTGAGAGCTTCTTTCAAGCCCCAAGCTACATGAAAATGATTGCTGCTCTCTTTGCCCATATGAAAGCTGACATAAATGCAACCTAGAGTAAACTTATTTAGCAAGTGATAGGGTACATTTTTTCATCATGATTGAAAGGCCTTAAGAATTCAAGTCTCAGATGCATAAAAGTATAAAGGTGCCTGAGCCTTGTTAAGATCAATAGGAATTAAATGCTTAAGTGACTCAGGCCTAGGTGTCTGAAAATATCCAATCATTTTTTAGCAGCTCAGTGATCATAGTTCTTTTCAGTGCTGTCCCTGTGATAATTTTTTTTTAAACACCTATGAAGCACAGGTGATGGGAATGCATGTCATAAGTTTATTTTTTAGATTAATGTATTTTACAACCAGTTAATATTTTAGTATTGGTAGCCTAACACTAGGTGAAATTTTAATATAGTTATAAATTCACTAGTATCTGTTTGTAAACTTTGCAAGTATCTAAAGGGGTAAAGGACCTGAAAACTAATTTCCTTACCAGGGTGTGGGACACCTGTAGTCAGTGAGGAGAAACCCCACACAGACACTCTGGTGCAATTGGGGAACAGTCTTGTGTTCAGCTGTGTTATAACTTCAAAAGCATCCAGTACTTCATAGCTTGGGGGTTTTGATTGTTTTGCCCTCAGTTGTAGCAGATGTCAGAAGAGAATTTTTGGTTTTCTATCAATCTTATTAAAACCTTTTCTGTGATTTCAGCCCACTACTTCAAGTTCCTTTTCTGTTTTTTGCTTTTTTCCCCTGTTTTTGCTGTTAAAACTCTTTTAACATTTTAAAAGGCATTCTGTTCATCTTTTATGTACAGCAAAGAGCCCACATGGATCAATAAGGAACCAATTGAAAAACAACATTGTTGTGGTCAGTGTATTCCAAAGCAGGATGAAGAACTGTGTGCATCCAATGATGAAGTAGCTTGCTAAGTGATATGCTGTTGATTTTGTTCCATGTTTTTTTCAAGCTGTGATGATTAGGTATCAAGAAGGAACTGGAGGTTTTACAGACACTAGATTAAATAACCTAGCATTTAATATCTGCTAAGTTTGAGTTGGCCTTTCAATTCTTGTTAAGTATGTAAACCTATTAAAATTTGTATATATATACACTTGAAGGATGTGCCAAAGATTTAAGTATTGTGACAGAACCCAGCTCCAATGGGTATAGAAATATTTACTGTGTTCCTCTCATTCTAATAAATCATTAACAAATAAATTAAGCCACAACTAAACTGTAATTAAGGCCAAATGATTTGTGACCCTAGCAGTGTTCAAATCATCTCAAGAGACTGTGGAAAATGTAACTTCAACTGACTCAGTAAAAATAATTATTCAGATCAAATGGTGGATAACCAGTGGAAATACTTGGATTGGATGGTTTTCAAAAAGAACTGGGGAAAGTTTCTGCCCCCACACTTTTACATTAAAACCTGCAGTATAAGGTTCAACAGATTAAGATTTGACATCTGCCAAATTTTCAGGTTTGACTTTTGAATTTGAGGGTTATTATAGGTTCTCTCAACTGACTTCTCTTCTTTTAGAGGCTAACAAGTACCAATGGGAAAGAAGAGTATAGATATTTTTTCATTTGCAATTTCTGTAGGAGATTTACTACAACATTAAACTGGCACAAATTTTACAGAAAAATACCTAAAGTAACAAAAAACATTTAATCATACACAGCACCCTATAAACTGATACTTGTTGAACAACAGTAGATATCATGTTCAAGTCTTTGTCAGCCCAAGTGGTTCAAGATGAGGAAATTCTGCTGCTATATTTCAGAGCTTCTCCTTGTAGGTGATTGACGCTTAATAAGGCCTAAATTTGCACCCCATGGGTTGGGTTTTTTCCTCAGTTTCCCTAGGTGCAGTCAAGAATCAAAATTCAAATTAGAAGTTAATGAGTCCCTAAAATTTACTTATTGCCATCTAATTGTACTTGACTTCTCTTGGGATTAATTACAGCTAAGGGAGCAAAAGGCAGAATTCATAAGATTGAACATGATGGTAAATTTATAAAGAGTTTTTGGGTGACCAAAATATCACATAGCTCTAGCTGGCAAAAAACTTAATCTCGTGACATCTTTAATGTTGGATGCCCTTTTGTAAGATGTAGACTAAACTATATTACTGTCACATATATCTTCAAAAAACCCACAAAAGGCCCCAATCAATCGGTGGCCAGTGGAAACGGGAATCTGTTTTTTGAAAGGGAAAGTTTGTGCAAAAAGAACTGAAAGGTGCTTAGTGGGTGTAGCCTATTCAGGTGTGGTTTTTACTCTCTAGGACAGAGTTACAAACAGTTTGCAGTATAATCACCAAAGTAAAGGGAACAGTCCTATCAACGTGTGCAGATATGGCACCCTCCAGAGAGGTTTAGAAGTCTGATTTCCATTCTGTTCTCATTCTGATCTTTAATTGCATGCTGTTTATCAGAATCTGGGACAGACTTAGAGCTGAAGGCTCAAGAGGAGACTTGTATTTTTTGTTATTGTTCATAGGAGTATGCAGGGATATTTTTATACAGCAAAATCTAGAATGCCTTCTCAAAGCTTTGAATTCTGATTCTTTCCTGATGGAAACTTTAATCTGCTGTATACAGTATGTAGATTTCCAAAGCCTTTAGCAAGTCAAAATGTTCTGTTTCTAATAGAGATGTATAGAAAACAGGGATTAATCTGTGCAAAGAGGAATCATTTAGAATGGAACAGCAGGGAACGACAGGAAGTGTTGCCCTGTGTTATTGCACATGCTGCTTCCTCACAAGGCTTCAGGCAAATTAGAAACTGTGAGATGGAGAATAGCTTCATGGAAATCCAAAAGGACAGGTACAATCAATGTCAGTTAGTAACAAATCAATTACACAAAGTCTAATGTTCAATTACTTTATTGTGCCTAATTTGTTCCCCATATATTTTTATCCATTTACATTCTTAGGCTTCATTGCTGTTGGATTTATTATGGCCTAGGGTCTCTCCAGCTATTTCTCTGTACTTCAGGATTACTTAAACACAATGAATAAAATCCATACAGGCAGTTTTTAATAGCACTGGAGTGACATTTCATTCTGGGCTTTGGCCACACTTATTAGTCAGATCCATGTGCCCTCATGTGGTTTCTGAGGAGCTTATTAGGCAAAGGGAATGAGTGGGAGCCCAGTTAGCTGTAAAACCAGTTTGAGACTTGCCTGGTTTTTAGCAAGGAAGCAAGTTAGGTTTAATCATCTTACATAATACCAAAAGGTGTATAAAATCCCTTCTGGAAATCCTCTGCTGAAGTTTCTGTGCATCCATAAATAGCTGTGGGAGGCATCCTTTCTTACAACCTGTTCCTGATTGCTCTCTGGTGATTTCCATCCTCTCTTCCCTTACAGAGATGGCATGATCAGAGATTCCCAATCAAACAGCACAAGTGATGCTGCTTCTGGGCACCAAGAGCAGTCTGGTAATGACACCCTGCTCTGCAGGATTCCCTCCATATGGGAATTGTTCTATCCAAACTGCACTGGGATTCCATTTCCAGTGTCCATTTCTCAATTAGCTGCAAACTGTTTGCTTTCTTAAGGGATGCCTCATGTTTCAGTACTTCAAAATTATGCATGAAATTTAGTGCTCTGTGAAAATAATGAGTTATTTGCTCCTCACAATACCAGGAGTCCTGAGACTTAGGTGATTAGAGAGCAGCAAGGCTGCTTTATCAGCCATGTTATGGCCTGAGTTAGTGCCTTCAGCTGTTCTTTATCTGCTGTTTGCAAATATTTGTTTGCTTCTGTGTTTTCTGCTGCTTTTTAATCTCTTTTTATCACTGTGTCACTAAAATGCCACTTTCCTCTAGTTACAAGTTTTCTGCATCTCTTGATTGGGTAGTTGTAGTAATACTATTTCTGTGTTAATGGAAAGCAACTTTTTAAAAATCTTTTTCCATTTTCTGTCTCCGAAAAGCAATTCTGTTGGGCTTTTATTTATCTCTTGCTGCTACTATTTGCATTTTACTGGGAGTAATTTCTAGATTTTTCCTTCTTTTATTTATTTTTTCTATTCTTTTTTAAATCAATGTAATCATCATTATCAGTCAGCTCCTGTGAATATGAAGCTCTTTTATTCCATTGCTTTTTATTGAAACACTGTTTCAGTTTGTCTTGGAAGATATTGTTCCTTGCCTTTGGATTTAGAAACAAAGACCACTAACATCTGTTATCAAATAATGCTTTATTGAAGATTTGAAACAGTTGTTGAAGTGTTAGAAAGCCTTTGAAATCTGTAAATCTCTACTTGATCTACACTAATTGAAAATCTTACTTTACCCTTTTCAAAAACATGAAAAGCCATGTTGTCAGATTTAATCCTTGACTTGGACTGACAGGAATTTGTGACTGTCTTTCTGCCCAGTTAATTGGTTCATTCTCCAATGGGAATTATTGGGAAGGTACCTCTTGGGCAGGGTGTGATGAAACTATTGAATGGTGCAGGAGTATTCAGTGACCCATCACATGCAGATATTAATCTGACACTGGTTCTCCATATATTCCTTATGTTCCTTTTCATGAAAAGCCCAAAGATACTAAATCATCCAAATTACATTTTCCAATCTTGATTAATTTGTAAGTCTTTAATTGGCTGTTCCCTCTATCTGTTCTTAACATAGGTCTCCTGTGTCAGCTTTTTTCCTTTTAGCACAGAATCATTCTGTGTTTAGAAAGCAGAAGGAAAGTTTTTGCATTTTGATTTAATTTGATATGGCATTTTGAGTGCCCTCCAGGATACTTTTCTGTTGGTCTTTTAAATACATTATCAGAGTATAGCATTAATTCATTACCTTAAATAATAAAATGTTTAAGTTATTTCCTTATTTTTATCATGAGGACTTTGTACATCCTATAACTGGAAGTTTCTTACAGAAAAGCAGCCCACAATAGGCAGTGGCATTAGAAGTAAGGCAGAACAACACAAAATGAATTCCCAGGTTAAAAAAATTTTCTCCAAGTAGGATGAGACTCATAGGATGAACTATTATTTTAAATATGAAACTAGAAGAATCTGCTTGTTTAACTTCTTCTTTTCCAGGACACTTTGTTACTCCTAAAAATTTGAAAACAGGATTTTCCTTGTGATGGTTCAAGTGTTAATAATACTGTAAGGTGCATCCAGCATGGTTGGATGCATTGAATGTCTTGCTGCAGAGAGCAGCCAAAGCTCACGTTAGAAGAGCAATTGTATCAGCTGGCTGAGGTCCTTACTTGGGGCTGGTGTCCACAGAAAGCTAGAGCAAGATCTGTCACACATGAGGAGACTGGATGTATTAAGTATTTCTTAAGAACGTGTAATTATGTGTAATTTATGTGGTAAATTTCTTACCCTTCTTAAATGATTCCTTGTTTATGAACCTGGCATGCTTATATGGCAGAAGGTGGCATTGTGATATAATATGCTGTGGATGTGTTAAGCATATTAAGCTTCACAACTTTTACTGTGAAACCACAGTGTGGTTACAAAATGTCTAACAAGAAATGCTGAAGTATGCCATAAAAAAAATCCATTACTCATATAGTGGCAGTATTGAATCCCATTTTAATGAAGTTGCATCTGTTGGAGTCTCCTCTCTGTAGTCCTGGTCCCAGGTTACCCCCAGCCATACCTGGAGCTTCCTGCTGATAAATATTTCCTTGCCTCTTACTCCAAACATTGAACTCTTGAAGTTCAGCCCTTCACATATTGTCTAAAATGCTTAAGCTCCTCTGGGAATTGAATTTGCAATAAAAACGTGAAATGAGTCTAGAAATGACATAGAGAAACATATTAGGAAGAATTAATCTGTATTTAAAGCTTGGTACTGTTGTAGCCTGGCTTAAGCTCTGCAATAGGAATAGCTGGTGCCAGTGGCAGGGAGGGGGAATCAGCTCCTTGCAGATGTTCTGTTCGGTTGCCTCTCCAATGCATACCAGTGTTTTATTGTCACAGATGTCATCAGAAAGGCTTTTTCCCCTTCAGTAAATACTTTTTGGGGCAAAGCAGGTGAAATCACTGGTGACTGGGAAGTTTTAGCCTAAAGTACAATAAAGATGAGGCTACAAGTTCTGTTTTTCTTTCTTGACTGTGCTACATCAGAAATATACTATCACTGATTTGCTGAAATACGAGGGTGGGGATAGGGGGCAATCTGAAATAGGATGGACCCTATTTCAATCTGAGATTGTCCTGAGAAGAAATTGGTTTAAGTGACTTGTAGAAACTACAGGCTAACAAGGTGTTCTAGGGGAACCTTTAGAATCAAGACACCTGCTTCCAGCACATTTTCAGTGAGGATTTGATACTTTGCTATCCTGTTGTATCTTTGGACGCTTTCTGGTTTAATTCTGTGTTATCTCTCTCCAGGTTTGTTACAGGGGTTGGTATTTTCAAATTTCCTTCATAGTTCTTGGTATCCATTGTTGCTGGTCAATCCCAGAGCAGGTATTCTGCTGTTACCCTTAATAGCTCTATTTTCTCAGTTGTCTGCTGGTCTTTGAATAAACTACAGAATCCCAGATCTTGCTGAGTTCTTTTTGTTCTCTCTTTCTTTCTGCCTGCCTGTATACTAGACTGAAGCTTCTTTCTCTGAAAATGAGGTAGCTTGCAGAGGAAGAACAATTTTCTTCCCATCAAAAGGTTCCACCTGATCCAGTCATGTTCTGCAGGAATGTGACTTTGTGCCATAGAACAGCAGTTTTATGTATTGCATATTCTGAAGTGTCTGTAGTATCTCATGGATTTAATCTGGGGGTGTGCCAAGGCTTCCCATACTTCTGTTTGTGCATTTCTACTTTTAAACTGTTAGTTTTGAACCTCAGTGTCCCTCTTTTCTGCTATCAGCTCCAGTAATGTCACTGTGTTTTCTTTGGTTGGTAGCAGGAATCCTCTGTGGGGTACTGTGTCTGTCAGATATTAGAGACCAATCTATGGAAAAAATGTAGCTTTTAGAAATGTTCCCTGATTTGACACAGGAAAAGCTAAAATCTAGTCAAATAAAAAGGAATCAAGTTTAATTCAGTCAACACATTTCAAAGCTTTCAAAAAATTAGCTGTGATAATTTTGTATGTTTATCTCAGACACAATTTCAGAAACCTTTTCTTCTCTTTCTTAAACAAAAATTCCAAGGAACATAACTAAAAGGGTGCCTTTTTATCACCTTCAAGCCCTGTTTTCAAGGACAGATATTTAAGGGTTTTTTTTCTGAGCGGAGAATTTGGTTTCAATTATTTGGTGTCTTAAATGAAGTTAAAATATTTCAACCAATATTTAAGACATTCTAAGCAACTGTAATTACTTTCTGATTTCTAGCATATGTTAAGGGCTGATGCACTCAAAATGCAGTTGTTTTTTTAAAAATTCATTTTCTTTTCCTTAAGGGAATTAGTGGAGCTGAATTATTCTGAATATGTTTATCTCTCTTAATGATAGTGACTAGGCATAGCTGCAGTGTTAAGTAAGTGGGTAAGAATATTTCAAGAGCTTCTTTCAGGAAATAAATGAGAAGCATGGGCTTATATTTGGATTACATGCAAGTTCTTGAAAACTTCGCTTAATTCCACTCCTTGTCATTCAAAGTCTGAATAATGGCAGAAGCAGTGTGAGTCTTGATTGTAAATATAATTTGTATAGTTAGGATTTTCCTTTAACTGAGATTTTCCTTTAACTGGATTGTCTCTTTAACTGAAGTATTTGTTCTGAAATTCTTTAAAGTGGCCTGGAAGCCATGGCCAAACACAGCTGTGTTTGTGTGCCCGTACTGTGCTCTTTGATAATAACTGAGGTCACTGCATGGACCCAAGAATATTGCACTATTCCAGTCTCCTTGTTTGTCACAGGCAGTGATGTGCTTCCTAATAAGCCTCTGATTTGTCACTCTAAAAATTTATATCAACTGTAAAAGAAAATAATTAGTTAATTACTTTGTATTTACTAAGCTTTCATATACTGAGATACAGTTCAGTGCTGCCTAGAACGTTTCACTGACTGTTTTATTTCCTGCTAGTGGGCAAAACAAACACCTGCAGAGGTGGGCTTAATTTAGCAGATACAGGGCATCAATATTTTTGCTGAAAAGGCAGAGATTTTCCAGTCTGTCAGTCTTGATTGTTTTTGTCACAGAACACATGGAAAGAGCACAGTTCTCCAGTGAACAGCTTCCAAAACAATTTTTTATTCTGTCCCTTTAGAGTGCCTTCAAACTCTTTTAGGTTAGTGACATCTACAGCTTTATAAATGCATCATGACTTGAAATCTCCACATTAAGATTTGGTTAACTGTCTGTTGAGGTCAGACTTGTGCAAAAGTTTCTTGGATATAACCTCATACCCTGAGAGCAAAATATTCTTAATGGTTCTGAATGCTTCATAGCTTTGGCACCTCAGCCCTGCCTGTCTCTGATCTTGGACCCCAGCTCCTAAAGCAGAAGGCCAGTATCTCATGGGTGAGTTAAGTGGCACTTCTGTTCATGTCTTACTGTGTAAGAATCTGCCTGAAGAGCTGCTCTTCAGATTTGTCTTTGGCAGTGCCTTTGGTGCAATGTGCAGCACTGTTGTTACAGTACATGTGCAGCCTTGCTTGTGCTTCATCTCTGAGCAGGGTTGTCAGGCAGTGCATGACAATGACAAACCAGTTAAAGGTGACATCTGTGAGTCACTCAGTCTAAATAACTGTGCCCAGCCCCTAGCACGTGTCTGTATTCTTTGAGATAACCCCTTTTGAAACAGCATCTCAACATCAGCAGGAAAAACAGACAAGCCATGTCTTTTGTACTTTCTGTTGCCTTTGTCTTCCACTTACCTTCAGCAGTTTTTGATACTTACTAGTGGTGTCTAGAAAGGCTCTCACCAAGCTTTATTTTTGTGACATTTTCCTGCCAACCTCTTCCAAAATTAACTGTTGGGAAATAAGGGTGGTGATGCAGCTGAAGGGAAGTGTGCTGCACAATCAGCCCGTGGGGCTGGCAGGGACTCTGAGCAGGTCCTGTCCTGTTGGAACCCTGGCAGTTGGGCTGTTCTCATGTGTCTCTGCGGGGGGACTGCAACCCCTCTGTGCCAAATGCCCAAGGAAGCCATGGGAGAATGTTCCTTCCAAATACAGAAGGACATTTAATAACTCCTGTCTTCCAATGACAGCAAGGCTTGAAGAATAAACTCATGGATTGTAGGTGACCTGGATAAAGATATCGTAGGGACACAGGTGAAACCTAAAGCCTGGATGCAGACATAGCACAGCAGTTCTTCATAGAATAGTCCACAATTATTTGGATTTTAAAAGTTGTGCATTAGTTTTTTGTGTCTAACTCTAGAATGTTCCTCAAGTTTGGTTTCTTTATACATTTTTTTCCTTGACTTTTTTGTTTTTCCTATGCCTTTCTTACTGCATCTCTCCTTTAAACCTTGTCTTCTTTTGTGTTCTATTCAAACTGAGAGATGCTCCAGATGCTTCAAATAGCCTCTCCATGACTCTGTTGGCACATGAACCCCACCCCAGCAGGTTTGCCTGTGCATCCCACCCAGGGAGGACTTGGCATGCTGATACCTTGTGAAGCCAATGTCAATATGCCCAAGGTACCCCTTGAGCCAGAGCTATTTATGTTGCTTCCTTCACTGGGGCAGAATTACTTCTCACAGTCAGTAAATCTCAGCTGTCTGAGTGCTGGATTCTCATTATCCTGTTCTATTCAACCAGCTGTTACAAAGAGCTGAAAAGGAGAATTCCCTTTGGCACACAGGTTCTGCAGAAGGATTCATGTTTCGCATAAGTAACAAAGAAGCTCAGACACACAACCTTGCTGTGAGTTAGTGTGAAGTTCTCTATGAGCTATGATACAGTTGTGTGGATAAGCCAGCACTTGTTTTACTTGGACTAAAAGGATCACTGCTGATAGGCTTTGGCCTGAAACCCTCCAAAAGCTGCCCTGAAAAGTTAAAAGTTTCACCTCGTACTCCTGGGGTGTGGGAAGTTGTGTAGCTCACTGTCTCCTTCCCAGTGTAAGTCCTTATTGACACGTCAGGCACTGCCTGCCCAACTGCTGTGTTGTGTGAATTTATCAGCCACTATGACTGATTTCCAGGGAGGCTGTAGGTTTGTCATATGACACTGTTAAATATCTGGGTTAGCGAGGAAAACAAATTCCAGTTCTGTGCAGTGATGCTGAAGGCAGTTTTCTCTGATGTTGTCAGTATCCCAGTATATAGAAATATTAAGTTTTCTGGAAAAAAACCGACTTCTAAGACAGGAGGTTTGAGATGGTATTACACAGCTGTAGAAGGGAATCTGCTCACTGTGTATGAACAGTCCTCATTGGTTAGAACTGCCAGGTACAAAAATAATTTTGAGAATCAGGAATGTGTCTATTCTGTTTGTATTCATATATCATCTTTTTTACTTTCACAAAAAAAGCCACAGCTGGTCACTATCATAGCTCTGTCTACTGAGGAGTGAAATCATAAATTTTCTTCCAGCTACTGGAAAGACTGCTTAAAAAGTGCTTTGCACTTTTTTGCAGTCCCAGGTGGGAAATGAGGAAGCACAAAGTGGATGGAAATCAGTTCTTTGACACAGCAGAGCTTACTCGGAGTTTTAGATATAGAGGGCTCGGTGCATTTCATTTCTATCTATTTGTGCTACAGAAGGTGATCTGAAACCTGTGGTTGGAAATCTGCTATGAATCAGAATTCCCAGCATCAGCTTTCTCCCAAAATTTAAATGAATCTATCATAAATTAATTTTCTTGGGAATAAAAATGTCAAATATTGGCATTTCTAATTAACAAGGTGTGGCAGTTTTTTAAAATTTAATTGTCCCATGTCTCTACCAAATAGTCTCTTACAGCTGTAATACTGTTCACTTGACACCTCATAAATAATAATTTTCACATGAAGACTTCTGTATGGAAGATTTTTTGATTATTTGAATGAATTAATCCATAAGAATTTTATGCATTGAAGAGAAATGGGTGAAATGAAGATGGAGTACTAAAAGTCATCAACCAGAACTGTGCAACTTTGGTTGTAACTCAGTGTTGATGTTGTTAGGCAATAATCTCCCTTCTGTTAATATTTTATGTAATTGGGTCAGCAAACAAAGACTATTGTGTTTTATAGGAGCTCCCTATGTGAAAGCAATTTGCTGATTCCCTTTAGGGTAGAAAGTGAGGCTCAATAGCAATAGAGTGCCTTTCTGGCAGTTTGTATGTGCATGCAAGTTTAAAAAATAAACAAAGAACCCCATCAAGTGCCTTCAAAAATCCTATTTCCAAGAGGTGATAAGGCATCATATTTTGCCAGAAGTTACATGCTAGGAAGGTTCAGTGCATTTCTGAAGTTGAAAACATAAATTCAAGTACAGCCAGATGAACTTAGGCCATTTAAAAAAAAAAACCAAACAAAACACCCAAACTAAAACCCCAAACCAAACAAACCACCAGAACCCAAACCCACTCGTTTTCCTTTAGAAAAGTTTTCTCTAAATTCAATAAACAGGACTCTACTATAAGGAGGGCTTCTGCCTAATCAGTGTTGCAGGCCCCCAAGGAGAACAGGAGTGTTCCAGTCTGGTTGAAGATCAGACCTCGGCTGTTTGGATGCTGAAGAGCCATCCACATCTGGTCAGTGAGAGAAAAGAATTCCCCTTCTCAGGGAGGGTGTCCAGGCTGAGGGTGTGCTCTGACAGACCCAAGGCTCCAGCAGTTTAGTGAGGAGCACCTTTGCCTGGGGGCAAAAAGGATGTGAAGCTGGCATTGTCCATCTGTTGTTAAGGTGTTTGCATTCCCCAAGTAATGCTACAATTGCATTTCCTGTATTTTTCCCCTCACTGAGAGAGGACTGACCTCACAGATAACACATTTGATGTGGGCTTGGCAGGAGGGAAGGGATGGGGCAGTGGTGCTTGGTATAGCTGTGTGGTGGTTGGCTTGTTTGTTACACCCTGATGTCCTGCTACTGTGTTTTCTCCATTTTAAGGAGGTTGGCTAAACTGAAATTCCTGAGCCAGGGATGCTCTGAGTTTCCTTGAGGATGTCTCACTTGCTTGGACTCTACTTTTTCTTGTGTAACTACCTCTCTCATGCACATGCTTATCTAGTTCTGTTCCAGACAGGTTTTGGTTTATTTTAAATTAGGTTTAGCAGTAACTAACCTCTATTTATCCCAGGAAATTGGCTACTAGCTTAAGGCTGCATATTGCAATGAACACACCAGCTAATTTTTGGCAAATTTTCCTTATTCTCAGGACCAAAGCTTGAGGTACCAGGCATTCTTCTATTTACTTGGCATATGTGATGTGGGTACATTTTTATTGCCCACATTCCACCTCTTCATTAGTCTCATTCTCTGTTTTCAACTAATTTAAAATGTCAGGATCTGCCACTTCTCTGCCAATTTAATGATGGCCTACACTGGCAAACCCCCTGATTACACTACAGTCACTTCAGCAGGTGGAGAGGGCAATGTCTCCTGAGGTTTCTTCTGGATGATGTCAGTTTTGGTGTTTGAAAGCTGTGTATTGAAACTTTATTTTCTAGCTGTCTAAATCTCCAAATCATTATTTGGGATGGAAAGAGAAACCTGTGACTGAAAGGGATTTATTTTTGTAATTGTGTTCACTCAGTAAATGTGATGTTTTGTTAATTATATTTTATAGAACATACAGTTGTTTTATCTGTTCCTATTTTCTGGTGGTGTACAAAATAAGGAAGTTCATTTTGCCGTATAGCTTTGAGTGACAAGCTGTCCTGGGGTGACAAAGTGGTTTTTGCATGGACCTATAAACTTCTCCAAAACTTCTAGTGACTTGCCATGCTCAGGAAGGAGAAATCAGTACATCTAAATTAGACACTTTCTCAGCTTGGCATATGTGATATTTGCCATTTCTACTTTCCAACTAGGCTATTTTTTACTTCTTTTTTTTTTAACATATCATGATTGGAAAGTATTTTTATTGAATTGACCAAAAATATTTTAAACTTGACTATCAGACCTTTCTTTTCACTGCCTCTTATGTAGCTGTACACAACAGCAGAAGGATTTGTACCTTCCTAATAATGGGAACTCCCTTTATAGTGCAGTGAAACTACTCCAGGCGTGCAGTAGTGGGAATTGAGGCACATTACAGCCACACAGGAATTCCCACACTTTGGGAATCCAGAGCTTTTCCTGATGAAAACCCATTGCTGTTGAGCCATTGCAGTAAAAGCAGGGCAGCAAAATCTCCTGTTGCTTGCTGAATCTTGGTGTTAATGAATTGTATGCTCTTCTAAAGTAAGATAATGTTCCAGTTTGCAGTTAGCCAGCTCTCAGCCAAAATCGAATTTTATCCTGATCTTGTGTGGCAGCTTTGCAGCAGAGATCAGCTGTGGAACCTTGCTACCAACTCTGCATGCTGAGATCCTTCTTTCATGCAAATTACCACTTTTTCTGTGAGCAAGTGAGAAGCTTTTTCAAACGTGGTAACCTAGCAAATAAAAAGCCTCTGTATTTGCTTGAAGGAGTGGCTCCTTTTGTATGCCTCTTAGTGACCTTAATTTCCATGTGATTAAATTTTGATCTGTTAATGATTTCTCTCTGATGGGTGGCAGAGAAAAGAGGGACAAGCAAGAAAAACTGGTACATCATTGCTTGCAAATGAGCTGATTTGAAAAGGACAAGAAAGAGATTTCAAAATTCAACTGAATTGTCTTTCTCTTCCAGGTAAATTATCTTGTTATTGTTTTGTTATAAAGATGTCCAAATTTCTGACTAGGAAACAGATTCTCAAACATAACTTGACTGAAGTATACAGCAAAAGCATCTGAAGGAGCCCTTGAAAACTTGAGCAACCTAATGTCTCTGATGCCTATTACACATTAAGTATCTAGAGAGCACTATTAGTACTTCATAAAGAATCCCTATGGGCAGAGGTGTAAAAAATCTCAAATTTCTTATTGTCCTTTTGTCCTCAAGTGTGTCCTCCCATAAAATAAAAGTTCTAATGAAAAAACACTTATCTGAAAAATGTGAGCTTTGGACATGGATGTGACAATGCCTGCAAAAAACCAACCCCCAAGAAACCTCACCAAAAAAAAAGTTAAACTCCCCAAAGATGTTATGAGCCTTCATGTGTCTATATCTGAACTCAGACTAGACAATCTGACTGGGTTTTTGCATTACAGCCCGAGTGTAGCTCTTCTGTGTCCATCTTCACATACTTGCTGAGAGATAAATGCACCTGAGGAAGGAGCTTGGTTAAAAATTCCTTTTCTGTGAGCAGTGTCAAAGTGGGGTGTCAGATTGAATAAACCACTTTGTTGTACAAGGTACAAGTAAAGGAATATAGATACAGCATCGTGGTGACTTTGATACAGGAAAAACTAAAGTTTCTTTTTCTTGTGGTGCTGTTCTTTGCGCACTGTTTGACTCTTTGGTGTTAGGTATGCACAAGGAGAAACCTAAGCAGCAATGTTGGATGTTTTTCTCTTTGTGCTTGTAAATGCTTGTATTAGTGCAGTCTGTACCTGACTCTGCTATCTGTGAAAGCCACAAGGCCTCCTTTGCATGGTGGAACAAACAGCTCCTGGATCACTGGACCGTCCCCAGTGTCACAGTGAGTGTGGCAGAATCCATCACGGGGAAAATGGCACCAGGAGCTACAGGTGGAGATTTCAGTGGCGGTGTTTTACCTGAAGTTTTGAACTAACATTAACAGAATGATCATGAGCTCAGAGCAGTTGCTCTTTGAGAGGTGTCATTTCTTATTTCTGATTACATACTGCCATCAGTTATGGCTACTTGTAAAATTGTAGAGCAGTATAGGCTGCAAAGGGCCTCTGGAGGTCCTTCCAACTCTGCTTAAAGCAGGACCCCTCACATTCAGCCTATAAACCACTTCTGTGCATGGCATGGGCAGAGTTTGGCTCTTACTTAAACCTAAAGAAAACACTTGGCTCTGATGCAAACTTTTAGCTTCCCATAAAGTACTTTTGTGCCTGGTCTGGTCTAAAACTGTGTGGGATAAAGGTTCAGGCATTGCGTATTTCTAGAGTTACTCTGTATATTACTAGAGTTGCTTTTACCTCCAAGTTTGTATGAAAAACATCTTTTTAATCTAGGTGTGAATGCAACTCTAGCAAAATATAAAACATATAAATCCCTGAAGTTCATCCAACATGGACCAGAAGTATCAGCATAATCTCACTGCTCTTAATCAGATTTAAAATATGAAAACACAATGAGGCAGAATATAGAATCTTCCTGCATAGGAGAATATGTTGTGAGATGAAACTGAAGAGGTTACTATGAATGTAGATGAGTTCCTGTTCCAACAGAAATGAAAGCTTAGCATTTGTATTTCCCATCTGCTTTTCAGTCAACTCTTTTTGCTCTAGTCAGGAGCCCATAATCTGGCAAGCATGATGCCTTTTATGTATTTTGTCCTCCATGTGAAGCTGTGAGCTAAAATCAGACATAACTCCAGGGAAATCTGCATGTACTTTAGCAGGCACTCCAAAGAAAAATGGGTTTGAACAGACCTTTGAAGCATCTTTGGCAGTTAGAGGTTATAATGTCATGACTACTTTGTATGTTAACTGTGTGGATTTGAAAGCACACAAGGATTGTAATGCTAACAGCAACCATGGGTGATTTTGTTCATACAGTTCAATATGCTTCAAGAGCATCATACCCTGGATGCTTTTCCTAGTGATCACATGCACTAAAAGTGTCTCAAATCATCAGCATAGCAGCTTGTGGTGTAGCTCTGGTTAAACACAGGTGAGCCCAAGAGGGGAGCATTGCCTCTGTTTCCCAATAGATCACAGAGGTGTGCTGGGTGACACGAGAGAGCTGTTAGCAGAAAGGAGGTGGATAACATCAACCAGAAGTAGCCAGTCAGCACAGAGAGGGAAATGCAGTGATGGTCAGCAGAGCTTGTCTGGCTGTGCTGTGTGACTGCCAGCTCTGAGGTTGTTCTACATCTTGTTCTTGGCAGCAACTTTGCTTCAGAAACTTATTTTCACTTTGAATCCCTTCAACTGTGTGACAAACTGCAGTGTGGGGGACAAGTACCATGGCTGGGGCAAAAGATGTCAGAGGAACGTAGCTGTTTCTTAGTGGTTTTGCCACTGGGGAGCATCTGCACGTCCTGCAAGAATGGCAATGCCAGCACTGAGTTCCTTGCAGCAGCTTAAACAATGCTTAATCTCTGTATAGACAGCCTTACTCATTATTAAAGCAGTCTCAGTTTGGTTTGCTCTAAATAACAGTCAAGGTGAATTAAGACACATGAAATTAGTTATTTAAATTCTGAATTAAACCAACTACATCGTTTTATGGAATTTAATCAATGTCCTTCTTATTCAGACCCTTAAAGTAGTGAGCTTTTCTAAGATCTTCAAGAGCTCTGCTGGAAATCTGAGTCTGAAAACTCTTGTGGGGTGCAGTATTTGGGGAGTACAAAGGCAATGTCTTTCTAAAATCACATTGGCTAAATTTAAATAGTTCATGTATTATCTTGTCATATTGAACAAGGCATGAGTGGATGTGAGCTGACAGAAAGTGTTTTTTATGCACCCAGAGAAAATGACCTGTAGAAGTTTGTGTCCACACCAAGTGCAAAGCTTTCCGATTAATTTTATCGTAGTTTGGAGTGAATAGAATTCTGTTACCAAGGCTGAATATTTTTTGGTACTGCTTCAGTGCAAGGCTAAGAGATCAAGATAATGAAGAATAAAAATTAAAAATGTTTTGATTCCTTCGTTGGAACTGAACTGAATTATACACTTCAGTTTTAGATTTAAAAGAAAGGTCTATCATTTAATTATGTCCTCAAGAAATGCAGAGAACCGTCAGTTTTCAGAAGTGGGAGGGTTACTATAATAAAAAATTATTTTTAATGTATACTATTATATAGTTTCCCTTTGATATAGGGCTTTGATTTAACCAGATAGGTTTTCTGATTTTTTTATAATGTAGCAAATTTTAAATTACTTCCAGTATTGTCTGCTTGACCCTTGCCTCCTTCCCTTACCTATTATATGTGGTAATCAGAAACTAATTGCCTCTGCTTTGTCATCATTTCTTCTTTCTTTCCCTTTCTCCTCCTGAATGTATTCTAGCACTTGTAGGGCATGTACTTAACAAGGTGAAGGGGAAAAAATGGAATTAAGTCTGTGATGCAAGGTTCCACAGGGGCTCTGCAGGAATTTGCCCATGCACTAAACTGATTTCTCTCCACATGCTCCTCTTGCCTGAGGGAACCTTGCTAAGGTCTCAACAATGTCACTGCAATGTCTGTCTTGATTAGAAAACACCAAGGGAAGATAATTTGAATGAGAACAAGGTAAATTATGGTAAAAACAACTTGAATGCTTTGACAAGTGTTATTTTAAAGGATTCAAACCCAAGTTATTACTTAATTCTTTTACTGTGGCACCTTGTTTCATGCCGGAGCGTTGGAGTAGGGCACGTGTGGGTAGTGAGTTACTACTGAAATCTCACTGAGATTGAACTACAAACTGCAAATACATGTTTTTGAGTATCAGTCCCAAAGTGTCCTCACAGTGGCCCTGTGAGTAATGAAATGTGTGGAGACACTGGGTTTTTTTAAGCAAGGATTTGCTCAAACCAGTGACTAATAACTGAATCTTTGTAGAGTCTCTCTGTTAGCTCACAGCAGTCCTACTTCACTTTGTTTTGTGAAAATGTTTGCACTTTTCCCAAGTGAGAAATTGCTTTTGAGAAGGTATTTTCCAAAGCCCTTTGTTTTGAGAGGTTGTCTGAACTGGAAGCTTCAAATGGAAACCTTTCAGAGACTTCTACACCTGCAGAACATTTGCATCACCATTTTGCAGGCTAGAGTTCAAACTAGTTTTTCACACTGGAGTTCAGTCATTACAAGACCCAGAACAGAAACTTCTTCAGTGCTCACATGTTTTTTCTTAGAAATGATTACTTCATAAATTAAACAGCAAACCCACTATGTTCTGTGTAATCTTTTTCTCTTTTTTGGTTGTTTCACCCATCTGATGTTGGACATAAATTCAAAACTATCTTGAGCTCTCCATATTGTAGCTCACTAAACATTTTACAGTTTTAATGGGCCCACACTGTGCAGCTGCCTGGCTGGTTTATAAAAGCCACCAGATCTCTTGCAAGGACATCTCCTACCAGAAGGAATTACCTGCTAACTGCTCAGACAGGGTTTTTTGGCTCTGGTTTCCTTACTTTAACAAACACTCTACAGTGAAGGTGTTAAGCCACCAGTTTTTGTAGTTTCTTCAGCTGCATCAGTGAGTGGAAATGAGCAAAAGAGAAATTAAACCATAAAAAACAGAGAGATATGAGGGGCTTTTTTCCTAGACAAGAGAAAACATTGAAAAGAATGATTCATTTCTCAAGTCTTTGCAGAGTTCTGATTCCCAATAGTTGAGTTAAGATTTCCCACTGTGCGTGTTACCTCCAAGTAATGATGTTCATATGCTGCCTATGGTGCTCCTACCAGTGATATTTTCTTTTGACATGTGCAGTGTTCCCAATACCCAGTGACTAAGATAGCTAAGCACGACAGTTGCATTTTAGGGACATAAACACCAAACTCAAAGGAGGATACTGCAATTACAGTTCTTTTACACCAGACAAATCCCCCCTTCTCTAACCTGGCAGTGGTTAATCTCAGTTAGATTTGAGTCCTTTCCTTTACACTTTAAATATTCTCTGTCCCTAACACTGAGTGGTTTTTGTCTATATCAGCAAGTTTGGTTTTTAATCAAATATGGACACAGCTGACTTGAATGGCCTCAAAACACAGTGAAGTGTTTATAACTTCTTGATCGTTATACCAAAATACTTGAATGTGCTGATCAGTTTTCTCTTGGGAACCAAGAGTAAGTAATGAAGCTTAGGAAGTTTCTCTCATTTCTCTTTATACCATCCTAACAGCTGAGAGAAAAGGAAGCTGTCACTGGGTGATAGACTTCTGCCAGACTTGACTGCCAGTTGAGTCTGTGATGTGCTTCTATGCATATTTTTTCTGTGTGTTTTTACCTAACATTTCACAAGCATGAGTTGGAGTAAACTTTAGTGTCTGTGTTGGATCTGTAGTTACAATGCCAGATTACATCTGCGATCTTTGAGGCAGTAAAAATGAAATACATTCCTCTCTGCACTCCAGTGTATTGGATCATTTACAGGTGTCCTCAGAGCTGGTCAAGGACCATCCATTCTCGTGACAACCTGACTGACTTCCACTCCTCCATCCCCTCCAGATTTTATTAAATAATTCACTAGAACAGACATGGATGCTCCCCACAGGGTTTTGGTATTTTTCATTCTTTCAAATGATCATTGAAGTGAGTCTAAAAATTATTTTAACACAGCAGCCCTGGCATAAACCAGCAAATTTCTGTTTCTGCCATATGGCAATTGAAACTTGTTTGGCCACCCAGCTGCAGATCACCCAAGCCTATTGGATATTGATGGACACATTCACAGAAAATATGAGTTAGACATCTTATTCTGAGAACTTTAAGTGAAAATGTAGCAGAGGATTGGGAAAGGCGTCTCCATTAAATATTCGGGACCTATGAAATGATATGCTGAATATCAGAGAATTTTCCTGAATCAGAGCTTAAAATGTCTTTTTGAATGGTTTTATAATAATAATGAGAGTCTGTGCTGACATCTATAGTTAGATAATTGTTTTGAAGCCATAGTCTATCACTCCTACAATTTTCTCATTGATAGTCTCCTTTTCAAGTTGAGGAGGAAAATTAGTGGATAATTTCTAAAACTATAAGGTAAAACTACAAAAATATTATTTTTTATCTCATTTTCACTGTATGCAATAATATTTTAATTAATTCTGATCTAGTATATTCAAAATACAGTTTATAGATAATTCACAGCAGTACGAGTTCATGTTAACATTTAAATATCTTAGTTTAAGTGATATCATTTAACATTTCGAGCAACTTTCTGGTAGCTTTCTTGAGTGTTAATGCAGTTTTTGCATGTAGGATGAGTGAGACATTTTGTGTTTCTCCTTAGAAATAGTTTGTGAACCAAGTTCTGTCTGTATGTGATCTGTAGCGCAGAAAAAGATTTTAGAAATTAATTTCCATTTTGTTGTGCAGAAGTAGAGGGAAGGTGACAGCTGGAGAGCCATTCCACCTGCATCTCGAAAGATTCATCAAATTATTCCGATATTTGTGAAAGTTAGCCTTGTCCCTGTAACTCCTGTTTGCTGACACTGGCAATGATCACAGTGCAAGGTGTTCTGGTTTACTTCAGCAACAAAGACAGGAGTGGTTTGGAATCTCTCTGCTTTAACAGCACAGGAAGGAAAGGGGTGACTGTGGTTAGAATTGTTTCCTTTTCCTCACTCTTACTATGGATTACTAGAGCAAAAATCCAATACTCCACTTGCAAATTTGTTGTAAATGCAGGGGAAGTGCTGCCTGAAAGTCCTCATGTTGTAACAAACTTCCTGGAGTACTTTATTTGGGTAAAATTTGATGCTAAATTGTTATGGACAGCAGCATAAATGATTTAATAAGATTCCTGGACATATGTAATAAATTGCTATTATCATGGGTTTTCTCTTATAATCAGCATATTACTTACTTTTTCTAACTTCATGTTTAAGTTTTTATTAGCTGTTTGGAGATTAGAAGAATGGTGATATCTGCAGAAGTGTTTGGACTATTAAAGAGATTTCTGTATTAATAACGAAGACTGGATGATTTATGTATGATTATGGAAGCTTACACAAAATAAATCAGTGGGAGCCCTGGGGCCAGGACTTCATATGTGGCAGATAAGAGATAAAAATTTTAAATAGGAAAAGGTGTTCTTACCAATAAATTGAATTATTATAAAGGGAGAGGGGGGATTTGCTACATTTGAAGAATATGTGAAAAAATTCAGAAACCATCCTTTAATATATGTACTTAAATTCAAACAATTTAAAGTTGGTGATGGTTCCTGAGAATCCTAAGGAAATTCCAATGAATACAAACAAAAGTCAGAAGAAATGAGTAAACCTGACAAGCCCAGATATTTAAAAATAAAGATTTGTTCACACCTGAAAATAGTCAGACATAGAAAGTGAAGAAAAGCTTTTACAATAGGGATGCACTTGTACAGAAGGGTGTAAACAACACACAGGGTGCTCCTGTGACATCCCATTGGACTGTCAGACAGCTTGAAGTGGAAAGGGAGAAAATTTGGTGGATTTAACTTCTAAAAGCATGGTGCAGGGGAAGTACGAGGAAAAAGAAGGGTAATGCAATTTTAACCACTGTAATATATAATAACAAGAACATAAAATAATGTATACACCATGTAAATTGGAAATAATTTTTAATCTGAACTATTATTATTACTTTCTAGTGTCAAAATAGAAGTTGGGAAAGAACAAATATTCAGTTAAACATTAATTGAGAAAACATGTTGATTTTAAAATAGTTTCCATGTGCAGCTTAGATGTAGAGGAAAGCATATATTCTAGTACTGTCAGCATATTTGAACTAATTTGAGTAGTCTTTCCTTAGGTATATTTTGTCAGAAAAATTTCTATTTGGTGTTCTGAAAACACCACTGATTACAAAATTCCCTGAAGAGGCTGAGCTAAAATACAGCACAATGACTGGGAGCTTGTAGGCATTTCCAATATTAACTTGAAAAGAATGTCAGTAAAACTGTGGACAGTCAAGTTCCCAAGAAATGCGAATAGGGCTGATGAGTGGAAATCACCCATTCCAGGTAATATTCAGAGCTGATATAAGAAACTTCCTAAATAGCAATTTTTAGTGCCTGTGACCTCCTTGTCCTCATGCCACCAAAGACCTTTCAATAGCCCTGGAATGTGCTACAGGCACAGCAATTTTAATACTCGATATTTTAGCATATTAGCATATTTTAATGCTGTGTTTTCATATAGAAGTGTTTCAATAATAAGTAAATGTGATATTATGATAGATTATTACATTTGTGACTACCCAAAGTGAGATAACAATGTCAAAAAACCAACCAACCAAAAAACTAAAAAGTTTTAGCAGGGTAAAACAGCTGAACTACTTAGTGTGAAAACTGATTAAAGAAAAGAAGCAAAAATTACTCCAATTAGTAATCCTGGGACATGATTTATCATAAAAGAATCCAAATAAGTGGATGGAAATCTTGGGAGTTTTTATTGACTCCTAGAGTTCTGGGTTTTTTTTATTTAACAATCTTCTCTTTTGTGGATTGTAGGCAAATTAAAAGTACTTTTCAGTTAATGTGAACTGTTGAACTTTACCAACAAAATGGAGGAATTAGTCTAGTTTCTTGTTGAATGTTTAATTTAGATGTAGTAAGCTTTCAAGGCTGGTACCAGAGAAATGTCTGTGAGCTGTGTGTCTTTACAGAAGAACCTGGGCATTAGATCAGTCTGGGACTCCTCTCAGGGGAACCTCTCAGGTTTTAGGCTCTACATTGTCACTGTGGGAAGTAGGAAATAGGCTGCGGTGGAGAATCTTCCTGCTTGCTGTCTGAGGTGGGCACAACAAATCACCAGTGCCAAGATTTTCTGTAAAGGAGCAGAGGTTGCTTGTGAAGCAGTAGGGAATATCCCCTGTGTTCTCTGGGAGCAGGTCTGGACTGCCTTGGGAAGGGCTGGGATTTCCCTGTTGGCATCGCCTGGTGAGGGAAGACAAATACAGAGGAAGCAGCAGGGTCACAAAATCTCCCAGGGTTACCCTGACCTAGTGCAGTTTACTAACCACTCCTTGCATGGACTCTTGTTTAGAGGTAGAAAGTAGGTCAGAACTTCTTAGAAAATATTTTCTTTGCTTGTTCCCAAATCAATCAAGACTCCTTTTCTGTGGTACCCAACTAGCCAGAGTCATTGGATGGGCTGTCTCTTTTCTTCAGAAGAAAATTCTACCTCTCTCTCTGTGCTCTCAGGTCTGACATGACTTTGCCATGACATAAAATCTTCTATTTTCTGCTGGGCAAATAAAGCAAATTCTCCAACTTCCATCAGAACATGTGCATGAATGCTGGCATAACTAATGTTTGACACATTTGGTATAAACAAAGTAGCAGATGTTACCTTACCCACGTATATTAGTTCATTAGAGAGCATATTTGTTTCATTTTAATTTTTAATGTTAACTCTTATCTGCACTTTTGTTCCTAGCAGGAAAGCCAACATGGCTTTAATGCTTTATGCTCCATGTTATTTTGCCTCAGAGGTTTGGTTGTTTAATTCTTTTTTATAAGAGAGCCAGGTCTGCTTTTTCCTTGACTCAGAGCAAAATAGTGTCCTTAAATGTAATCTCCTTTTTGACCTGGTTTTGCTTAAACATGCGGTTATGAAATGTGTTTGTATGTTACATATATATATTTATATAAGTTATGAGAAGAGGAGAAAAAAGAAGTTTGGAACAGGAAGTTGGACTAGATCCTCTCAAGTCCCAGCCTGAATTATCCTGTGGTCTATCTGAGGTGGTTTACAAATCCTGGTGCCACAGGGAGACTAAGTTAATGAGTCACTGCTGCACCAAAGTTTGACTCAAGTCATCCATGAAACGGGTTCGTTGGTCCTGGCCCGGAGGCACAGCTTTGATCCTGCAGCTCCTGAGCTGAGGTCCTCATCCCCTGAGCTTCTCCGGAGGACTCCGGTGCCCCTGCCCCAGGGCACTCCCGGCACCGCCCCGGAGCTGCCGCACTCCCTTCTGCAGCTTCTCCCTGCCCCTAAGGCTGCTCTGGGGGATTGCACTCTTAGAGAGCTGCTCACCCAAAACTCTTACACCTAAGAACAATTACTTGCGTTTTAGGCCCATCAATCCAGTGATTCCCACAATCTGCTGGAAGAAGTTGTACCTAGGAAATGGCTGCTTAAATAATGTGCCTTGGAGAACAGTGAACATACAGTGATAGAAACTTCAATTCTAGTTGATGAGATCTGGTTACGACCTCTAAATTATGAGGTATGAGCTGTATTTTATTTTTGAAATATCTCTATGAATCAGCCATGTAAACTGCTGTTGCTAGAAAAATCTATTAGGAACAAAGTAGTAAACAGTAAAAGATTTACCAGGTGTTATTCCTTCAGTGGGTTAAAAAATAAACCAAACACTGTGTTTTTAGTTTGTACAGTAAAGCAGTCATTTTTCTCCATAAAGTAAATAGATATCAAAATATAAAATGGGTTCTGCTTCCTGAGCATTGCAAGTGGATATGGTTTGGTTGCAGTGGTTGGAATCAAGGCTCGTTTCCCACCTCCCTCCTGTCTGGCTGTGGGTTGGGTGTGTAAGCACACGTGTGTTTCTGTTGGGTTTGTGTTTTCTGATGATTCCCAAAGTGGTTCCAAAACGGAGATTGTGGACATAGCTGTGAATATACCTGTCTATAAGAGCAGGGGGCTCTTTTAGCTGGAGTTAAATGGAGTTAACCAGATAATGATCAGAACCTGTTCTTTGCTCAGCAGCAAGAAAACTGACCTGGCATACAGAAGGGATTCTCTTGTACTGCAGAGAGTTCAGTTACTGTGGGAATCACTTGAATACGTGTTTAGTTAAAAATGAAATCTTGATTAAAAGCAATCAGCAGAGAAACAAAAGTGAAGTAAGCAGGAAATTGCAAAGTAGAGAAAGGATACAAATCTTATAGCTCCTGCACCTGTAAATACACAAAATACAACTCTTGCCACTCAGTGTGTAGACAGTGACATCAGATGCAGATTATCATCATATGCTGGGCACAACAGAGAAATTCTGGGGCTAGAGCTTTGTGCAATGCCAAACAAAGTTACCATAGAAATGAGTTTATACATCAGTTTAAGACAAAAATATTTCATTATTTTAGAACTGTAGCTGATGATTCTGCTCCAGGAGGTGCCTTTCTACATCAGCATCAGGAACAGAAAGGCCTTTGGTATTTTTTTATTCACTATTGATTGATTTGGACAGCTCTTAGCCACACTATTCTATAACATGACAATATTTTATCATACTTTAAACTGAAATTGAAATTTAGCCAAAAAGTGCTGCATGAAGAAAGAGAGGAATGTCTGTACTTGAAATGGAAAACTGTTTTCTTTAATAGTTAGGGATGGAGATTCTCTGAGATGATTTGGCTAAAATCGGTAATATAAAGCTGCAATTTTAATCTGTAGCCAGGAAACTACCAAAACCATAATTTTCAATCTATTCAACTGTATTTGTAACAAAAAAAAAAAAAAAAACCACAAAAAACCCCAAAAAAACCACAAAAACCTTCCTTTCATTCTTTTTGTAAAACACAGAATGAAAAACCTTCTTCTACATACCTGTGAATAATAAAGACATCTAACAAGTTTTAGAACCTATCAACAGTTTTTGTATGATAACTCTTAACTGCTTATTACCAATCTTTTCCCAGGAACAGGCTGTATCTTTTTTCCTTGCTTCCTAATTTTGAAAACAGGCCTGCAATTTTACATACCATTTTGCACAAGAGTGTATAATTCATCCTATTAATGTTCTCTCTTCATTCTTTTAATTACAGTTTTAAATTTTTATCTATATTCTAATTTCCATGGAATTAGACATGCTAATCGATCCTTTAATAATATGTTTACATTTTACTTCTTTCAGGATAGGAGTAAATTTAGGTGCACTTTAATTTATCTTTCAGTTCTGCATTTTCTGAAATCTGAATTGCAGATTGATATCTTTTTGAATATATGCATAGATATGTACCTCTATAGATATGTATCATAACATGCATACTGAGCTTCAGTGAAACCTCAGTGTAGTTTTACAGCTCCTCAGGCATTATTTCTTTCAGAATTAATTATTGCTGCTGTCACTGCAGGGTAATAAAAAATACTAAATAGATGTCTTAGAAGCTATTGGTATTGTAGGTACTCCTGGAAATACTAGAATGTGTTCCCTTGCAGCAGGGAATTGAGTCTGGGATTAATTGTGCCAGTGCCGTGGTCACCTGCCCAGTTTTTGCCCATCCTGCAGGAATGTCTCTGGCCAGCACCTGAGCCCTGCTTTTGTGTGCATTTCTGCCCCAGGAGTGTTGCTCCAAGTTAACAAAGGGTGATTATTAATAGCTGCACCTAGACAAACCTTCTGTCTTCCAGCAGTCTGAGCTCCCCCCAGCATTAATCACTTTAATAGGAATTATGAAGCCATACATTAAACATGTCTCTTAAAGAAGCAGAATGCAGGAGCTGCTCTAGAGGGCCAGCCCTGCTGTACCTGTGTCCCCTGTGGCCACAGCTGTCACCAAGTACAAGACACCTCTCGAGAGCCACTGGGTGTTCAGCTCTCAGGGTAATACTGCTTTGAGTCCTGAGACTGATTATTTTATATCTGGAAGTATCAGGGTTTGTATCCCTTTATTCTCTGTTTAGTTGGCATGCCTCATTAGAAACAGAAACTGTAAGTCAACTCGGTGATTGTTTCAGTAAATGTGGGCTCCCAGGGGAGCTGTGCTGGTATATTCTAGCTTTTTTTTTCTGCAGCATTGATTGCTGCAGAAATACCAATATGGAAGGTATTAAACCCCAATTCAGCGAAGAACTAAGCAAGTATCTTCTTTTATATATAGTGTAGTCACTCTCATTTCAGCCACATTGCTCTTAGGTATAATCATTTGCTGTACCAAATCTAAAACGCTTTAAATCCCCTTCTGTGACAAGGCTGCTGTTTAGGATGCAGAGATGCTCTGGGGAATGTTGCTGCAGCAGTTCTGGCTCTGTGCCCCATCTCCTGTGCCAGGGGTTAAGGTGCCCGTGCCAGCGCTGCCAGGGCAGGGTGTGCACACCTGGCCTTCCTCTGGTGACAGTGCCAGCGCTGCCAGGGCAGGGTGTGCACACCTGGCCTTCCTCTGGTGACAGTGCCAGCGCTGCCAGGGCAGGGTGTGCACACCTGGCCTTCCTCTGGTGACAGTGCCAGCGCTGCCAAGGCAGGGTGTGCACACCTGGCCTTCCTCTGGTGACAGTGCCAGTGCTGCCAGGGCAGGGTGTGCACACCTGGCCTTCCTCTGGTGACAGCTCGGCACCTCCTGTTAAGCTGTGCTTGTGAGCAACCTCTGTGGAAGGTCGAGGTTGACAGCTTGGGGCAGAAATGTCTTAAGCTGCAAAACTCCAAGGATATGTCAGTGCTTAGAGAAGGACCAGGGAAAGATGAGTGATCAAAGAGCTGCTGACAGAGGGCTGTTGTGTAAGGAAGGCTTTTCCCTACTTTTCAGACCCTGCTTTTTGACTCCCAGCACAGCAACGAGCATTGTTAGAATGCGCCTTGTACCTTTTGCTTAGGCTCAAGGAATTGTGTTCTGCTAAATCTGGGCTCCAGGATCTAGCCCAACAAACTGTGCCAGGACATCAGGTTGCTAGTTAATGACTAAAGTGTGGGATTCAATTACTCCCTAAGAAGTAGGTTTTTTATTTCCTTTTCTAAGTTGCACTGGTGCTCTGCAGTCCCACTTTTAATTTGGAGCTCTGCTTTCTTATATTAATTTTCTACATTTTGCATGCTTGTGTGATGAGAAGCTTTTGCATGTTTTTATCAATTTTGTTTTTAAAGAAAAAAATGTGGTAAGCATGGATAGAAGCCATCATTCTCTTCCTCAAAGGAATAGGCAACAAGATAAGTCTCCACATTAAAGCATGAGATGTAGTGTTGCAGGTTATAAAAGATAATGAGCCATTATAAAATGCTTCAGGAGTCGAACACTGCCCCTTTTCCTTGAGGCCTCACTAATTGTACTGGATCAGACCCACGAGGCTGAAGCAAACAGATTGTCTTCATGGTGGACAAACTCCCTGTTGGACCCTGACAAAAAGATCTGCTGAGCCATTGGTTTGGTAAAGTTAATTAATAAGGAGGTAAAATCTGAAGTGTCTTTCAAAACAATGAGTAAATCAGAGAAATGCCACAATCAATGGTTCATAGAATGATGTGGGTTGGAAGAGATCTTAAAAATTATCTTGTTCCACCCCCTTCCACCTTTTCCTTCTGACACCTTCCCCTGAGGGTGACAGTCCCACTGTTCTGTCACCAACAGAGGAGTTGCACAGTGCCAGCCCCAGCACTGATCCCTGGGAAATGCTGCCTGTCCCTGCCCTCCACTTGGACAGTGAGCTGCTGTCCCAGCTCTGAGTGAGACCATCCAGCCACTGCCTTAGCTGAGTGAGCCCCTCAAATCCATGTCTGCCCACCCCAGAGACAAGACTGTCCTGTGGGACAATGACAAATGCTTGGCACAAGTCCAGCTAGATGCCATCAGATGCTCTTCCCTTACCCACCAGTGCTGTAAGCACATTGTAGGAAACATGAGCTATTCCCATTTGTATGTGTGCTTTGTTTTTCCAGCAGTTTTGGGAGTTGTGACAGGCACAAGATTTTGATTACAACATTATGGTCATGCACACATCACCTCACACACTGTTGCACCTGCCTCCCTGCCAGAAGCATGCTTTGTTTCCCAGGGGGAGTGAATTAATATCTCAGACTATCTCACTTTGCTTTTAAAATTATTACCTAAATCTAGTTTCCTGTTCCTTCCTTATATTGTTCTATCTTTGATCGCATCTATATCTGGGGAAAAATGGAATAGGAAAGATAGGGATTTAATTAGTGGTGATAGCCAGAGGGTAGAACTGTCATCCCCAGAACGAATGGCTGCTTCCCACTGGTAGCAGCAGACCCAGCAAAATTGTATCACACAATTCATCTACCTGTTGTTGTTATTGTTGCACTGGGAATTCCCATGTGTGTTGATCACGTACTTACCAGGTGATTGATTAGTCTGCTGCAGGAGCAGAGTCTTTTCACAAATGTTTGCAGTCTTTTCCTTTGCAGCCCTTCCATTTTGTCACATCTTGTTTCCTCTGACTTGGGCTCTGGAGAGATCTGTACAAGCCTATGCAGATTAGTTTTGCCACTAATGCACAAATCCCTGTAAGTGATCTGTCCTTCCATTCTGACTGAACTGCTGCATTGTTTTCAGTGAATTAAAAACGAGCTCTGCTGCTATTTTCTCTACAGTAGGGATGCACATTTCTAATTTCCTGTTAGAGAAGTTGTTTATTAAAAAATCTGTCTGTTCATTATTTGTGCTTATGAAGGTGGAGCACCTTCATATGCAGAACATAATTAGCACTTGGAATTGTTTTGATCTAGTTTTCTCTAGGTAAACTCTTCACTAATAGAAGGTTTCTACTGGTGAGAAAGCTCTTTTAGACTCCTGGCATCAAAGCCTAACTATGTGAATGTCATTATTCAGCTGAGTTTTCAGTGCAGTGCAAATAATTTGAAATACCTTTTCCAAACACCACTTTTTATGCTGATTTTGCTTGGGGTAATTCAGGGGGGAGGGAAATTATGAAATGCAAAGTATTTCATGAAGAAATTAAATAACTGAAGCATAGAATTTCTCACTGAGTTTGAGGGCTTTATAGAAAAGTGTCACACTGAAAAAAATCCTCTTTTGGCTGCACATTAAGATAAGGAGAAGCAAATGGAAAATATCTGTCATTTGGACAGACAAACATCTTACAAAATGTTCCTTGTGGAAATCTGTCCTCTGTTTGTGGTATCTTAGGTGGTTGCAGTGGCCACTCTAAGGCAGCTCTTTCCTTTGCTATCTGCCCATTGCACCCTGCTCCAGCTCTTCAGAAAAATGGGGAACAGGACCCGTTCTCCAGTAGGGATCTGAACTGGCTTTGTTTCACCACGAATGCAGACTAGAACATGGTCACCTACTGACAGCTTCAGACACAATGTTTTGAAAACTGGTTCCATATTTTATCTATTACTGGTAATTAAACAAATCTCATACAGTGACCCTTTGAAAACCAGACTACACTTTCAGCTGCTGTGTTATAAATCTCTGCTTTTCCTCTAATGTTACATTTCTCTGACTACTAGAGCTCTGCTCCATGTTCTTCATTCCATTTCATTTCTAAAGAGTGGAACAATCTTTTTTGTGTTGCTCTTTGTTGAAAGTTGATACAAAGCCACATCCCTTCAAATTGTTACATTCATATAATAAAGATATGTAGAAATACACACACAAACTCCTGCTCCAGGCTGTATTTTTGGATCTGTAGAACATATTTGAACATTAACCATGTATCTTCCATTTAACCATCACCTTAATTTAATTTTGCTTAAATAATGGAGGCAATAACATTAATCTTCCATATTGATTAACCAGACAGAAAACACTTCTTCACCTGATAGTAAGGTGACAGATTTATATCCAGAGAAGGGGTACTGATGTGTTTAATTTGCCTTCAAATTGAACTGATAAGGTACAGATTATGTAGACCAAAGTTGGAAGTTAATTCTCATGTGTGAATCCTTCTTGTTCAGACCGGTAACAAAGACTACTGATAGTTTGGTGGGTTTTAAATATTATTTCCACAGGTAAAACAAGTCATTTCCACACAAAATGTTTAATCTTGTATATATTTCCATATATATAAATCTATGTATTTATACATATATATACACTTCGTGTACTCCTAAGACTTTCTACAAATTTCTTTCTACTAAAAATTTAATATAAAACGATCAAATTTCTTTTGAATCTAGGCTATTTGTATTGTGTATTTCATCTTCCTCCATGAGGAATAGGCATTTCTAGGGATAAATGTGTTCCTCTGCCAATGGACCGTTCAACCCCCTGAACCTGGAATTAAAAAGAGCATCACCTGATATGGGTTCAGTAAATTTGCAGAAATGTCTCCCTTTTCCCCAGAACACAGAAAGTCTCCCATAACATGCAAACTAGCAAATGCAATTGAAACAGTAAAATGGTGTTTGAAATGAAAAGAGAGTAAGAATTATAATCCTTAACTGATCCATTATCACTCTCCCCCTTCTGTTTAAGCCTCTTTGCTGCAATAATCAAATCTGCAGTTAGTCACTGATAAACACACATTGTAGATTAATTCCATTCTTTTCCTGCAGGCCTTAGAAGTACCTTTTGACCATGATAGACCTTGTCCAATGATTGACAAGGGTTCTGATAGCTCGTTTTACAGCTTTTTTGCATTTTAAGGGCTGAATTGCTGGAGGCAAAAGCTATGCAGAAAGAAAATCAAGTCTTATCAGTGCCTCCCAAATTCTTGTTTAGGTTTTTCCTCTTGAGCTTCTGCCTGCCTTTACTGATTTAATTAATGCCTCTCTGTCCCCAGGTTACATACCTGCTGACTTTAAATCTGTTGCCATTTATCCTTTATTAAAGCAACATTCTATGCCTGACGATTTGGCTGATAGCTATAGAACCACTGCCAAACTCCCATTCCCATCAGAGATCCTTGGAAACAAGGACATTAGATTTTTATTTTTAATGAAAAGGGATAAAATTTATCTTAATAGTTTAAATATCCTGAAGCTCTTTAGAAGGTAATTAACTTAGATTGAGTCGGACATTCTTATTTCTCCTCTCATTCATGCCAGTGTTGTTTTGGAAAAGAAATTCTTCTAAAAAAGCCACTTGACTCTGATTGTAATGGTGAAGTTAAGGAAGGTATCCAGTGGAACTGGCAATACCTTTAGCCTTAAACTTGCTTCTTCTGCTCTGCATACCTTGCTTTGAAGCTTTAATTCACATTGGTTCTCAAATACTGTCCAGGGGCTGACCATCTGTTAGAGCAGAAGGAGACCTGCAGCAAAATGAAGAGGAAATCATTACCAACCCTGTGAGTTTCCTGCCTGATTTGTGAAAGTTTGTCTCCTGAATAAAAAAAAAGTCTTTTAGTTATTATTATTTAAAACCAATGATACACAATATTTTTCATTAGTGCCCTGTAGCTCAACAGATTAATGAGTATTTCCTCTACGCAGTTGTCTGCTCTGCTCTGACTGCAATGGGGTTTTTACTCTTTTTCAAGTCATAGGTTAGATTTTCTAAGAGAAATGGATCTCTGCATAATAGATCTGAAGCTATTGATGAGACTTGTTCCTCTTAATGTACTTTTCCTGGGGCTGTAGAAGCAGCCTATGGGCCCTTGGATGTCTGCAAGCCATGAGAGGAGAAGTTCTGGACTAGGATCCTACAGGAGCAGTTTAGGAGCCCGCATATCCCTGCCTGTCTCCATTTCTCTATGGCTTTCTCCAGCAGTTCTGTACCAGTGTTCCTTTATTCCTTTTTCTGTAACCTTAAGCTTTAATTAAATTACCCTACAAAATACACAAATTTTCATTTACTGACTGTTAAATGTTAGGATAACACATGAATAAATGGATGTAAAAGCCCCATAAAGAAGTTAATCTTGTGTTCACAACTTCATTTTAGCCTAAATCCAACTGATCTTTTAAAATACTCAGAGGGCATCAAATGAAATTAGCAGGAGGTAGATGCAAAGGAGCTTATTCTTCATACAATACAAAATGGTACAGAATGTCTGAGGGTATTGAGAGTTGTAAAACTTCACATGTGTAAAAAGTGACTGGGAAATATAATGAAAGAAAAATTATCCAGTGGGGATATTTAAATAGGAAGATGCCATACCTGGCTCAGAAGAGCCTGGACTGCAAACTGCTGGGAGCCAGGGCAGTACAAGCTCATTTCACCTGTTCTTATTCTGTTCTCAGACTTGCTCCTACTTCTGAGATTTTTACCCATTGTGACAGATGAGACTCAGGGTGATCCTGTGTTATCCTTTTTTTCCTATTAAAGTGCTTTTTCCCCTTGACCCTGTCTTTCTGTTGGGCTGCTTCTGGATTATCTCCTTGGTTAAACATTTGCTATCTATAATGCTTTAATAATAGGTTTTACTCTGGATGTATTCATTCAAACATTAGTACTTCAGATGGCACAGGTGGTTCTGTTGAAATTTTTATGCCTGATTTGATTTAATCTTTTTAAACAATGTTTGTCCAAGATCTAGCATTTGAGTGAATAAAATTAAAATTAACCTCAGCATTTGGAAACTAAGTTTGGGAATCCCATCTGCCATAAAATTTTTTTCAAGCACAGCAAGTTTTGAAAGTATTGAAATGCCAAAATTTTGACTTTGCTCCATAAGATTGGTGTCAATTCCTTTCTTTTCTTTTGCTGATCTTAGATGTTTTTAATCTCCAATTGTAACTGTATTTATACTTTTGGAAGATGACATTATGCTACTAATCTGCTGTGATCAAAATTGTAAGATATAGAGTCTGAAATACACTGAATAATTCCTGCAAATATTGATGTAAAAAGTCTTTGGCTTCCTTTCCCCCCGCTATATTTGAGCATGTTGTGAAACAGGTTTTCAGAATCTTCTAAGTATTTTTTGTCTTTGCAGAAGGAGTTCTAAATAATAAAAAATGTCACCCCAGCTGACATCTAACAGTGTGAACCAGATTGCCATACAAATAAACAGGGAAACAACTACAGCTGGAGTTCAAAAAGTGGAAAAACAGAATTTTAAGTTGAGCCCTATATATATTGTACTGTAAATGAAAGCTTTTAGAATTCTTTCATTCTTTTGAAAGGTTTTCTTGTATTTCAGAAGAGTTGAAAGAAGGCTAGATGGGTTTGAGCTGCTTTACTCTTTATGAAATTGGTACCCTGCTCAGGTACTAAGTATGCCCATGGAGAGAGGTTCAGATATTAATATTGTTGTGTCAGGAGCTGGAGTTAATTGTACATTTATCAAGAACTATAGCCAAATGTTGCCTGGATATCAAAACAGAACATTCATGGGGAAATGCTGTTTTAAGAATTGTTCAATTCAGGTGGTTTTTTAAAAATTTCAGATTCATCAGTCTCAAGCAGAGCAAGGAACATCTAATTTTATCATCTGATAACTTTTCATTTTTAAATGTAAAAATTTAAAATATTTTTAAAAGTCTAAATGCCTGGAGCAGAAATGTTTCAAAATTATTTTAAAAGTTTTCTAACATCAGTAATTATATTTCATAAGCAAATGTTAGAATCTGCCTTTTCCTAAAATCTGGGTTCTACTCTTTGTCTGGTGGAGGTGGGAGAGCAGAGGGAAAGCTGTGTGCAGTTTAGCTAATCTCCAGAAATGTGGCTGTGGTGTTGACTGACAAGGTCACCAATGTATCTGCCCACTGTTCTGGGCCTGCCCCTGCAGATTCCAGTGTGGTTTTCTGGGGACACAGCAAGATCTTTCTGGCTCCTGCACCTGAGACTTTGCTGCTGTCTTTTGTTATTAACATTGTCCTAATGGCCATGTTGGAGGCAGACAGCCTGGATTAGCCCAGGATTCAGACTCTGTCTGCTCCACACTTAGATGCCTGTTTGGAAGAAGACAACAGAGTCTTTTTGTGGTTTGTTTTCCTTGGTAGCGTTTGCTACACCTGTTCTGGGCTGCTCTGTTGTTTTTGTTGTGGTGAGCATCCCATCACCTCTGTACTGGATGCTGGAGCACAGTTCCCTCCTCATTCCAAGCTGCCTCAGGCCACATTTTCTGTTGTCAGGGTCCCTGACAGTTTCTGTCCTGGTTCCTGCCTGCCTTGCCAGTGTGGTGATCAGGTCCCAGTCTGACACGGGGCTGGAGTTGGGGTGGATTACACCCCACACTGCTATTTTGCCTTTTCAGCAGCTGATATCTCACAGGGTTTAGGCCTGACCCTCTGGCTCTGCTTTTGGCACCGGGGAATTACACATTGGATGTTGCTGCTCACTTGGGTTTGCTCCAAGTCACGGCAACACGCTGACAATGGCAGATTAAATCGCCTTCTGTTCCTCGTTACAATTTTCAGTTAATAATCAACATGCTGGAGATGTGGCAGGCCTGGTTGATGCCTCTTTGCACCAGTGACCTCAGTATTAGATTTCCCTTGCCACAAAGGGATATGGATTTGTGAGGGTGCTGCAATCATTTATCTTCCTAAAAATCACCAGTTTTTCTGATACAGTTTGAAGCAATTTCAAAACTCTATTTAAAAGAGGCTTAGGGTTCCACTGGCAACAACACTGGGTGTCAAGGCTGAGGCACGTTGGCAGAATGGAATTGGGAAACCCTTTTGTCCCTGCATTGTGCTCCACTCTGGCTACTGCTATAAATCTCCTGGTTTAATAATTATCTGTATTCATACACACAACAAAAGGAAGTGCATCTGACTTCATCGTTTTAATTTTAGGGTTTTTTTTGTTTCTAGCTTCAGATACTTCCTTTATCTTTGCTTAGTCTCTTCATTTATATTCAGAGAAACCTCATTCAAATCCAGCAAGCAATTACACTGTGGTGTAACCATGAATAATATTGCTGTTTACACATACTTAAGATTGCCCATTCCTTGACATGGAATGATATTATGTAGATTGATACTGCCTTTTTTTTTTTTTTTTTAATTCTGTCTAACTTGCTATCCATCTTTTTAGACATTTATGAAATATCTGTCTTCATTTCAACCTTCCATTAACTGAAGATCATGTTTTATGCACTTGTGAATTCTGCCACTGCTTACAAAGCTGGAGGTGCATGCAAGCTGCAGAAAATCACTTACAGAAAACTGAAGTATGGAGAGAAAATCACGACGAGCTCATCCATAGGTAAAGCATGGAAGTGAAAACATGTTAGTAAAGGCAACCTTTCATCCTTTTAAAACATAGAACCAATACTGAAGTCAAGAGGAATCTCCTATCTAAAAGCTCACAAGCTTCAGATGGCTCTAAGTCATTCTTAGGGAACTGTTAGAAAAAGCTGTTTACCTTTATTATTAGTTACAGAGGAAAAACTAAATTTTTTTATTACATGATTTTATGACTTTCACTTGAAGGAGCTTCCTCCAGCAGTAGACTACAGGTTTTCTTTCAGTTTAGTAGCCAAAAACAATTTTAGACAAATCTCATGCTGAAATGAAACTCCCTTCCTTACATATTTTTTAGTAATAAACCCCTTATTATGCAGCAGTTTAACAGAGGATGAAGAGACTAATTAATGCTATAGTGACAATTTTCTCCAGTAAAGAAGTAAAAATTGCACTTCCAATCTGAAAATAGGTTTATTTAAATTAAATTGCTACTACCAAAATGAAAAATTCATACAGATTGAAAATTATATAGAAACAGGAACAAAATGTTAACAAAGTATGAAAATCTATCAAGATCTATTAAGGGATCGCAAGTCACCTTAACTTGCTCAGGCCTTTCAGAACTCACCACTTTCTACCAGTGACTGGTTTTGTTCCAAAAACTGGCATTAGCTATTGCCAGGGCTTGAAAAACAGTTCTTCACTTTGCTCTCTATTTTTGCGGTCAGAGATTTGCTTTCCCCTTTTTTTGTTCAGTTGGTTTTATTTGGGGTTTTTTATTGTTGTTTTGTTTTGCCTTTTCAGAATCTTTAAGGAATGGCATTTTATTAAAAAAAAAAAAAGGAAAATATTTAATAAGTCTGCAACTGTCCTACGACTTGGTAACTTCATTTGCTTAGAAGATAGAATGCATTGGAGAAGGGAAGTGATACATTAGAAATGGAGAATTTCATCTGCAAGCTAGGATTTGCTACTATATGTTATTTCAGATTATAAATATACACATTTATGTAAATTTATGTAAATAATGAATCAAACTAATGCATCAACAGATAGGTATGTTAGAGTAAAAGATTTTAGGTAATTCCTCTCTTTATTGAGGTTAGAACTGTTACTGCAAGAGAAGAAACTTGCACAGAAGTCAGTCCTGGGCAGAAGAGCTGAGCAGGCTGAGGAGCTGGGCTGGGTAATGCAGCACGTTCAGGTG
Organism: Dicaeum eximium; assembly: GCA_013396995.1. NCBI lineage: Eukaryota > Metazoa > Chordata > Aves > Passeriformes > Dicaeidae > Dicaeum > Dicaeum eximium. Next base: position 55,726 of record VWZP01006690.1, on the reverse strand, counting down.
TTATCCCTTGGATTTAGATATCCCCATGGTTCCAGTGGGCTCTTTGGAGCCCTGTGCCACAAGGTGCTCAGAGCTAGTCCAGCTGCCAGCCCAGAGCCCTGCCCAGGGGTCGGGGGCAGGTCAGGCACAGCCAGGGGCCACCAGGGAGGAGCTGAGCGTGGGCAGGTCAGGGGCAGAGCCTGGGAGGATGCACTTCCCATAATTCTGCCCTGCTTGGAATTTGATCCCTCTGAAGGGATCCTGCTGCTGCCTGCAGTGGAGCATTTGACTTGTTCCTTCTAGAATTTACAGTGATTTTTAGACTATTGATCCAATTTATACTTCTAGCAGTTTGTTTCTCTTCAAGAATCAAGCTTGTGTATACAAATTTTTCAAATTATGATTGCAAGCAATATTCAACAAGTATCACCAATTTCCCTGTGAAATAGCTGAATAATTGTTTTACATTTACATTTATAAATATCAAATGACCTATTCTATAGTTTAATGAGATCAACAAGCTATCGCTACATTGCAGACTGAATTGTAGGGGTGCGATTTATATTTTATATATAATTTTTTTCAATCAGGTCTAGAGTGTTTACAGACTGTGGTTGTCTGTGGATGGTGATACTAGCACAGAATAAAAATATATGTGGCATTTCTTTGGCATTGTCTGTCAAGGGAGAGGGATCCTCACCAGGACAAGTGAAAATAAAAATCCTGTTTAATATTCTTCTTTCAACACACATCACACTTTACTAATAAAGACCATGATATGGTTTTCAAAACTGAAGATAATGATTCTCATACAGACAGCACTAGCAGGGAAAAGGGTAACAAAGCAAGTACTGAGAGCAGGTAGAAAATTAGTGGCCCAAACTTATACAAAGTTCTATTCTAGATAATTACTTTCTTTTAGATGCATGTTTGCAGTCACATCTGTAGTTTCTGTTATTTAGGCCAAAGTGTTTCACATTTTAAAGATAAAATACCTTGGAGGAAACAATTCATCCTAAGAGTAGTTTTTGTTTTAATTTTTTAGAAAAGGCTTTAAGGGATGAAAGGGATAACATTAAAATAATCACTGCTGCTGCTAATTTGAATTTCCTAGCGTGGTCTTCATTTGCTAATGGTGAATTCACTGAGGAAAGAATTAACATGCTTGGGGTTTTTCTGTTGCAAATGTGAGATCCTTGCAATTAAATTTTTAAATAGTTTTTCTACTTCATCAATAAAAGTGTGTACAGGCTTTGTAAGTATGGCTTTGGGCTATGCTCTTTACGTGCACATCTGTATTGTTGATATAAATTCAACTTGCATTTATTTTATGGTGCTTTTTCTCTGTAGTGGGTTAATACCAATAACCTGGATTATTGAGTTTCCTGACAGGGGAGAGAAGTCTCTTTTGTGAGCTCTTTTAGAAATGCCTCTGTGCAGCTGAGAGTCTGATGTTGGCAGCAGCCCACAGCTTCAAACCAGGTCAAAAAAGTGAATCCTTGCAGAATGAACCCCCAGGGGGTTCCCCACGGAGCACATGGACAACTAACAAATGCCATAGCAGGAGTTTTAAACATATTATTGACATGCACTCTTGTACCAGAGCTTACAGAGGTAATTTTAAATTTAAATTACATTGATGATCTTGTCATAGGAAAACAGAAAAAAATTCATGCTGTCCTTTACAGGGTGATGGCAATATTTCCTCAACTATAATTTAGAGCTGTTTTCAAGTTACAGACATAGCAGTGCATAACGTTTCCTATATTTTTTTCCTTATACATTTTCCTTATCCCTGGAATCCTTCTCAGAGGAGTCTTTGTAGATGAGTCCATCCTCTGTGCTGATTAAAAACAGGTGATTATATTTTAAGTTATTCAGTTATGCTTAGAATCTATCTTTTGTTAGTGGGATTTGGGTTTGTGTAATTTCTGCATGCCAGACCTATAGATTTTCATGTTTTTGACATGGTTGCAGTCTGACTAATTTATTCTCAAATCCTTCTCTTTCCATAATTTTCTTTTTTTTGTTCTGGGAAAGCCCACTGATTTAACTAATGTATCTAGCACTGATTTCTGAACAGCTGCTAATAATAAGAAAATTGTCTTGATGGTTATTCTTGACTCTGAAGAATGAGCATACAAGCAAGTTGGGGTTTTTTTGTTGGTTTTTTTTTTTCACTTTCCAGGATGTTTGGCTTGTTTGGAGAGCTCTCATGTCAGATCCCTTTTATCTGTAATTACAAGACATTATGATTTCATCTGGGTGCCAAGGGGACAGCAAATGCCTGAAGGGAATAGTGAAAGCCCATTTATTTATCTTAGGGCCAACTTCTGGTCATGGTGACATCATTGCCTAAATTCTCAGTCAATTTATGTGTTTGGAGCTTTAACCCTGTGTGTGCATCCCACCACTGCCTAGAGTTTGTCTATGAACTCTGCTGGGAGCAGCTGGGAACGTATTCCTTTCCTTATCTTTTCCCCTCAAATAGTATGGGCTAGATTATTTCTCCCAGGAAACTGAGAGTCAGATGTCAGGTTGTTTTATACAAATAACTGATCTTTTAAACTGGACTAATTAACTTTTTAACTGAAGTGATACAGAAAATGAACTGTTTCATCCTAAATGACGGAGGAAGTCCATTTCAGGCTAGGAAATGGAACCTTCTCCTGCCCTTTCAAATGCTTTCATGGAATTCAGAGTCATGATTTATGCAGGTTGTAGCTCTAAGCTGACTTGCAGAGGCAGGTTCTTTCCTTACCTCTGAGATCACGTCATCTGTGTGGGATGTTATATTGAAATCAGGATTTTGACCTTTTAAAAACTGTGGCTGGCTGCCAGGAAAGGACATGCAATGAAAGAGCTACTGTTAAATGTAAAAATGAAGTTGATGTTGGTAATAAGACAGTTGGAGTAGTTTGTGCCTCAGGATTCTTTGTTCCCAGACAGTCTGGAGCATGTCTGAATATATGTGCTTTTAGCTGCTGTGTAAATCTGTCTAGGCAACATTATGTACTGATTTGCAATTGCAGTGTAGCAACACTGAATTTGGGGGAAACAGCAGATACCTTTATGCTTCTAATTACAGCTTTCATCTGCTGCTAACTGATAAAGGATGTGAGAAAAAGCTCATTCCTAGGGAACAAGACTTTCTGCCCCATCTTTGCTTTGGGCCTTGAAGAGAAAATAATAGAGGAGCTGTAATGGCCTTTGAATGGTCCATCTTTCTTCAAGAAGGGTTCAAGAATATCTAATCATTCTTGACAGAATCAGTTCAATGTTTCTTTAAAATCATTTAGCAATGGAAACTCCATAGCCTCTGTATATAATGCATTTCATTGCTTGTCATTCCACACCATTCAAAAGGGTTTTCTTCTAATACTTGACTAAATTGTGCTTGCACCAATGAGAGGTTTTTTCCTGTATCTGGTGGTGTATGTTATTTTCTTCTTTTTGGCAGCTCTTTGCATAGATAGAGTAATGTAATCTAAAACACAATTTATTGTCAGTTACTGACTATATTTTGTCTTCTTAAAAAAAAAAAAATCCTGTGTGTTTTTTAAATATCAAGGGATCAGAGTCAGCCTCAGTGTTTATATATGTCACTCCTTACCTCCACTGCCAGTGCTATAAGTGGAGAAGCTGAAAACTCTCAGAATAACCCAGGCTGGAAGGGACCTTGAGTGGGCATCTGGTCCAACCTTTAATGGGAAAGGGAGCCTAGATGACATGACCCATCACCCTGTTCACTCAGATCCTGAAAATCCACTGATGGGGACTCTGCCACATCCCTGGCAAGGTTGCTGCAATGTTTAATTGTGCTCACTGTAAAAAAAACCCAAACCAAAAAAAAAAAAAAAAAAAAAACCAAAAAAAAAAAAAAAACAAAAAAAAAAAAAAANAAACAAAACCAAAAAAAAAAAAAAAAACCAAAACCAAAGAAAACCCACCACCTTTCTTTTACTGAGATGAAATCTCTCCTAATGCAACTTGCACCCAGCTGCACCTTGTCTTCTGCATGTGGCTCCTTGTGAAAAGAGGGCATCCATCCCTTTTTAGCCACCCTTTAAAGTACTGGAATAATATTATGAAGTTCTTCATGAGCCTTTCCTTCTCAGGGAAGGTTAGGATGAGACCTAACTCTTTCCATATTCTGGCCATGAATTGTTTTATCCTCTTTTCAGGGACTCTATTGCAGAATATGTAATCTGTACATAATACCCCTCTTCACTTATCTGCTCTGCAGCATAAACAGCTGCAGTTTTTTCCCATTGTTTTCCTCACAGTTTTCTCTACACCTTTGCTTGTTCATACTGATTGTTTAAGTAATAACTGATTAAAATAACATCTTACTGAATTTTTTTCTTCCCCGGTACTTTCTAGTTGACCCTTGTATCTCTGGCATAATGATGGCCAAGGGTTGGGACAATATTCTAACTGAGGCTTTATTACATCTGAGCAAGGTGGGAAGATTTTAGTATTTGACTTGTCTGAATTTCTTGACTCATAGGCAGCTTTTACAGTGTTAGAATTCCAAGCCCTGTGTTTTGCAGGTCTACTGCCTGAACTGTTATTCTGAAACTAATTTGTCTATGCTCTCATTCCTACCTATCATATAGAATAATGCTATGTATGTGATACTGTGCAATATCCTCAGTGCTCCATCCTGTTTAGTTCATGCTCCCATGCTATGTGGTCAACACTTTCTGATTCCTGTATTGTTTTCCTGTTTTTTTGAGCAGACAGGAGTTACATGTAAATGTAATACTTTTCCTCACTGACTTAGATAATGAAACACAAATGCATTTCAAAAGCAAACTTTTGAAGAATATTGCCTGATTCCTCTGTGTGGTTTATTAGAAGGGTACTGATAATTGTGTTCTTCCATTATAGTAAAATTTTACAGGAGGCTAATCTAACTCACATTTCCCTAATTTATTATGAAAATGACACAAGCCAGATTAAGAAATCTTGATAAAGTATATGATATTTACTGCTACTTACCATCTTTTGGATTGGAGACCTTACCATTAAATGAGCCACAGACTTTTAAGATGTCACTGGGTGGGCTCAGGGCAGAAATCTGCACCTCTATCAAGATGCTCAGGAGAAATTTTCTCTGCTTACCAACAAAGCCCCAGAAGTGCCTTCCCTGCTAACATTCCAGTTTGTCTGAAGTTTTGGATGAGAACCTTATGAAACAGCTTTCTGGCAATTCTCCTGTTGCTGAAAGAACAAGACAAAAAGAGCTGAGAGAATAGAGCTCCTCTCTTTTACAGCTTCAAGCCGCACATACAGAGATATGCACGGAGGAATTAGGATTCTGGGTGTATATGAGATAGTCTCCCAAGGGAAACAGGCATGTCATACAGCTTGAGAGATTGTACAGCTTTAAAATAGTAGAAAATATGATACGGAATCGTATGCTAGGAGATAAGATGCTTTTTATTCCCATCTGTGCTTCAGGGGTTGAATTGGCAGCAAATTCAAAAACCTTTACTAGACAACAGAAAAGATCAAGAAATATAGTATATGCATAGCAGGGCTTTTGGCAGAACCAAGTGTGTGTCCTAACTGGATAATAGAAGCAGGAGCTTAATGTAAAGCAGGCATTTTCCAGATGTCTTGTGTTTTGGGGGTTTTTTTTAAGATCTCATGCTATGTCTGCTTTTGCAGAGTCTTTATGGGCAATAGTTTTTTGACCTCTAGTTAAAATGCCTTTCTCCAAGAAAAGCCCCAGCCACTATTATTTTTCTGGCATCTATTCTTGTGTAACATATGGATTTGTCCCTCTGCGGAGGTTGTGTTGTCTGTCTCAGCTGCTATTCCACATTGATAAAAATACTGGTTCTCTTCTCACTTGTATATATTAACAGCTTGGGTGTAAGTGAACATATATGCCACAGGTTCTGGAGACTTATGATGTCCAAGGGAGAAAAAATACCTCTGTTTATTATAGTGTCTCTCATGTGGTTCCCTTGTGCAGCTGACAAAGGAGAAATTAGCAGATGGTGTAAAACTTCTCTACGTATTAGCAGGCAGTACTATCAAGTCTATATGTTTTTCCTTACTGCAGCCAAGTCACTTCTGAAGCTTTGTAACCTTTCCCTTATCTAGTGTTTTTTTTTTTTTAGTAATCTGGTTTTTCCTCTACTTTGGTTGATGACTGGAATCTGCCCATTCTGACATTAACAAACCCCAAATTTACCAGCCAAACAGAATCAACCATCCAGTCCCCAGGAGCAGTGCAGAGGAGAAAGGAGAACATTTCATCTTTATGAAGTAATGTCCTCTGGCTGCTTAACCAGATCAATGCAAGCTTACTTCTGCTGGTGCTGGTAAGCTGCTCCCTGGGGAGTGTTCTGTGATGCTGGCAGTGTTAACAGGAGTTGCACACCAGGATGTCTTGCCAATGTTTTTCCCTTTTTTTTTGGTTGTTCTTTTCTTGTGTGTTTGTATACATACATACATACATACATACATATACACTTTTTTTTTTCCTCTCGTCAGATTAGACAATGGAAAATAGTTTTTAAGGCTGTTGATTACTGTAATATTTCACACAGAACAGCTATGCAGTTTTGTAACTCTCTTTTTTTTCTCAGAAGCTTGACCCATCCTCAGTGGTCACAGTTGAAGAGTGAGCAAAGGTAATAGAACATACTGGGAATCATTATTAGAAAATGGACTAATTCTTTCCCTGAATGCATTGGCTGCACTTCAACCTCTGTATTATTATTGTTTGAGAAAGTGGTTACACAGTGGTTATGGCTGGGATATTATAGATATGGGGAATAGCATTTGAGCTGGTGAAACACTCCAGATTTTCCCTTTACTGAAGTGTAGCATATCCTCTCTTCTACATATTTACTTACAGTCCATAAAGACACAATCTTATTGAAAATATGTGTATTGTCTTCCTATTTTGAAAGGAAACATGTTAAAGTGGGAGAATAGATTTTATAGTGTATATAAGAGCTCTTAAAAAAGTAAATTTTAATATTACTAACCTGTCAACAAAGTGCAACCCCGAAGATAACTGAACAGTGATCATCAGTAGATCTGGGGGTGACAGGGAAATTTCCTGCTAATGCTCCTCCAATACTGCTGTCTCTGGAGAATATTTCACCTAATAAAATTATTATTTAATAATACATTGTACACAGTGGAGTAACAGCCTATGGAATACCAGTATTTATTTTGATGCTCATTTTGTGTTGAAACATGAAAAACATTAGGTCAGCAGCTAAATATTAACTAAAAGTCAAAGAAGCTAAAGAGTGTGGAATATGGGAGGGTTTGAAGAAGCTAGGCAGAAATTCATAAGGGAATTGTATCTGGGACTCAAAATTCAATGTATTTTGCTTCTGTTTGTAGAAGGTGATAAGATTTATACCTGCACTTTGGCTTTATGCAGACTTCAGTATCCTAATGGCTGGAGTAGCTGTCTTTCACAAGTACTTTGAATGTGCATTGAAGCCAAGCAACAGCCTGAGAGTGGAGTCTTCCCTACTCATTATGAGCTGTGTCAAAGGTACAAGACATCCAGGGAGATGAGATGAGATGAGATGCTGGCAGGATAACTGTGGTTTGCTACAAGGCAATGTTGCAGCCATTATTTTGTTGAACTGCAGTCTCAGCTGTAACTCAGTCTAGAAGATCTGTGCAATCCTGTGGTGTATCTGCTGCATTTCCTTTTCTGTACCATTTAGTTGATGTCAGGTTGAGAAAAATCACTTCTAGTGGAGTCTAAAAGTTGTGCATATCAAAGAGTGGATGTGTGTTGTCTGCGGGTTTTGGTTTTGCACACGCTGACAGTCCTGCCACTAACTCAGCAGTGCGGGCTCGGGGCCTTTGCTGTCACAGCCAGGCTGTACAATGTTGTGCCACTTGCTGTGTTCAACAGGGCACCTTTGTTAGGAGCACTCTCAGCGTTGTGCTTTTTAGATTCATCTTTGAACACACACACACAAAAAAGACAGAACCACAAAAACAAACTCATAAATCACGGTTAGTAAAAACCAGAACAGTTTGCTCTGCATAGGCAGACATGTGCAGAGTCCTGTGCATCACAGCATACACATGCTGTCTCTGCCTTAATGAATCCTGTCAAGTTGCTCTCTATCATCCTTAGTATTATTCCCCAAGCAGTAATGGCAAAATACATTACAGCCCTAAAGGACACATTTCATCCCTAAACTTTAGACTGTCTCTTCTGTAGAACGTCACATTCTTCAGTATTTAATTTTGAAAAGCACTAAAGTAAATTAGGGATATAAATCCCATCTTCAAAACTGAAATAAGGCCCCTAAAATGTAGTGAGGCAGTTAGGTGGGTTTTCCAAATCAGTGTTACCCTTCGATGGTGCTGCAAACACAAACGATTCAGGGAGTCAAGCTCCAAAGCTCAAGTGATGTAAAATGTGTCTGTGCACACAGGTGTGCACAAGCAGGGTTGTTCCCCAAGACTGCTGCTTTGGCATGGAAGGTGAGAGCCCAGGTGAGGTGCTGTGTGTAAGGTGGTGCTCAAGAAGGCTGCAGGAGTTCACTGGAGAGCATCAGCTGTGAAAATACCACACAGTTCTCCTGACCTCTCCAAAGGGCTGGTGGAAAGCAGCAGCTAACTTGCAAAGCCAGTACTGAGGCCACAGTAGCCCAGTCTACCTTTGTCTTTCAACTGCATGTTTTTTTCTCTCCTACTATATGAGGGAGTCAACAGGCTGCTTCTGTGCTCAGTAGGCAGGGCAGTCTCCTGCAGGATGTGTATGAAAAACTCCTGCTGAACTGTAACTCTGCCTTGAAAAGAGGAAGAAAAGCAGCTGTCCCTGAGCTCTCTTACCCCTGTAAGGACAAAGCAAAGCCTAGCTTCTCTTCACTTGCGGCACAGAAACAAAAGCACCGTTAATCATAGAATCATAAAACAGCTTGTATTGGAAGGGGCCTTAAGGATCATCTAGTTCCAGCTCCCCATCCGAGTTTTTGCAATGTTTCTGTTGCTTAAAGAAATAGCAAGTAGCAGGTAAAGCACTCTTTCCTCTGGGGATTATTTACTTTAAGGAATACATTCACTGAAATTGGCCAAAGTCTCTCTAATAACAACTACTGTGATCAAATTGTCAGTGTAAGCCCAAATCCCAGAGAGTGAACTTGAGGCCAACTGCTGCATGCAGTGAAAAGAAGAACGTGCTTCTGCTCAGGGAGTGTCAGTGGCTTCACTGGGGAGGACTTGTTTCCTTATCAAATAATGCTGCCAGTGACCACTGAAAGGCTTGTGACTATTACTGGTTTTCAGTTCTTGTTTGTAGCTCAAACTCAGATTAAACAACAGCAACACTACCTGACGTTCTCTCTTGATTTAAAATCATCACTTTTGATAACATATTGTTCTCCCAGCTGTATTTATTGTGAGGGATGCACACAAGGCTTGATGTGCAGGTTCAGAAGGTGAATTCTGCCCGCCCTATTAATGAGCAACAGTGCCTACTACCATGTAAAAGCAGGAGAACTTTCCTGGTGAAGGCAGCTAGAGTTGACTAAATTAGACAAGATGCAACTGTGTGTAGCAGTGTATTACAAAATGCAGAGACAAAAACTGAATTCTATGTCTGAATTCTAGCTTTACTAATAAAAAATAAAACCTTTCACCTGATTGCTTGGGGATGAAAAATTAGCTTCAGGTTCCCTGCAGAGAAAGAGAGGTACAGAGCCTCTTCATGCATCCATGAAGGACCTGACTTAGTACAGCAGTGCCTCATGAACTTAGGTACAAATTGCATCTTATTCTTTTCTGCTCTGTGAAATGGGAGCAGCAGTAATGGATGGGGATTCTGAACTTAGCCCCAGGTTAGTCTGAATCCAAAGCTTCCCCTTGCCTGAATGGGTCCCTTAGCTCTGAAGGTGAAAAATGAAATTTAAGAGAGAACACCTTGCTGCTGAGCAACACCATTATCTTGTTAGAAGAGTGGCTGTGGGATGAGAAGGGAGCATGGCCTGTTCAGAATTGTTTATTTGGCAGATTCTGACATAGGAAGAATGCCCAGAACTAGGATCAGGCTGTCACAAAGGGCTGTCACTGGGCACAAATACATCTCTCTTATGCTTTGCTAACATGATAGGGGTTGCCCAGCTGAAAGAGGTATGTCAATCTCTTCATGGTGCATCTTCTGCAGCAGTGTTTGCTGCATCCCTCAGTTGCATTTGTATGACAGCAGCTTTTGTGCAGATGTGGGGTATAACCAGTACCCTAATTTGGTCTTGGCTTTCATCAGTGCACCTGGATGGGGAGGAAATGCCTGGTTTGATGCTAATGTTACTGATCAAGTTGGCAGGTATGAGGACTCACCTAGCTTGCAGGCTGAGCAAAATTTGAGTCTAGAAATATCTAAAGCATGAAGCATGAATTCCAAGGTTGCTTTACAGATGCTTTTCAAAATAGAGCTGTATGACTTTCCTACTGAAAAAAATAACAGTGTTCATTTTTTGGTAATGTGGTACTCATCCTATGATCACATTTGCAGCAGCAGATGATATATGAGATTATATGGTGTAATACAATAATATTGCCTGTCATAACTGTTTTTAGCAAAATAAAATTATCTATGCCAAATAGAAAGATGATATAATTACAGTGAAGACTATATCACTCAAAGTCCTTCATGTATTCAAGTATAGAGACCAGGATTAAATGAAGTGCTCAGGATTGTGTGCAAAAGGGATTTCTGGACTAGGGTTATTTATTTAGTACCCAAAATTCAATAACCATTCTATAAGAACAGAGCAGAGCATGAGTCTTTTCCCAGATCTACTAAAACCTAAAGTTGTGAGTCATGGGGACACCTCGTAGTGTAAGATCTCCTGAGACCTGATCCTCTATTTATATAAGCCATCACATCTTCAGTTTGTGTGAGCTAAGGATCATGCTCTAAAGATTTAGTCATGAGAACATATGTTTCCAGGGGAAAGGGCTCTAAAGCAGAAGCCTTTGGGCTTTCAGACTCTGTAGCTCTGTACAGGAACACCATCCTTTCTTGACACTGCACTTCTCTGTTTGTAGTCTGTGTTAGGATCAAAGAGCCTTATGGAAGAAGTGCTGATGGGAGCCCAGTGCTGCTCTTGCTGGTGGTGTCAAAAGGGTCCAGCTGTCATAAGAGAAAAACCACATGGAAACACAAAATCACATTCCAGTGGGTTTTCTTTGGAGGTTTTCATGTACCTGAAAGAACAAAAGCTATGCTGAGACACTTCCATTAGTAGAGCAGTTGGCCCTTTTGCCATCTGTGATTCCAGTCAGGAACTTGCTTCTAGAAACAACATGTGCATAGATGGGCTGGTGGTGGAGCAACTTGTGTCTACTGCAGGTTAGGCTTGTGTCCCATTGGGCTCCCCAGGCTTCCCTGTGGGTCACAAGGCTGCCCAGAATTTTTCTGGCACTGAGCAAACTCTGTATGTCTCTCCTAAGCCTTCTGGCAGAAAGAGTTTGTTTCTGTAGTTGTACCTGAGGCAGGGAATGCTCCTGTAACAAAAATGGGGCTTTTATGGACAATTTCCTGGGACTCATAAAGGAATATATTGAAAATGAATATATTGAAAATGAGATTTTTCTTCTATGTAAAAAGGATAACTCTGGAGACTTTTGAATTGATGTTTTCCCTCTGATAATGTGTCATGGCTTCCAAAGGCTGATAAACTGTCTAAAGATTTTGCACCAGGTTGTGCAGTAAGTGCATTCTAAAGCTGGGTTTCCTGACTCCCTGTTTCTTCTTCTTAAATTTATTCACTATCATTTTAGCAAAGAGAGCAGAAGAAGCTACCCAAACCCCCTACTCTACCAATGTTCTGTCATCTTTACAAGCCATTAGCACTACTAAAAGCCTGTAAGGACTTTCTTTTCCAGCAGACTTGGTACACAGATGTTGTGTACAGGATCTTTAATCAATGTAAAAAATTTTGGAAGCAGTATACATCAGTGTTTCATTTGCTCTCACTGAGTAGTTGCAATGCTTGGACGTGTCTGAAGCTTATTGCAGAACTCCCATGCATTCACAAGGATCAGCCTCTGCCCTCGGGCACGTTTATCTTTTTGTTGTTTTTCCTCAAAACATTAATTACCTGATCAAGTGGCACAAGGTGTGTGTGGTGCCTGGAGGCTTACAGGACACATGCAGCTTTGAAATATTGGCAATCCCTGTGTACCTTGTGTTACAGTGCATGTAACAGGCAGTCAGAGAATCACACAATGGTTGGGCCTGGAAGGAGCCTCAAGCATCACCCAGCTTCTCCATAATGCAGGTGATTTCCAAAGAACCCCTTGTTCACACTGGCAGAGGCAAACCATCCTTTGTGCTGATATGGATCCCACTGGCTGCAGTGAGATGTTCCAAAAGCTCAGTTTAGACTCAAAAATTGGCCCAGTGATACAAGTTTAGGAATGAGCCAGCAAGCTGGATTCACTTAGAATCAGTTTTATTGCCAGGTAAGAAATTCATAGTAATATAGTGAATACATATGTTTACAAATAAACATTCTTAAAAAACAAACAAACATTTTATTGTAGGAAGTATTATTGGTATCATAAACTCTGTAGTTAACAAGTATTAACACGGGTTTACTTACAGAACATACAGTTACTAAAATATTTCCACATAAAATATGCTCAAGTTACACGAAACCTGTGTGAATTAGAGTGCAGCTGTAATGTGTATCTAAAGCATATGGATTAACAGCAACATTCCATAAAGGGTCAAATTAAGTCAGCCAGTTGTGAAGGCAATAAAGATTAAAGGAATAAAATAAGATAGTGGAGAGTCTGGGTTGTGTGCAAATTATTTGTCTTGTGGGCTTTGTCCACTTCTGATAGTCTTAAAACATATGATCATAAAATTTAGCAGCACACTTATGGAGAGATACCGGTGCTCTCAGGATGCAAATCAATCTTGATATAGCTAAAAAAAAGGTATCTCCATTTAACCAGATTTCAAAATCTTAGCCCTTGCATCCTTGACTAAGCAGAAGCACTGACAGTCAGTTGAGTACAGTAAGAAATGCCACTTCCAATTCTTCTTACAACGTAACAGTTCTCACTCCTCCCTGAATACTCTTCCAGACCTAATCTCCCGAAGAATTGACAGCTGGTGAGAATGCAACTGTAGTAGGACAGCCAGTTGGGATTTAGCCAAGTGATTTGTGCTGGGGGAAGGGCAGGAATTGACTGAAAGACTGAATTCATTGCCTGCCATCCCATCCCAGCTCTGTCTCTCTGTGGATGTGCTGAAGCCTTTACAGGCGCAGGAGTGTGAGTTTGCTACCAGTGCCTGGTTCGAGTGGTTTTGCTCACACAAACAAGGCATCCTGCTCATCAGAACCACAGTCAAGACCACGAGTCCGATTGTTTGTTTAGTTTAACCCCAGATCTCTGATGTTTGAGGCTGGACCAGCCTCTTCCACCACACAGCCCACCAAGAGGGAACGCCACTAGAGAAAGCCAAACGATAGAGACAATATACCAGATAACATTTACTTGAACTACAGAGAGCTACCATGGCTAAAAGCAAATACAAAATGAGAGACTAGAGAGGAGAAGTTGAAATTGGGAACATGAAGGGGCTAACTAAATAGTCTTGACTGTGCAACCACTGCATGGAGATGTAGTCCACTTTCCTTTTGGAACAAACAGAGGAGGCTGAGCAGGGCAGAAGCCTTGTCATCCTTAGCAAAACATGAGGAAATAGCTTAAAGGAACAGAGGGGTCACTTTGAAGAACAAGACTGTCATTGAACAATAGTAATACAGTAAAGGCACCACCCACGCTTAATTTCAGTCTGAAGCAGTTGAAGATAGGCAAAACATTTAGGTGAAGAAAAAATCCTGACAGTCTGCAAAGTGAGAATTGTTACCATCTGCCTGAAAACAGGAGGACTGAGAGGGAATATTCTGATGCCCTTTTTCCCCCAGCAGCTTTCTGTGTCATGTGAAGTGTCTCTTCTTATTTTGAAGGTTCCCAAAAATTTCAAATCAAACGAAGTGAACGGAAATGAAATCTTCTGCTGTTATCATTCTGCAGAATTCTCTACCAGCCAGAAAGGTCCCATATGCTCTTAATCATAACAGTCTTTATAAATTCCTTGTGAAAGTGTCTTTGTCCCTTATTGTATATATATTTTTTGCGTTCTCTATAGGATGATGTGAAAGTACAACAATAGATGTTAGGGATCGTCCCAAGATGTTTCCTCTCAGTTTTTCACAGGTCTAGTGATTGTTAATAGGTTTTATACAAAATTCCTCTCTGAAATAATATATTACAGTATATTGTTCTCTCTCTCTTCCTCTGTCTCAAGGCAGGAACATAGTGTAAATGTTTAAGCAGACATAAAGTTTCCCTATATTGTGCTACTTCTCATCATGGATTTTAGTTTCAAGTAAAAAAATTTAGTCACGAGGGTTTGTGTTCCATTGTGAAATAGAAATGGAGTTTATAATTCAACCTTCAGTGTGTATTGCTGAATGGTATTAACCCACTCTTCGGCCTACAGCTGGCTGGATACCAAGTGTCCAGGTGGAAGTCCCTTCCTTCTGTTTCCTTTTTTTTTGTTGTTGTTTAATTTTTTTTTTTTTTTTGCCTTTTGGTTGAGTGTTTGTGTTGTGTATACATTTGCATGTGGTTTTTAAAGGATTTCATTAGAAAAAAAAAAAAGAAAAGAGAAAGAAAAGGAACTCAAACAGTTACTTCTGTCTTGCTGTTGGTTATGAAGTATGGCTGTGGGCCCAAGTAGTGCTGGCTGCGGGTGGTCAGCGGGTCACTTAGCGTCGGGTCTCCCATGCCGTGCTTGCCCTTGCTTGGGAACGCCTGCCGCCTCAGGGACGGGTCGTTGGGATCCCAGGTCTTGTAGTGGGAGTTGTAGCCCAGGGGGTGTGTGTGTATCTTGCCCAGCCTGGATTTGCCGTTCTGGCGGGTGAGCCCGCTGTCGATGGTGTAGGCGCGCTCCTCGTCCAGGCGCACCGGGTGCAGCGGCAGGCTCCCCTTGGCCGCCAGCTCCGCCAGGTGCCGCCGCTTGCTGTAGAAGTCATCGTTGACTTTGTCGGCTGTTTGGGGTCAAAAGGGAGAGGGGACAAAGAGAATCAGTTGGACACGAGAAAAACGGTGAACAGTGTACAGTAGGTCTTACGCAGTTCTATCTGTATCAGTAAGAGAAATCCACGCCACCTCTCGGCCCTTATTTTCGCTCTGGAGCAGAGTTTTGGATGCCATTGTGCCAGGCTTTCATACATGCAGACAAAACTCTGCTGCCCTTGAAGGAAAGACTGTCCCTGCCCCAAATCACTCAGGCTGTGCTGATATTTACATTATGGGGAGAAGTCCTATGAATCTCATCACTGTTCATGTCACATAGCACAGGAGATTCGGGAAGTCTGCAGAAGTACACAGGCTTTCCTGGGAGTACTGTGGCATCCTGGGTCACATTGCTGTGTGAGAGCACATCCTTTAAATGCAAAGTGACTCGTGGGTGTTTAACCCAGCCAGCCTTATGTAAGGTTTGGTGGTGTGTGATGAGGTGGACCCCTTTTTCTTCAATAATGCATCAGGGCAATATTAAGAATGGGATCTGTTCTTCTAAATGGTCGAAAGTTCAATAATGCTTTATGGGGCTGAAAATGCTTTGGGTTGTTGAAGGTTGGGTATTTACCCTGTGATTTTACAGACCATGAAAATCCTAAATTCCAGGTTCTGACATGATTTTCTGGGGTCAGTGCCGCTAAGAAATACAGCAACAGCCCTGCCAATAAATACTGCATTGCAGCTCTCAAATCAGCATTTTGCCCTCTGTGAATTCCTAGGCAAGTGCCTTCCAGTGCCCACTTTTGCTCAAGTTTGTTGTTGCTGGCATTTATTTGGCCTTGCTTGAAAGTATGAGCCATGCTTAGGAAGCTAAAGGCATTCTGAAGCAACCCAGCAACTCATTTCAATTTTGAGACTGAGGTTTAAGGGAAGCTTAACTGATTTTCATTTTTTAAGATCTTTCTTTTTATGTAAAGAGTGTTTATTTTCCCCCTTCAAAAATTTAGATGTTCATTTAAGATAGTGCCAAATACATAGATCAACTGGCACTGTGTTAATCAGCAGTGGTGTGCTTGGAATATATATTGTGTCAGCCTGGATTTGACTTCTGCTGTGCCCTAGCTGAATCCATCCATTTTCCTTGAAGCCATGCCATGTAAGGCTCCTCTGCAGAAATCTGGTACATTTAGCTGTCTGGACAGCTCAGCTCCTCTTGCCTTCATGAGGTTTTTAATTCCCTGCACTGTTTTTTGTATAGCTTTCCTCTTTTGTTCTCACCCAAGTATTCCTAGGAGCTTTTGTTGCACTTTGAATTTTCTCCCTATCTCTAGTTCTGAACTGGATCTTTATGCAAGGTGGGGAAATTCCCAGGAGCATCATATTCATCTTCAAGATCAGGCTTCAGTTGTGCATCCCCCTTGTCCTAGCCCCTCAACAGGGAGGAATATTACCAAAGGCAGTTTCTATTTATTATCTCATGACATTTTTTGAATAAATGACTGTGCAACTGGACTCTGCTCTTAAATCCTTAATTTTGTCATTAAAGAGGTGTTTCCTCTCCAGTGGACTGAAATTGTTCCTTTCTGTGCTGTCAAACTGGGCTTTGTGTGTTTTACCCAACTCCATCTGTTTCCATTTTCAGTCATTGAGTGAATGATTTTCTATAGCATACAGGTGTCTTCTGCTTGAAACAAATGACAGAATGTAGATGATGCCTGCTCTCATTTCAGCCCAGGGTGTGCAGTTGCAATCGCTGACAGACCTGTCATGTGTTACAAAGAGAGTCTGTAAAGTTCTGCTTTGATTTTGGAGTGAGCTGTTTCATTTAGAGAGCTGTAATCTGAATAATCACCAAGTTGTACCTATCTCTCCCTGAAAGAGCTGTTTCCAGTTCTACATGTGGCTTGTCCTTTTAATTTGTTAATATTCTCTGAATGTCACAGAACCATTATGAATAAAACCAGGTTGGAAATGCATTTGCATTACTATTATCTCATTAATCTGCTATCAGTAATTGAAAAAAAATGGTTGCAGAAAAGGCACTGTGAATATTCACACAAGTCTTCATTTTTATAAATTTTTACATCAAAGGCACTGCAGGCCAGCTGTTAGGGGAGTGAGTTTCCATGTCATATGATTTAGACATTGGCTATTTATGAAAAGTCACACTAGCTTATATAATTTAAATTCAGCACAGTTAATTATGTCCAGCTTTTAATAGAGATACATTTGTATGCCTGTTTCACATTTAAATTAGTTTAATTTGCATACAAAAATTAAAAATTTAGCTAATCTAACATAAGCATAGAGCAAATGTGTAAGTTTGTAGTTTTAGTTTTATCTTAGTTATGTTGCAGCAATTTGTCTTCTGTAGCCAAGATCTTTAATCAAGCAAGGTAAATAATGACTTCTCTTTCTAGAAATAGCACTGGTGATGCAGCTATGTAAATAATGACCAAAAATTGCAGATTTTTTACTGCCTGGCTTTTCCTGCCATTTTTCTCTTTGAGGCCACAACAAGCTCAAGCTACGTCCTCAGTTTCTGTGAATTTTTTCTCACTTGTGCCTTTTTTTCCCACTGCAATGGTCCTGGGTCTCTGGATTTTATCAGACATTAGATATGCTACTCAGAGCTCCAATCACACTGAGGATGATGTCCTACAGAAGAGTAAATTGTATTTCTGTTGTATATAAAGAAGACCTTCACTGTTGAAACAGGGAGGAAGAAATCAGCCTCACAAGGACTGTGCCTCTGACATGCCTGAAGTTTTCCTCTTGTTTATGCCATGTTATACTGTCAGATTTTCAACTCTTTTTTTCTTATGGAAAACCATAGAGAAAGTGAAACGATTAATTCCGTAAATTTGGCTCCGTTAAAGTTGCTTTAACTAATATAGTCCACAGTCCCTTTCTAGGGGCTTCTCAGCTGTTCTCTGGGAACTGGGCTTGAAGAGAACAAACCGGGATGTGAGCTGTAAATCCTCATCAGCAAAGTCAAGCAGAAAGCTGGCAAACAGCTGCTGCTTTGTGTTTTGTGTGGCAGTGCCAGTGTGGCAGAGCTGCTGTTTGTGTTTGTCCTGATCAAGGAGCGCTTTGCAGGCTTTGCCTGAGGACTCTTCCCTGAGCCTCAGAGCTCAGTGCTGGCAGTGAAAGGCAGCCCTGTGCTGAACCGTTTAACCTCCCTAAATCCTCTTTTCTTTCTGCTTGCACGTGCAGGTGTGCACATAGGCACAGGTACCAAAAATGGAGGGGAAGAGACACCATTGTAGCAAACATGAGCAAAATCAGCAGTGATAAAACGGAATTGTTCAGTTCAAGAAGGCTTTTGGCAACTCTTAGCGCCGTCCTTGTTCTTTCATGCAGGTTTCATAATAGCAGTGGTCTGTGCTCTGTGTGAGTGACCTGATGCTACCACAGTGTAGAAACAAGGTTGTTTTCTTTTCATTTTCAAAGCAGGAAAGAACAGTAATATTGAGCACGGTTTTGTAACAAATGTTTTACCAAGAAAAGTATATTAATAGTATCCTGAAACCAACTACTTTAAAAATCAACTGTGAATCTGAGGGAGTTTGTTTTTCTTCTTAAGCAGACCCTATAAATATTTTGTGGACTTTAAACATCCCAAGAGATATTTTGGAGTTAGAGGATGGATTTGTTATGTGACCTTAGGTATGTGACTCAACTTCCCTCTGCCTCGGTTTCACCTGCTGTAAAATGAACTGTTAGCACATTGGAGGAGGTAGTTGTGTTAGGAAGCTGAATTGCTATTTGTAGAGTATTCTGAGATTTTGGATGAAAGGTGCTATAGAAGTGCCTTTTGCATTGCTTCTGTATCTTGATCGGTAAAAATATGGTTTAAAGATATCACTGTTGTGTTTGAAAAAGGAGTAAAAAATTATAATTGCAACATTGCCAAATAATAATAAAAGAAGGGCTTTAATTCCAAGTGTTATTGTGCTCCTTCTTCTTGGTAGCTAATTATAAAAATGTTCTCAGTTTCAATATTTCTGTAAGGCTTTTACTTCTTTAAGGTACTGCACCCATAAATGTAGTTACTGTTTTACTGTTCATCTGGAAAAAAATGTTGAAAGATGAATGTTTTTCCAACCTTAAGTGTGAGCCTGGCATGACATGGAAGTTTCATATCTTTCTTCATAATCCATAGTTGTGTAACAAAAGCATGGAATCCAGTTAGTCTCTTACCAAGTAAATTCCATGGATGAAAATGTGTTTTCTTGAATATCAGTGGCATAAATCCCTGTGGCTGCCAAAGGGCCAGAATTTCTCAGTGAGCTTATTTGACTATAAGCTGTATTTGAGAGGTGGCCCTGAAACTATTTAATGTTCTGTTCCCCAGCTTAAGTAGTCTTCAACATCACTGTAAGCACTTGTGGCACAGTCATGTGGCCATGCCTTATCATTGTGAATGCTTTCTTTTATTGTAAAATATTACACGGGGTTTTAACTCTTTTCCTTACTGACAATGCTCTTATCTCTGTGGGTCCACAACATGGCTCTGAATATTCACGTCACTTATAGCTGTGGGAGAATGTAGAATCCTGAAAGACAATTCTGTCTTACAGGTTTTGTGAAAATAGGCACCTAGGAGTGGGGAGAAGCCTCTGAAGTGAGAGAAGAGAATTCACAAAGGAGTGAGTCCTTATAAAAGCTCTAAAGACACTAAAAAACAAAACAAAACCAGAACCCAAAATCAAAACTTCTGTTTGAGCTTACAGTCACAGTCAGAAGCTATAAAAATATGTAGGGACACTGTTTCTCATTAGATGTTTACAGAATTGTTTGTTACCTGAACATATTTTAAGCACCAGTTTGTGAAATGCAGAGCTTTATTCTAGCCAAAAAGACTGTATTTCAAAGGAAGGGCTAGAGATGCAGGAAGCAAGCCAGGGGACAGTGCTGAGGACAGGACAGCAATGGAATTGCCACAGTGACACACCCTATTACAGCTGAAATGGAGTGAGTGCCTGTGGGTGGGAGGTTTCTCTGAGGCTGCCCCTCTGTTATACACAGCAGTTTGTAACAAGGCTTTTCTTCCACGGCGTGAGTTTGCTGAGACAATGGTGTCATTACCTGAAGCTGTGGGAAGCTTATATTTCTCTAAATAATGGAAGTGAAGACTCAAGGAAAGAGAAGGGTGATGAATCCTGACTCAGAGACAACATGAGAATTTTGCCCAGGGAAATACTGGGCTGCTGCCTCTGGTGGTGCTGTTGATCCCTTCTGAATGTGTGATTGCTTATTCATTTGCCTTTCCAAGCTAGCATCTAAGACAATATGTTCAAAGGCTTCCAGGACATAAACCAGCTCTGTGTGAGAGTTCTTGCAGGATTTCATCTGAAAATCAAAGAAGTATCATTTGTACACCAGCACAAGTTTATTCTTGGGTGAGGGGAAAAAACTCACACAGACTGAGGTTGTATTAGGTGCCTCTAGGTATGAATTGGATCCAGTAAATTCACAGAAAAATGTTCCATACAGTAAAACAAATAACTAATGACCTGTATTTTGAATTAAGGGGCTCACCAACTGTCATAGACCACCGAAGAATTTGCTCTGCCTAATATGAAGTGGGTTGAAAAACAGACTGCATGGGGAAATTTTAGCTAGACATGGTTCTCTTGGTAGAATGGGGAATGGGCAGGATGATGTGAGAGCTCTGTCTGTGGCCAAAAGCAGGGAGTGGGGTTATTTCCTGGCTGGTCACTGTTCTCATCTCATAGGCACTGGTGAGGCTCTATACAAGTTGGGGCAGTTTTAAAATACACTCAATTTCAAGAAAGGGCAAATGCCATTTAAAATCATTTTTGCAGCCCTCCTTCTCATCCTCATATTGAGTTTTGAAAACTCAGAATTCAGCCTGTAGCCTGCATTGATTTCTGTCCTAAATATTTGGTTTTCTTCTAATACCATTTTGCCTTTATTCAAGACATTCTGAAAATGAAGACTATTTTCTATCTTTGGATTCTTTCCCATGGTTCTTATTTCCTACTACTGACAGAGGTAAAGAAAAACACATAATGCATAAAACCCCACATAAGTTTTGTAGAACCTACTTGTTGTGGCTCATTGTTATTCCTCTCCTGGCCCCCTTTACCACCTCATCTATTTACTGATTTCTTACAGTGATCTGGAGAGAGACCAAGCACGAAAAGACAAACCATATCAACCTTTTCTTCTCAGACATTGTTTGAAAAGAGCTTGTCCACCTCCAGACACAAGACTACATTTTGTTTTCCCAGTGAAATAAAATTATTTCAAGATATGA
Source organism: Dicaeum eximium (assembly GCA_013396995.1). NCBI lineage: Eukaryota > Metazoa > Chordata > Aves > Passeriformes > Dicaeidae > Dicaeum > Dicaeum eximium. Next base: position 34,410 of record VWZP01006690.1, on the reverse strand, counting down.
GATATGAAAAAAAAGATAAATATGTAGGCCCAAACATTTCTTCTCTTCTTTTGATTATTTTCATGACAGTTTATGAAAGGCTGAGGAGGCCAGAATATTTCTGGGTTTTGAGTCACGTTAGGAATGGTTTAGGATAGGAATGTAATTAGACTGAGTAAGTGAAGCCTCCAGTCTCAGCAATGCTCTTTAACCCCCACAGCAAAGTCTGCTGCCTGGCTGGCAACACTGAGACAGATGTTTTTGAACTCCTCAGGCATCAGACAGGACGTGTGGCTCACCAGAAGCAGGGTTGCCATTCCCTGGAACACGAGAGTAGCCACATGTCTGCGAGCAGAAGTGCCCCTCTTCTGACAACGTGCCAAAAAGCACAGCACTGCAAAGTCTGGGTTTTTTCCCTTTCTCTTTTTCCAAATGTTTATTTACTGTGTGAGTTTAGGCAGGTTTCTCCTTGGACATGTAAAACAGATTTTCCAGCTGGGCTTTGTATACTTGCCTGCATTGATTTACATAGTATTAAACTGCAATATTTATGATTCAATTTTGCAAAGTGCTGCAGTGGTATTGTGATTTGGTTTTGATCAAAATATTCCAGACACATTCTGCCTAACCTAGGGACCAGTGGCATGCAGATACTCGAATCTCACCAGTGTAAGAAAAACAAGACTTCTCCTGACTAACCAGAATACAGGCTCTGTTAACCTGGAAAAAAATGGTGGCTGGTTCATGTTAAATTAGAATTAGAATTGTAAATGTTTTTAGGAAACATGAAATCTGTTGCATGCAGATAGACAAAGATCACACTGCTTGGTTGTATCCTCAAGTGATTTAACATTTTAAATTCAAGCACCAACATGTTCAGTATTGTACACTGTAAATTTTAGAAGAAAGTAAGAGCACCAATTCTATTCTTGATCCAAGGGATGAAATTGTAAAAGAAGTCTAAGAAAATTATGTATTAAAATCTCTGACTTTTCTTTGAAAATGCAGCCAGTGGCTGTCCTGTAACTGTAAATCTATTTTTTTCTTTTTTTTTTTTCCTAAAGGCTTCTAAGCTTGTGGCTTTCATGGCACCTACAATGGCAAATAAATATGAGAAGTTCTACTGTGAAGTATTTATTTAATTTTATCTCATTTAAGCATATTTATCAGTTTTTTTTACTGGAAACCTTATATATGGTATAAAAACTCGCCTTTTGAAATAGAAACTACCTAAGGAGTCATGCTGTCATGCTTAACTTCTGAATAAAGCATGACTGCAGCATAAACTGATTTAGGAAAGGAGGGTTTGGCTTGCTTTCTAAAAATGCTGTCCAAAGCCAAAGAGGTTAACACTTAGGAGATTTGCTTAAAAGGTTCTTCCTCTGGTAATCTGGCTTGCTTTTTCACTGGGTGGTTTTTAATGCTTCTCAGTATAAATCTGATTGTGTCAGAAGTTTTGCCACGCTTCCATACATCAACAGTAACACAAAATTGTTTGTAACCTTTTTGGTTGGTGAGGACCTTCCATTTGTTTAAGGGCAGAGCACCCAGAGCCTGCTCCTGCAGCTGCTCAGGGGTGCTCTGCTCCTGGGGGCTGCACACAGGGGGGACACAGGGCAGGGCAGAACAGAGTTCTCAGCATCCAAGAAAGCCTCTTTGGGTTTCCTTCAGGTGTCAATTTACCTCCTCTAACGCTGACTGAAAAAGCTCTGCTATTCCTGACCACATTTATTTGTAATAACTGTTCTTAGCATGAACATAATTGAATTTTCTTTTCACGTCGCTGTTGGCATTCCTCTGTCTGCTCAATTTTGTTTTCAGTTTTAATACTTTTGATTGATATTTTTGTTTCTTTTAGTATACTGCTGGTTATAACTCTTACACGTATGTCTGAATCAGCTACAGATGAGCTGCAAATAGCAGATGTGATGGCATAGGAAGCTGCATGAGAACACAGAGAACGCAATTCAGAGTCTGAACATGTAATCAAGATGTGGTTTTAGTGCTGAAATAGACTTGCATTTTTATGTCTTTAAACTGCCATCATACTAGATTTACACTATTATTTCTCAGTCTGAAGAAAGACCTAAAGGCTTTTTGAATTGTACTGGTTAAATTAAAAAAAAACAAACCAGTGATGCAATAGCTACTTTTTGCCCAATTTATTTTTATTTTATCTGCTTCTTAACTGCTTTAATTTGAAAGGATTTTTAGTAATTGTTCTGGATTGAAGTTGATTTTCTTTCCAAAATAGTTCTGGCGTAAGTAGTTCATATTAGGAAGTTATCTTTTTCTACTCTTTTCTCAGGAGGAAAAAAAAAAAAAAAGTAATTGCATAGCTATATTTATAGATATTGAGTTTTGGATTTTTCTTCTCCTTTTCTTCTTTTCCTGTCTCCCTCTATTTAGACTCTATGGCATTTGTATCATTACACTCCTGAGTATGGTTGCCAGAGGTTTCCAAACCAGAGATGTGTGTCAAACTGAAAGGAACTCATGTTCCCTGGCAATTCCCAAACTTGCCCTGTCAGAAGAAAATGAGTTTCTTCAGGTTTTCCAGCAGTCTGGGCCAAGTCCAAGGCAGAGTCCTCACACAAGGCAGCAGCAGCAGTGACTGCCAGCCAGCCCAGGAAGAATTGGGAATTGCTCCCTGCCATCAGGAGTTAACAGTGGCTCACCAGGGTGCAGCCACCGAGGAGTGCACAGCTCCTCTCTGCCCTGTCCCCAGGAGCTGCAATCATATCAATTGCTGGGAAAACGAGCAGCAGCAGTGCTGAGCTGCAGCTCTGCCTCCTCCCCCGTGCCAGGCCCTGGCTGCTCTCCATAGCTGCACCTTCCACAGCCTAGAAAGCTTTGCCATCCTTCCCTCTGCAAACACTGCCTGTTGTGCCTAATGTTTTCCTTAGACTGGAAACCAGTGATGTCTTTGTGGTGATTCTTTTTTGTGCTGTAGTATTGTAACTACTACATATCAAATTTTTTTTCAGCTTGTCTTTTCCCCTTATTCTTCTTCAAATAAGCTGTTAGAGAAGGACTTTTGCAGAAACTAACTGTGCATTGCAAATCATGTTACTGCTCTTCCTCCCTCTGTGCCTCAAGCCCTTTGTTACTGTGGTGTGAATGTGTAGGAATAAATGGGCTCTGTGACTTTTATGTGTGCAATTTCTTAAAAGCTTATTTACTGTTTTTAGAGCCCCCTTTGCAGAACCAAAATAGCAGGCAGATAATTGCTGCTATTTATATGATATTGTTAATAGGGGATTCATTCCTATGGGTTGTCTTACTATCTTTTGTGTTCATGGGTAATCCTGAAGAACACTGCACTCTGCTTTTGACATATATGCATATACAAAGCTGAAAAGTCTTAAATCATCATATCACATGCTATGAACACAGCTATGAAACTCTTCCTGCTAAAATATTGCCATACATTACCTACAAAGCTAACAGTCCAGAGGGAAAAATGGGTGGAGCATGTTAAAAGCCAGTAGTGCAATGTGTAGGCTCCATGGGGAGAACAGTTAAAAGGCACACTTTAGATTAAATCTAGATTTGAATTGGGATCCCACAGTGTTGCTGTTTATCTGCAGGTATTCACAGTTGTTTTCATATCTTTAGGATCAAACTCTAGGCTTAAATAATTGATAAAAAAATTGCACTGCAGAATGAGAAGTATGTTTATATTGCAAAATAAACCAGTTACAGAGAGGCATGTTTAGGAAGGGCTGCAAGTGAGAATGCTCAGCATTGTTAGGCTGTGTCATCACATGAGCTGAGCCTTGTTTTTACTGGCTCACTTTTATTGCCTGAACATAAAACTTCACTCATGTCTTCACATCACTTAATGTGTAAAAAATCTCATGCATAATTCATCAGCATTTCATAGAAATAGGTTGGAATAACCCATGTTTGACTTAGATTTACTTCTTTTCTTCCTGGGGCTGACACTGATCTCAATGGATGGAAATAAATGTGGTTACTCTAAGCTCGTTTCCTCTGAAGGCTCTACCTTCAAGGCCAAAAGACAAGCAAAATACAGCAAAACCTCCATTCCCTAGCAGTCAGCTGGGTTTCTGGTACTCTTATTTTAGATCTCTCCATTATGTCTCTTAAAAATGAGAAAACAACTTTTTGTTTCATTTTGATTCATTATCCCATAATAAGGATTTTAAAAATCAATTAGTTTCCAGACAGCCAAGCTAATTTTCAGTGAGAGGGTGTGAGTTCTCTGTGGTGCATAACTGGAGTGGTGTTTATAAGTTGAACTTTTATGGATGACTGGTGAGGATTTAGTTTTCGCTATTTGAATGTACCATAACAAAAAAAAAGAGGCTGTTTCTCTGTGGTAGGGAGCATAGGTGCAAAGAATATCAACGTTAAGAACAAGAATTAGGATGCACAGATTTAAATTTGCTGGTTTGGCATGAAAAAGAGGTTAAGATTTAATAAATTCATATTAATATTCTTCAGCCATTACAAAACCAGGGAGTGGACCAGGTTCAGAAAGACCAAATTCACTAGGTGTGAGTCCAACCCACAGAACTAAAAGTTTAAAGTTTAAACCTAAATGAAATACACCTCAAGGTCAGATTTCCTTTTTTCCCCCAAGTTCAAAGTTGCTAAAGTCTAAGAAATGAGCCAACATAGATGGCATTGTTTAAGAGAATCCTATTTTGGTACTAAAACTGTTTCTTGTAAAAGAAGAACTATTTGTAGTTTCCTTCCACCTGCCCTGATGCTGCTCCTGCCAAGACCAACATATCCCCAAAGTTCACAAATCCATCTGTTTGCTAAGGCATGGGATGGTCAATGGCTGTTTGGAAGTCTGGTTGCTTAGAGCACAACTCCCAATCCTCACAAAGAATATCTGCCTGTAGGTTTTACAGTCAAATGTTGTTTTTTAAAAAGCCAAAAATGAGTGTCAGCAAAGCAGATGATTTAGCTCAAGATACTGAGGCTCTACCCAAATGCCATATTTATAATTAAAATATGAGTACTTCACTGGAAGAAGAAATGAGTGTTCTGGATGACAAAACAGGAAAATATTTTGATCAAGACTCTCCAAGCATTTTATATTTACCTATGACAATGTGCCTGTGGGTATCAGAAGCCAATTGGGTAAATAACAGAGAAAATAATTAAATGATTTAGTGGAAGTGAGAAAAGGTCTTGTAATTTCATCTGCATGCACTGGGCAGGCTGTGAAATTTGCTGGGTCTCATCAGAATGTGTGAGGGAAAGAAGTGATGCTCCACTTCCTCTGGCTGGGGAATAGGAAGGCTGAGGAAGGCTGGAGGGGGATTGGTAAAGCAAGGCTTGCTCCTGAGTGCTGCTTGGCTTTTCTCTCGTGCCTGAAGTAGAAGTGAGGATTAAAATATAAAAGACTTCCCTAAAAAAGGAACACTCAAAAGCTTCAAAATCTCCAGCCACATTGGGCTGAGTAAATAATAATAATAAAAAGATACCCAGCTTTTATGTCACACTTTCTTGAGCCAGATCTGTATTCCAGTGTTGAGCTGGGCAGATCGCCTAGTCGAGCATTATTTATGACACAGCACATACCTCTGGATATATGAAATCATTATCTGAATCACCCTCTGGACATTACAAGTGATGCTTTAATCTCTGCTTCCCTGTTTTTCATGGTGTTAAATCCAGTGAGATACTCCTAAGGCCCAGATTTTTATGATCCATCTTTGTGTAACTGCTTATGGAAGCAGTAACTGAAATTTGCTTTTGTCTTTGAAAAGAAAGCATAACTCCTTTTTCAGCCTTGCAAAGAAACATTAATATTTACCTCTCAGTGTTGACAGTGTGGTTGGTACAGGAAAGCAAATTAATACAAACATATTGAGTCCAATAAATTTGTAGTTTTGCTTTTTCTAAAAGTGGACTGTGTCAAACCTGTGAATGCATGGGCAGGCATGTTGTGTGTTTCCATTTTTCCAATTACAGTCTTTCTTTCCAGGCCAGAGCACAATGAACTACAGGGAATGGTACAAAGTCTCATGGTGAGAGACAGATCTTGTACCAGCACAGAGTTACAGTCATTTCTATGGAAATTGAAGGTTTGAAGCTCAGGAAAAAGCAGCAACAAATTTCCCATCAGACAAGAAGATGGTTCAAAGACAAGAGCCCGGAGCTAACCTCGGGGTGATCTTCCCTGCAATCCTTCTCTGTGTGCAGAGGACACAGGACCAGGTCAGTTTGCTCACGTGCTTCACCTTTCTGGGGAGTTGTTGCCTGGTGCCTTGGCACACTTGTGGCCACACTGCTTTCTGCAGGGACCTAACCAGCAGATATTTATTCTTTGAGTGTCATATTTGCAGAACCTCACTTTGCAGTTTTGCAACTGCAAGCAGAGCTGGATCACAGTCTAATGTTTCCTCTGGGATCAAAGAACTGTGCAGCTTCAAGAAATGCTGGGAGCTGTAGACTCAGAGATGTGATGGTGGGTCTGTTGCCAATTATATCCTCCCAGCTTCACTATATCAAATCAATTAGATCTGATTTAATCCCACTGGAGACTAACAACTCCCAGCATCAGGGAAGGTTTTCTCGGTCTGGGTTTCAGGAATGAATTCTGTCCATTGCATGTTTAGTTCGTCTTTTTTTTTTGACAATGTCAAGTCAGTTCCTCAAATGTTTGTGTGTGAGTGAGAAGAAAAAAATCCATGAAAGAAATAGAAAATCATGTTAAACTGTAGAAATATTTGTATTCTCAGTTTTTACTTGCGTGTCTATGCACTTCTCCAGCAGCTGAGTGATCATTTTCCCAGTCCTCCAGGGATTTAGAAGTGGCGTTGGGGTATTTTTTAATTTCTGCAAGAAGGTCTAAAGATATTTAATGGCTTTGCACACCCTGAAACTCAGGAAAGAAAATTAACTGTTACTGAGCCAGGCTTGCAGAACAGTGTGACTGAATAAATAACTAATAACTCAGGATAATGAGGCCCGTTTGAGCTCTAGGAAACTCTTAACCAACAGGATGGACTACAGCTCTTACAGCTTAGCAGAGTGGAATTTGAAGTTGGGTTGTTCATGCTTTCCAAATGAATGTCCAAATGATGTGCATAAAAATTTGTGATGAGCTACCTTTGTATGTCTTGGGACTTGAATTTCATGAAGGTGTTCAGCTACAAGATCTCCATCCACTTGTAGCTTTAGGCATGCCAGTATTGCCTAAGTGAGCAATAACCATTTAAGCATGGAGTAAAAATATGGTTGATGAACTGGAAATAAGAATAATTTATGCAGAAAAACCTCTTTCTGCACTTTTCACATAAATAATCAAATACTGCAAAAGCACTGAAGAAAACCAGGATTATGCTTTCTCAGGTGACCAAAAAATTGAAATTTCTAAACACTGGGCATTTATTGCCACACAAAATTCAATGACCACTTCTGCTGGGACTGGTCCTGGAGCTCATTAACCCTTTTCCCTCAGACAGTCTCTCACATTCTGAGGTGGGAAAAATATGGCACTGTTGAAAAGAGATTCTGGGGCTTGAAAATTGAAAAATAATGGATTAATAGAGTGCCCCTAACAGTAAGTCAGAGCAGTCAGCCAGGTAGGCTAGAGATGCTAGTAGATAAATTTCTTACCTATTTGTTCAGGAAATGAGTGTTCTCTATCTCATTTCCAAGTGGTCCTCTCCCTTCTGCTGATTATTCCCTGGTGGTGTGTGTGCCAAGGTAGAAGGACAGTAAAATTCTAGTGCAGTGAGGAAAACAGTCAGCACACCTCAATTCACCAGTACATTGCTGTACTCCAGGCACTCATCTGAGAGTACAAAACAGGGACAGAATGTCCTCACATCATTCAGAGATGTAAATGCCAGCAGGCAGTAAGGGGAAAAGGTGAATTTGGTCAACAACCATGGCCAAGTATTTAAGGAATTCTGGAGGTTGCAGAAATAAAGGAATTCCTAACAAGAAATGAGGAAAACATCCTCTTCCATTGAGTGTAAAAGTGTTTGGTTGTGCACTTCGAGCTTATTCAAGTAAAAATATTTAGCTTTTAAAATAAAATACATCCACAGCAGCCTTTTCAACTCTCTCCTCCCCATGGTGCTGAATCAGACACTGCATTGCACACACTGCACAGCACACGTGCATGAACAGTCCAGTGTCCAGCCACACTGCTGAGCTCTGTCACCTGGACTATGAGGTGTGGCTTTAAAATCACTTCCTGGGGATCAGCTTGCTCCCACTACCAGGGTATGGCTCATTCTCACTCAGTAGCACAATGCAAATTGATAGCAAGGGCACTGTTGTCTTGTTTTCACAAGTACTTAAATCTTTACTGAAGTTAATGGAGAACCTGAACATGATCAAAACACAGTGACTTGCTACTTTTCCATAAACTGAATTTTCACAGCAGACAGTCACTGAGGAGTGAGTAGCTTATTTCTATAATAAGCCAAATTTTTAGGACATCTGTAGTTCAGAAGAAAGCAGCTGTGTAGAAATTAATTTAATACTGCCTCTGGTAAAGCTTCACTTTTTCAGTTATCTAAACTTCTTACCACTTATGGCCACATTTTGATGAGGGATATTAATGTACTATAACTACAGTTGCTACAAAACATTTGAAATGCTTCTTCCTCCAATCCCTTATTTTAAAAAAAGGGTTAAACATAGTGGACTACACCCAAACAATGGGATCACGCAGAGTAAGGGACACTTAAATATGGTTTGCCTCAAATGCATGGGGAAATATGGAATACATCCCTTATTAAAAATCCCTTATTTTCTCTTGTGGCAAATGAATGCACCCTCAAGCCACTGTCAATGAATGCAAGAGGGAATGGACTACACACACTCATTAACCTGCTGTGAGGACCCACAAATACAAGTCTGAATGTTGGCAGGCAAAAAATGCCTTTGCCTTGTGACGTGAGGTCAGGGTGAACTCAGTCTTTAGTTGCTCAAAAGATGCTGTCAGATTAAATTTGCATTGGTGGGCTTGATGCTGGCCAGCTCCTTTTTTCCTGTCAGAGCTCTCTGAAGCCAGCACGGGCCCTGCATTCTGCAGAGCTGGATGTCAGCGTGGCCACAGACCCAGACCCATCATGGAACAACCTCTTTGTGACCTTGGCATGTACTCAGGAGGGCTCTTGGGAGGAATCAGTGTGTTTAGTTCTCCTTCCCTAAGTCCAGACAGAAGGTGTGGATGTGTAACAGTTTCAAAACCTCTCTGGTTTTCTGCTGAGAAGTTTGGATCACAATGCAGAACTTTTGTACTTGTGAAAATTCACCTCCATCTAAAACTTGTCTACTGTGGCCTGTGGGGGCAGAAAAGATAGGAGGGATAGGAAGAATACGGGAAAAGCATGGGAAGATGGTGCAATCCCCCTGGAAGAAAATGTCCCTGAAATTATGTTTAATTTAGTTTAAGATTCTGAGAGGCATTATACAACTTCTGGAGCTGAAGTGCACAATCTTTCAAGGTTGATTTAACTGTATGGTTATAATCTAGCTGCTTTAAAAACTTGTACTCAGACACACAAGAAATATAGAAAGTCTAATTTAATAATTTTTTGGAAAGGTACATTCAGTGGCTCTTGGGCAGATGAGAGAAGTTTCTTAGAGTGTTTCATCTCTCATTTTGTTATGCTTAAATACCTTTCAGCTTTGATGATTGGCCTGACCTAAATTGACATCTGAAAAAGAAGCTCAATATCAGTGCATAAATCTGTGATAATCACCACATCATTACACAGTAGCACCTTTTGAAGAAGGAATTGTGAAGCTGCTTGGTATTCAAAACCCAGCAGAAAGCTATTAACCCTTGTTTTTATAAACAGATTTAAACCGCCACTTGTAAGATATAAAACCAACAAGCCAAAGTAAAACTGAACTATATGAGATGGGACTTTGATGTACATTTTGTTAGAGGACTGGTATCCTGACATGCAGATAAAGGACTGTGAGTTTGTGATGAAAATTTTTTCTGGCATGGTGAATACTCGATTCTTAAGTCAGAAAGCTCTGAGCTGTTCTGCTCTTTTTCTAGATAAATATCTCTGTCAGGAAAGAGGGAGAGTGGCATTACTCTGAATTTATGGGAAACAACGTTAACATCCATATGTGAAAGCTGAGCAAGGGTTAGTGGGAAAAGACCCCCCAGTTCTTCATGTATTATTGTCTAGAAGGGGCTCTCTGTCATTACAGGGTGTGCAGCAGGTATTTACAGCCCCTGAAAACTATTATAAACTTACACATTCAAGATGACAATTATTTTGAATTTTTTACTCATTATTGTCCTTTTCCCTCCCCCCAGATGTTTCTTTAAGGATGTTCTCTCATTTATTTAAAATAATATTAATCAGGCATGGAAATAAGCCACCACTGGGATCTTTATTAGGAGTTTTATCATGCACTAACTGTTTAAAATCACAAGATCTCAGAACATTCCTCCAGTGATCTACTAATGTACATCTTGCAGGAAATGTGAAAGCTCTTCAGATCTGTGTGAGTGCCTTCTCTTTGGAAGTATTTAGCAGGTATCTAAATCATAAGCTGATGTTTTTCTCTCTCATTTGTGTAGAAAGCTGTGGGCAGTACACATCACAATGCATATGTAGGCATATTATAGGATATCTCAGGTTGGAAAGGGCCTACAGGCACCATCATGTCCAACTGCCTACTGCTCACAGGTTTGGGCCATAAAGAACTGGGGCTGGACGCTGTGTGTACAACACAGGTGAAACCTGCTGAAAAATGTCTGGCAGGGACATGGGGTGGTTTTGTGTGCATGTATGAGCTCACTCACACCATCACCAGCTCTTGCAGTTCTTTCTTATCCCTTAATTGCAGTCCTTGCCTTAATTTTCATGGCATTTCCAAGTAACATGATATTCCATATTAAATTCTACCATGAAATAGTCCAGATGAGCAAAACCTTGCCTTCAGCTTTGAGGCAGAATGTCAGCTGCCAGCAGCAAGTGCAGCATGCTGAGCTAGAGGAGAGTCGTGCTCACTTACCCACTGCCTTTAGAGACGCGTACTTGTTCAGCTCTTTGCCTGGGGGCTGCTGCTCGTACGGGTTTGTGATCTGTCCCAGGCTGGGATATGAATGTTGATGTGCCATCTGAGGAAGGAGGGGAGATGTTGGCATGACATTATTCATCTGTGGTGGATCTGCATTAAAGAAAATCGACAGGTGTTAAGTAAAAAGTAAATTAGTCTTAAGGTTTTCACTGGTTTCATTGTTGAGTACAGCTTAGACAGAATATGTCCTGAGATTTAGTGCAACAAAACTGTGTTTATTACAAAGTGGGAGTTCTAATACAGCAGACCTGTACTTTGAACAGTTAATGGTATGATTAAAAGCTGACAAGTAATTATGGCAACACACAATAATTTTTGTGTAAGAAGATCTTTGAACTAAAAAATAGGTTTTCAAAACAATTAAACACCGACAATACTGAATTTGCTGCAGCATTAAGATACAAAGCAAAACATGGAGTTTGTTCCAAGTTAGACTGAATGCAAGGCAGTAGAGTGGTTCTCTGCAGTAAGAGCCAGACTCATTTAAATTGGCTCAGGCTGCTGCACATTCACAGTTACACTGCTTTTAAAACCAGGAGCAGCTTTGTTATTTGCACAGCGTTATGTTGTGTTCTGTAGACAAGCATTACAGTGTAAAATTTGCTTTTTTGCCTCGTGACTATCATTAGGTGATTTCTTCAAAGCACACACTTTGTCCTTGTGTTTTCTCCTCTCTCCTGATGCTGGGTATTGTAATATCATACCAAGACCATGTTTTCTGTAGCAGACTTACACAAAAACAGGAGCTAATCACTGCTTATGCAGAGCTTTATGCGACCACTAACCCTATATCCTTTCTGAAACTGATTTGCTCCTTTTTAGTAGAGAATAGAGCCTGTATACTTTTCTTTCTGAGATAAAATTTATTTGTTGTTTCTAGTGTTCATTTCCAGCCTCTAAAACATTTGATCATAATTGTATGCTGCACTCAATTTGTAAACCTAAATTTTAACAGATTTCAACATGGTCAGTGTATCTTTTTTGCTGACTCTTTCTCTAGGCTGTGTATTTTGAGATAATTTGAGTGGATTGGCAATTCTAGAACCTTCTCATGGCTTCTGCATCACAGACAAAAACATTTTTCTCCTGCAATGAGACCATGGTGCTGTTTTGGTGACAATTCAGTGACTCCCACAACATCAAGCACAGCACGGAGATCATGAACACAGAAAGCTGGTCAGTGGTGGGAAAGGCAGTTTATTGTGATGGATGGATTGGACCATCCTCCAAGTGCCCACAGGATCTGGCAGGAGCCAAATATCCTGCAGTTTGCCAGGATTTTAAGGGAATTGAGCCACCTGGCTTTCCACAGCTCATTAATAAGCAGGAGCTCTGAAGTCAGTTAACAGATTTACTGCTGGGAGAGAAAAGAAACAAAAGGTGTTTTTTAACTTCTTCCCTGCCTCTGGTGCCTGGTGCAGCCTCTGCTGTTCTGGCTGGGGCTGCCCCTGCCCATGCAGAGCTCTGTCCATCCCACACCCCCGTGCCTGAGTGGGGAGGGGACCCTGAGGTAACAGGACAGAAATTATACCAGTGCTGTCATCTAATGGAAGGATGATTCTTCTTGCTGTTACTGATTCTCAATAAGGAAGAACCAAAAATGAGAAATTTTTCTCCTTCAGAATTCCCCAAAAACTATTGGAACACCTTTTGAATCTCTTTTGATAGTTTACCTTGCAAGGGTAAGTTGGTTAAGTCAGCGATTTCACAGAAACAGATGTTATTTTAAGGAATTGTTATTTTGTGGTAAGTAAAAATTCTCAGTATGTTTCTGTTCAGTTCTAGTACTGGCATGTCTGAGGCAACTGAGTGACTCTTAGAGCAGGAGTTTCTGCAATCCTATACCATTCCCATCCCATCTCTAGAGTACAGCTGAAGAAAGCCTCTTAATAGAATGGTTTGAACCAATGAATAGCTGACCACTCTTTCTAAAGCATCCAAATCTCTCTCTCCTCTGGCTGCATCTGTGAGTGCACTTTGAGCAGGAATTCCAGCACAGCTGCATTTCAGTAAAGGGCAGCACTGAAGGTACCAGCATGGGTGGAACCTTCACTGTAAGAGTCAACCTTTTAACCCTACAGTCATTAATTTGTCTTCTGACTAGAGCTAAACCAATACTTCATGGATGTTACTATTATGAAGTTCCCTTGTGGCAATTATTATTCAATGTGTCAGAACATCATGATTTCACTGCGTTAAAAATATTATGAGCGCCACATTCACTGCTGAATTCATAACTTCCAGCCATGGAGACTTGTAAAAACAATGTAAATAAGGTGTAGCTAAGTAGGACTGGTTTCTGTATGTGTTTCTTACTTAGACATAGCAGTTTTATTCAGTCATCTCTCTAAACACAGTGGAGAAAGTTACCCCAGGAATGTAGTGGGGAGGTGAGCGAGGTGAGCCTGTGCTTTGTCCGGGTGTTCAGTGACAGACTCTGCTGCTTCCTGGTTGCTGGGTTACTGATGGTGCTGGCATTTGCTCCCCTAAGTGTTTACAAAGATGTAAAGAAATATGTTTTCAATTTCTAGATCTCTTTGACTTCTCTTCTGTCGTTAAAAGCCCAGAACTCTTCTAAATTATGAATTTCAAGCGAATTAAAGACAGTCATTCTTACACTGCCACACTGACTAACAGTGCCCCTCACTCAGAGCCAGATGCTTACAGACATCACATAGAAGACACAGCTCAGATTACTCATTCAATTGGCCATTTGCACAAAGTGAATTAAGCAAAAGGCCACATCTGGCAAAGTGCATTTAACCATATTGGAGAATGATTCTTGTTTATAAAGAGGCTCCCATTGGAATGAACTCCTAGGGCCTACAAGATAAATCTCAGTTTGATATATACATCTGTTCTAAATCTGAATCAAACTAAATTTTAGTCTAACTGGCCATTGCTGGTGAATGTTGCATGTGTTCACAAGCTCACTAAAGTGTGTGATCTGATTCCTTACCTTTGGTTTTCTAGAAATAAGTGAGCAAACAGGACCCTTGTGTCATTTTCTCCCCATGTAGTTAACATGAGGATGTGGGTAAGTAAATTCACCTGCATTTGGATGCTACTAAGGAACTGTTCATAAGAGAGGCAGCAATGGTGCAATGTAAATTCTGCAGCAGTCTGGGCAATGGGCAGTGTCAGTCTGGGGAAGCTGTGAGCAACTGGGAGGTTTTGAGCAGCACTGCCCTACCTTGGGACAATCCACATTTATAATTGAAAAAGGCATTGGCCTCAGTAATGTCATCTCATACTTAACACTCCTCCAGTCTCAGCAATACTGAATAGGGATTCTCCCAGGAAATAAGACATTTGTTTACAACAAAGTCACAAGATGCTTGTGTGAAATCTGAGATTTTTTTTTCCTGAAGTTGGAAAAAATAGTAATTGTTATATTTCAGGGAAGAAATAATAATCATTTGGATTCTTCAAAATATTTTGTGATACAAGGGATTGGTTTCAACTGGAAGAAAGTTTAACCAGAAAAATCCCTACCAGCTTTACCAGTGACCCCTTGTGCCAAGTGAAATACTTTACACTTATAAACCAAATATTCTGTGATTGGTATTTGCAAATAGCTGCTTCACTGGATGGGGACAACTTTAACTCGAAAGCTGTGGCTGTGCTCACAGATTATTTCTGGCAATGTGACACTGGTATTGTCCCCCACAGTACTCCCTACAACCAGCTGCATTGTGCCCCTGCCAAGTTATGTATTTATTTTTAAAAAGCCGAGAGTACGAACATCACAAAGACTCAAAACACTGTTTGTGTCACAGCTTCTAGCATGAATAATCAGACCTGATTAGCAATGGTGATATTGTAAAAAACCTGCAGATCCCAACCTATCTTATTTTCTGCTGAAGTGAGAGAATGCAGTGCCAGCCTGCTCCCTAACCTTCTGAAACTTTCAGGGGCTATTGTGGATGAAGTGTTTGTGGTTTGCTCTCTGTCTTCCCTCTACCAGCCCAAAAGGAAGAGTTTGAAATATGCTGGAGCTCACCACACACAAGTTAGATGTCTGATGGGCAGAAAATGAGACAGGGAAAAAAGGGAAAATGAAAAAGTTCTTTTTATGCTGGAGTGTTTTTGACTGTAATTCCCTTAAGACCTCTAGGTATAGAAAAGCTGCTGGGGGACACATGGAAAAGAAAGTAACTGGAAGGATGCTGCACCAAAACCAGTTTATAGCTAGAGAAAGTGGGTTCATATCCCAGCCACCAACAGTGAGCCTTTGGAGATGTCTGAGGCACTGGTTTCTGGTCACATTCCCAGTAGCTGACAAATATTGATCATTACCTTATCTCTTTACTACCTTGACTTGTATCTCAGCAACTGAACATATTACAGTTAAGTGTTTACTGCATTTTTCAAGTGAAAATGGGTTTTGGCACCTCTCTCTGATGGTGAACTTCGGAGTTAGTTTAGTGTGAATCACGTGGCAATAGTGTCATTGGTCACTGTAATTATTCTGCACTCTCTCCAATTAAGATGGCATTGTATCTGATTTGTGCACTTCATTCAGGAACCAAACAATGGGCATGTCAGCAAGTATGAAATACAAATAAGAACTCAATGTAAAACCAATCATAGTCCCATATATGAACAGGGTAAGACAAGGCAAAAGCCTCAAAGCTGAGTGGTTTGATTTCTGCATTTTCCGTGGGATACACTGTGTGTTCCCCTAGTTGGATTAATCTTGCCAAGAAGCTGCCAGAGCTGTGGGAGACTCAGGGTTACAGGAAGGGCTGTGAGGAGGCTGAGCAATAATGAGCTTAGAGCCTGCCATGGGCATCCCTTGATCTCAGCCACTTCTCTCCTCCTCTTCAGGCACGGGAGAGTGAAACCTGCTCTGCAGAGTGGCCTGGGGATTCATTCCTTTCTGTACAATGAAGTCAATGATTCAGTGCTTGAGGACAGGGAAAATGAACAAACTCCATAGGCACAGAATGGAATCTATTAGGAAATGAGTGGTTCAGGCATCAGGAAAAGCACAAATGAGAAAGGCAATGCAGTAACAAAACAGGAGAGGGTGGGGGGAGGCCAGGAAAGCAGAATGAGATTTTGCTATAAAAGCCACCTGCAGACACACATACAAAAGAAATGAGAACAAGACAGACAAAAGAAGTCTGGGAAGTCAAAGGGGAAAAAAGAAAAAATTCAGAGCAAAATATAATAATAGCTGAGCATTTTCAGATACTCAGGAGAAAAAGATATACCCTGAAGTAACTAAAATTGAAAATAACAGCTATGAAAACAGGAGAGAGCTGAGTGATTAGAGAATATCAGTATAAAATTGCTCCCCTCCCATCCCTAGCTACACTGACACAAGAAGCATATTTGCCTCTTTGTTCTTGAGTGTCATATATTAATATTATATAACATAAGACCAGCTCATCCAGCATTGTAAATCCACACTTGTGCTCCTACAAGCTTCACCAACAAAAGTTGCAGGTGCTGTTTCTGAAAAATCCCACATCTGATGAAGACTGTAGGATTTCAACACCTTGACTATGGCTGTAAAGTAATTCCTTTCTGTTTCTTCCTGGATAATAAGACTGTTGTCCATTCAGGACTCAGTGCTGGAGTGACACTCCAACCTTTGCCCTGTGTGTTTGCTCTTTCCTCTCTGTAGGTTGTCCCACTGCAATTGAACTGATCCTCACAGAGGTTTTGTGTTTGTGCATTTTCTTACACTTTCATAACTTTAGTATTTTGTGTCTTTGTAGGTACTGCAATGCCACTGTCATTGCATTGCCATTATTTACATTCTTTACCCCTTCTCTTCAGATTTGCATTAAAAGTTGTATTTTAAAGCATATTCTTATTCACACCCAGCCCACACAAGGGTTTGTTCTGCAGAAGGTGGTGCATCAAAACCAGAGTGCCATGCCCATGAGACAGTGCCCTGTTTGTGCACATACAGACACCCCTGGCAGGTGTGGTCCCTGCAGCTGAACAGCCACTCTGTGCCCCCAATAAATGTGTGACAGGAGGCTGCAGGAGCCCCAGGGGTGCTGATACGCAAAACAGCCTCTGAGAGGTGTGTGCCTCACTCTAGTGGTTATTCCCAGAAAGAGCAAAACAGGTTATGCCCAAAAAATTATAAACTTGAACCCTTTTGTTTGTATTTGCTGTTACAAATACCCATGGCCTTATTCTCCACATAGTTGAAAAATGGTATTGCTGCTCTTAACAAATTAATGGCATTCTGCTGCAACATTTTTCACAGTCTAGTACAGGTCCTAAACTGAAAAGTATTCCTCTCATCTAATCTTAATTTCTCTGCCTCGCAATTTAAGTGATTTTGTATTTTTGCAATAACAGATGCTTGCAATCCAACTTCTTTATCATTCATTATTTTAAATGCTTTTTTACCACTTTTCAAATATTTCTCTTCTCTGAAATAATAACTTCACTCCTTTCAGTGAAAGTGAAATAATAATTTCACTGCTTTTCAGTGAAAAATTCTTTCCAATCTTTGATCATTACTGCTGCCTTTTCCCAACACTTGTGGCCTTGCAATGCAACTTCTGGGATGAGGTTCTACCCTCAGTAATCCACAGAGCTGTGTTGTTCTGTTTATAATGCTGCTGTAAGTCATCCCTGTATATCTTTGTCCCTTAAGATCTGCAGACCTTTTTGTTTTCTCATCAGTGATGCACAAGTCATGTGAGTAGTTGCCTTGTCCCTAAATGTGATAGCTCTGAGACAATACATATTTTTCATGGCAATTTATGCTAGTCAGTGATCTGTTCTGTCTCTGAACCATATCGCAAAAACATTCTTGTAACACAGACAAACCTACCCATCTAATCACAATCACAGAAAATATCTGAGATGATTGGGATGGCATTCCATCCAGCAAAAAAAAAAGCTTCTGTTAATGGAAGTGACAGTCTGCAGTGTAAATATGTGTCACCAAACATCCTGAGTTCTGCCTCTCCCTGTCCCAGCGAGTCACTGCAGGACTCAGTGCCGTCGTGTTGGGATTCTCCCTGGTGCCACTGAGCGCAGGAGTCTCTCAGCACACTGACCTCTGATGCCTTATGTTTTATATTCCCTTCCTGCACAATTAACCTCTTGCTCTGCTGCTGTCTCCCTTGGTAGAGGTTGTGTGGTCCTTCCCACGCAGGTAGCCCCAGTGGGTCTCTGAGGAAGAGCTTTCCTGCCCCGTGCAGGAGGCACAGTCACACTGCCAGATGGAGGCCCTGGGCTCCTCTGGCCCCGTGGTGCTGGGGCTGTGCTGGCAGCAGAGCACAGCCAGGTGAAGGACACCCACCCCTGCACCAGCAGGGAGCACAGTGCTGCCTGACACCAGAGCAGAGACAGCAAGGCAGCTCTTGGCACCTTGATCTCACCTGAGACCCATGAACAAGGATACTGTGGGTGCAGACTTCATAAGGAAGAATTATGGTAGGGAGATTCATGAGCTGATGTTCAGAGACAATGCCTTACATCTGGAGATGGGAAAGAAGGTCGAGGAGCCAGGTCATAAAATCCATGATGCTCTGCCTTTGGTGCTTATCTTAGGAGGAGCTGATTTTCCTCTGGCAGGAGAGATGAACTGCAGAGATGTATTGGTGAGCTGTGCAGTGACAGCACTTCTGTTCCTCAAACAATGCCCTATGTCTGTTTCTAAGTGTCAAAATTCCCAAGTTTCCTTCCAGTGCTGTGGAATTCTCTGCTGCTGTCACATGAAGGCAATGCTATCTACACACACTCAAAACCAGATGGACTCTTCATTCAGACTACTTTTATCTGAAGTGCAGATGAGGACAGCACTAATTTTACAATACAAATCCTCCCCTCTCCACCCCTTTAAGTTTCTATCTACATCCTTCAGGCACTTACCTATGTGAAAGTCAGAGATGGTATTTCTTTTAGTAATGATATAAGGGGTGTGTGAATGGCTGGGAGTGGAATTGAAACATAAAAGAAGGAAAACCAATAGCAGTGTGGCTAAAGAGGTGTGAGGCTCCCCTGCTATCTGTGTCCAGCCAGGGAAGAACACTCAGTGTTCCTGTAAATGGGCCCTTTTCTTACTAAATGTGCTGCTATAACTTTATGTTTAAATCTATGGGAATTTTTTATATATATATATATATATATATGTGTGTGTATGTGTAAAAGAATCCTATGCCTGTGAGCTCTTCTGAACTCTTTGTGACAAGCTGCAAATGGAGAAAGAGACAATTGCATCTTTACGTGCCAGTTAAAATCAAGACCTGTAGACTGAAGCTTCCCACTGTCTTCTAGATGAAGTCTGTGATGCTGTGAGGTGCTGAATTCTCTGTGGTCACAGGGATTTAGGAGATGGGGCTTTCATCATGTTTCAGGGTTGGGCTCCTTGATTCTGGTTAGGCTCCAAGTGTGTAGGAGCAGAGTTCTGTGGAACCAGTTGGCTGTTTTACTGCCATCAGAGGAGGGTGGGAGTGCAATATCACTGGCCTTGTGACTAAACTGGCTGGAAGCCTCTCCTCTGCTTTTCATTTCCCCTGGGCTCCATGCTGTACCATCACACTCACATCCTTGTAATATTTTCTGGGCTCTTCCTTTGCAAAAGAGCTGCAGTCTGAGGTTGGTTTTCCATGTAGACTTTCATTATGTGGCACCGGATCTCCTTTTATGAAGGTTATTTTTATGTCCTCTGGAGGTTTGCTTTTCCATCATAATTACTCACAACCTGACAGACTTATAATCCTCTGAAAGGATTTGTGACATTGTAATCTTCTCTACTGCTACCCATTGTGGCTTCACAAACAGAGGATTATAACCTCTAAGGAGGCAATGAGCAGATGAACTCTGGAGATATCAGGACCCTGCTTTCATATCAATTTCCAGTGCTTGAGTTGTGGGAGGGCAGGGAGCAGTGCTGTGTTCTCACTCCTGCCCACGTTTCTGGTTTTCTTCATCTTCTTTTGCCTCAAGTAGCAGAGTTGAGAAATTAATTAAACCTACCAGTTATACACACTTTGAGCACTGCAAATACCCTTAGTTATGCAAATTAAGAAAAGATAAATTCAGCAAATTTGACTTACACAACAGAAATGATTTTGCCCAGAAGAATGTTCTTTATACTTTCCCAAAAGGTAGCAGTTGTTCTACAAATCACACACTCCTGCACCTTTCCCCAGAAGTAAAGAGTCTGCTAAGATGTAGCAGCCAGCTCAGACCTGTTGTTTTGACTGCTTTGTCTCTCAATGAAATTACTTTGTTTCCAGCAATTAATATACTTTTACACAATGGGAATGTGCCTGTCATTCTAATGTTATTCTAAATATTTATATGCCTTGTTTATTGTTTTCTTTAACTGTAATGGTTTGAATACATTAAAAATTTCCTTGCTTCAGGCATCCCACTAATTTGTCTATTACCTATCCATACACCATGTACTAACAGTTTAGAAGGAAAAGACCAGACAGTATAAAATTACAGAAGCCAACTTTGTGCCTTTGTTATTTACTGTTTTATCTAAGCAGTAAGTTAGCAGTCCCTTGCCTGTAGATTTTGGGTAACAAATTCCCTGCCGGATTCTCATCATTCAATAGTCATAATTTGTTATCTTTTAAAACAGCAGAGAACAAAATTTATTGCTTATGAAGTAGGTTGCATGTTCTCCTGTTGCACAGACTCACAGGAAATACAAATGACTGGCTTTTCAAAGGATGATGACTATTCCTTGTGCTGCAGCACTTAATGTATTTTGAAGTCTCAGCACCACAGAATGAGTGTTTTAATTCTTCTCCTGTAGAATGATCAGAGGTTTCAGAAATCCAGCCTTTCTGAACACATCTTTCTTGAGGTTTGGCATTTCATGTCTTCTCATATGTCCCATATCTTGCAGGATGTCTACTTAATTATGCCCCCTAATATATAATTTCTTCTCTGGCATCAGCAGATGCCTTCAATTTTTGCCTTCAATCCTCTAAAGCCCAGAAATCGCTTTATATCAGACTGCTATTTACAATGATTGTTCTTAAACACATTTAATAGGAATGCACCTTGTTTTTCACTGCATGTTCCAACTTTTTACAATCTTCTGAATTCCAATTCCGCCCTTCCAAATCTTTGAAACACCTTCCAGCTTGATGGTGTTCACAATTTAACAAGTATATGTACACTGTCCCATTGTCCTCCTCATTACAGAAAACCTTGGAGGCAGAACAAATCCTGACAGAACTCCATTCCTTGCATCCCTCCACTAAAAAATAGGAATCATTTGGGATTATTCTCTGAAAGCAGTTTTCAGACAATTTTGCACCAACCTTTTAGAAACAGCTTCTGAAAGCCTATTAAAAATTAGGATTTTTATATCTACATCATTCTCTCATCCAAAGGGCCTGTTACATTGACATGAAAGGGAATTGCTCAGGTTAAGCTCCATTTATTCCTGAGAAATCTGCATTAGTGGTTTTTCATGACCATGCCCAATTCTATTCCTTTCCCCCTTCCTTTCCCTTAATTCATGATGAAATTAATACTAAATTATTTTGTGTTCTGTTCTAAGGCTTGACAGCACACCTTGTTTTTGAGTGTTTTACAGAATTTCATTCACTGGGTGAATTCTCAACAATAATGAACACATGGTGGGCCCAAGTCTTTTTTCCCAGTGTGCAGATGAATCCTTCTGGGCCATCAAATAGAAACAGAACATAATTTTTCTAACAGCTCTTCAAACCTGGCCCTCGTTTCCTGAGGTGTGATGCCTCCTCTGCTCTCTGATGCTGTTTTTTTTTAGTTTATTGAAATTCTTTTTCTAGTGAATAGTGATGTCCTGTCTTCCAAAAGGGACAATTTGATTTTTTGAATCTTTAGATGTTAACTTCTAATAGATAAAAAGAAATACATTTTTAAAAAGTAGTATTTTGGAGCCCAATGTATGGTTGTCTTTTAATCAATGCCAAACCTTATCTAAGCAGGCATTTATATGAGCCACAGTAATTTGGATTGGCCCTTTATGTAGAATAATATCCTAACATTTAGCTGCTTAGTTATGGTGTTTTCCACATTGTTATTGCAATAATTTCTAGAGCTGAATTATTTTCTATTTGCATAATGTTGTTTTATTCAAATATATGCACAAGAGTTTCAGGGGAAAATAATTAGGCGAGACAGCACCAGACAAATACTCCTTCTGAGAAAGAAAATGAAGTCTTTGGTGGGGGAGTCCCTCTGGATTTAGCCCGTCTCATTTGCTTTTGGCCACTGAGGTGAATCTGCAAATCTGACACCGCAAGCAGAGCAGAGTGGGCATGTCCTGTGTGGGTAAACACAGATGGATCCGTGCCCAGCTCCTGCTTTGTACAGTAAATCACGTCCAGCCCTGTGCAGTGTGGTTATCCAGGCCCTTGTGGAGAGGTGTGTGACCCACACCTGGGGTTCCTGCCCCCAGAGCAGCCCAGCCTGGCAGGGCAGGAGCCCCCTGCTCCCTCCAGCCCAGCGCCGAGCTGGGTCCTGCTGGGAGCTCGCCGGGCGCTGTTCCCTGCTCTAACACTCATCTTCTCACAAACGCTTCCTGGTGCAGCCACTGATGACACTGCAGCAAGAGGTAAAATAATTCTGTTTCATGCTCAGGCACTGGAGACAAGAAGTGATAGAAAACAAAGAAATGGATTTTAAAATACAATTTCCTTTTCGCACCTGAAATTGTGGATTTCAGAACTTGTGCTGAGGGACAGGGGACAAATATCTGTCCATTTTCCCCCTTGGAATTACTACCCAGGCATTTACTAGCAGAGGGGGGGACTCACTTTATATTTTTATTTGAGTTTATATTACATTTTTTTAAGGAAAGTAATATCACATTAAGAGCTACCATTTAATTTTAATATTACAAATAATCTTAAGAATCATTCAAAAGTGTGACTTCAGCCTTCAGATTATTTAATTTTCTCTATTGATGATGTACATATCCTTTTGAAGGAAGCTCCAAGTAGATATGAGACTGGAGGAAAAGGAGGACAGAAAATCTTTCCATAATTAGGACACAGGCAATCCTGTATCAACAGGAACTTTATATTCCTATTTAACATTTCAATAATGATCCCATTTTATTTTGAACCTCTAGACTTAAAAGACAACTGTGAGAGCTGCTGCCTCTCCCCCCGTGTTATTTTAGGAACCTCTTACGTGTAATTTCTGTGATCAATAACGTCCCTGCACATACCCTGACGTGCAGCAGAAAGATGGCCTAGTTCTATTTTTGCATTTTAATGGCCTTTTCAGAGTGACACCTCTACTCTTAAAGAACAATGACGAATATATGTCTCAATAAATGCTGCTCAATCTTGCCGCTTTGGAGAAGCAAATTTCAGTGGCTTTTAAGTCTTCCCTCACCTGAACACACATTGAAACTGTCCACCCAATTGTGATCTTTTTTTGCCAAAATGCAAATATTTTCTTCTAAGTAGTCTTTAATGGAAGCAGTTATCAAAATAGCTGCAGTAGGCCAGGCACAGGTCCCTGCTCCTCTGGGAATGAGGCTCAATGGGCTACATGACCAAGGGCACGTTGCACAGACAAGAACAACACTGAGCTGACAGGAGGAGAAGGCTGGAAAAGCCTTCACCCGTCCAGTGATGGAACCAGGATGGATTAGTCCTGCTAGGCTGGGCAGGTGAGCCTGTAGGGACTGCCCTGCTGTGAGCTGAGAGGTCCCACAGGTGTGGGGTGTGTCCAGGACACTGCAGCCAGCACTGCTGCAGCCAGGACAGCTCTGCTGGCTCAGTGTCCCAAGGGTGCTCCTGCCTTCTGCTCCCTCCTCTCTCATCCTGCCCTGCCAGAGGGAGCCCTGACACCCACAGCTCCTCCTGCCAGGGATTGTACTGGTGTCAGGCTTCTCTAAGAGCCTTTTGGTTTTATTTCTGCTCTACACCAGAGTTAGGCCTTTTCCTGTGTCCTCCTCCTCCCTATGACGTGTGCTGGGAATGCCTGCTCGGCTGTGGGGCATCTTCAGCCATGTCTTCTCTTGAGTGTACGGCTGTCTGTGCTGCACTGCCCTCAAAACATCTGCACACAGCTCCCTGTGCTGTCTCAGGGAGGCAGCAAGAGGATACAGATCTCTAGGAGTATCTCCAGCCTAACATTTTGCCTTCCACTTTGGTATGTGTCTACAGCAAAGGAAGTTGCCTCCATAAACTCTTTGTTGGACAGTTTATTTTCTTAGCTCTGGAATAAAAAAGTACTCACTCCTGAAGCCTCTCTGCTAGCAAGTTATTGCTTTTATGGCCTCATAAAAGCAATGTTTTCTTACTATTAAAACCTGTTTTCTTACTATTCTCTTCATTCTTTTCTCTACTTCATTACAAACTTGTATCTTGTATAATTTGTAAGCTGAGGCAAAAGTATAAAAATGTAGATCTGATATTTTGAAAACGATATTATTTAGTGTGAAGTTTTGATCAGTGCTCAGCCTTTACTTTTCTCTTGGAACTGGCACTTTTTGAGAATGGCAGAATCAGAGAAACTTAGAACATTTCTGAAGCTGTCTCTGAACGTGTTTTATGAACACCTACTTTAATGGAGTTAGGCCAATATTTATAAACTGAACTTCAGTAGTTCAGCACATCTTCGGTAGTGGTACCTCAGCACTGCTCAATTCACAAATGTGCTGCTGCTGAATTAAATTCACAGTACCTTTTCCCTCCTCAGCACAGTGCATTGCCTGTGTTTATTTGCATTTTTCATGACCACTGTGCCCCACCTCACACAGAAACCCTGTACCCCAGCGAGCACATCTCACCCTATCCATCTCCTTGACCTTCCTGACAAGACCAACTTAATCAGTTTGTCTTTCAGAGCTGTGTTTTATAACATCACTGAGATCAACAAAACCCTTTTCACAAAAGCCACTGAATAACAATGAATTGTTAAATTAACTCTCAGTCCCTTGCTAATGAACATGGGTTGCTTTTGCACTAAAGCCTTGAAGGTGGGGTGGTTGTCATCCCACGACATCTCCCTCAGCTCTGTCTTCTATTAAGCCACAGGAACTTTATTTCCAGTCTGGAATACAACCACTCTCACTGGTGTCTGTATTCATGCAGTATTGTCATTCCTAAATGAGGCAATGTACTAAGGATTCACTTCACTGTCCTGGGGATTTTTCTTCCTTTATTTAGCTGTTGTTTTACAGTGCTTTACCTCTCACCAGAGTAAGTTGGATGGGTTTATAGAATGAGAGGAACCTTTCAAAACTGGATCTTTTCCCTCCTGATGAATTGATACTCAAACAGAAATACTGGGTGTTGGTTTCAATAATTTGTTACAGTGCCACTACATCAAATTTAAGTTCCTCTAAGAACCATGATTAGCTGGTATAAAATGATGAATGAGGGACTGCTAATGATGCTAATTAACAGTGCTTTTGAACCCAAGTACATCTTGGCAGGAGGAGACCAACACCCAGGACAGATTTTGAGTGTCTGCCCAACAGTACCTGCCTGAAGTAAAATGTGTCAGAAGTCAGGCTGAATAGGGGACAGTTTATAATACCACCTCTTCTGTCACGCCTGTCTCCTTATTAGCTGGACTGTTGTCACCCACTGGTCTTTCACAGACAGCTCTTCCTCCCAAACACTAAGTACAGGCCCAGAAGGAAAAGTAAAAGTGATGCTTCTATTCTCAGACATTTCTAGTTATAACCCATTACTCTGCATACATTATTTTTAATGGATTGCAGAATGCCTCTTCAGCTTTCTCAGAATGTCTTCCAAGAACAAGGCTTTGTGGACTCCTGCCAGGCACACACACGTATGATTTGTATGCTGTCCTTTTCCTTTATTGTTGGGAGCAGAACTGTCTTGGCAGCAGCTTTGCTACTCTGCCTTCGATCTCTCTTGTTCTAGAATTCACAGAAGCCAAAGTCTCAACCTTCTCTGCCTTAGTGTCAAATACAGGCAGGTGCTCAGGGTCCTGTTCTCTGGGAACTTTTCACTTATGACAGGTTAAATTACCAGGCCCTGAAAACTGAAATTCTGGGCACAACATTATCAGCAAGGGCTAAGCAGGGGTCAGGTTTTTATCCCTGGGACTGTTTCCTGCCTGAAGGGCTTTTGCTCCTGGGCAAGAACCTTCCTGCTCAGCTGACTGAAGCAATGAACTCTCAATGTTACACAGATTATTAGGAACACTTTTCCATGCAGTCTTGTTTTTATTTATTTATTCCTGATGTGCTAAGAATTTGCCAGGCAGAAAAAGGCACAGTCCCTGCCCTAAGGGGAGCCTGCTGGAAGCTCTGATATTTGCATGCCTGTGGACTTCCTCTGTGACCAAAGGCAATGTCCTTGTATTATTGCATTAATTCTGTCAGAACTATTGCTTCTCACAGCATGGCATTGTAAATAATGTCTGTTTACAATAATGGATCATTACTCAAACTTCCCACAGAAACTCAATATGCTGTAAGTGGTTTTCCCTTTGTATTTATTATAATTTACCTCCAACGCTAATCAATGCTACCTCAGGAAAATTCTCTTTGTATTACATATTTACAACCAGAAATACTGTGGTTAATAGTTAGTTTCCAGTAAAATAGCAGATAAATCATATAGCAATCATTTAGTCTTCTCTTCTGTATCTTAATTATGGATTTTTAGACCATGTTTTAATCTTTTTAATGGCACATCTCTACCCCATTAAACAACACTCATGTTTTACCCACGGGTGGTTCTTGCTGATGTGATCCCTTTACTTGGTTGGTAGAGTAACCTGCCTCTCTTTCTCCATCTTTCCTAGGAGGAAACAAGTACTTGTTTTTTTAAACAGTAGTCATGGACCCAGAGTCTAGTTCCCCAATTCCCAACTCCACCACAGTGACTTTGTGTGCTCATGGTGAAGTCACCAAAGGACTAACAGTGTTAACAATACCCCAAGGCTGGTCTTTGGAAACACTTCATATACTTCTGCCAGCGGGGTTTTTTTTCATTTTTCAGTTAGAGAATTGTTATATCACACACAAAAAAGTGGTTTTTTTCATTTAAACTGGTCTGCACAGATTTTCTGGAAGTGTGTGTTTGTTCATTGCACTGGCCTGGCAGAACAGATTCCTCTGTGGTTGGAAACTAAGGATTAGTATGAGACAGCTTAGTAGGAATGGCTTTGTTTTCAACGGGAGAAAAATGGTTGAAATGTATATGGTGATAACCTACAGCCTTGTTTTACCAAATAGCTGGAAACAATAATCAAGTTAGACAAAACATTACAATCAAGGCAATAGCAATAATGTCTCCAAGAGAGATGGATCTGCCATTTTATGACAGTACATCCAGTGTGCAGCCTTCCCACATCCAGTACAATCCACACAAAATGCAATATTGTAGCCAGAAACTCAGATGTCTGCATTAGAACTTGTGCTCTTAATGCACAGGAAGCACATGGACAAGTAACCTCAGCAGCAAGATCTTTTTGATTAAATTCTGTATCTGCCAGAATCACTTATATCCACAGAGAACCACTGATGTTTTGTTATCTCCTCTAGTGCTTACAAGAATTCATATCAAAAAGCCCCAAATAAATGGAAAAAACTTTTGAAACAGTTTGTCTTTCGTTAAACACCAGCTGTCCTTGCAGCTCAGAGAGAGGAACTGAGTGTAAAAGGTAGAGACCATTACACACAGACACAGGATCAGGTGTCAGAACAACTTCTCTTCTGAACACTCTCTCTGACTTACGTAGGGTTAACAAATGCTCAGCAACCCTAATTTCTTTCAGAAAAGTGTAGGAGAAAAAGGATTATTTACTTATATGCTGTACATACTTCATTGCTTGTTCTGGGTATTAATGATGCAATATTTTCAAGTTCCACCCAGAACATGGCAATTGGAAGTGTGTCCAGCTTCTCCCCATGTTTTCATTGGGTTTTGTTTAAATGTTTGCAACTCAGATGTGTTTCCAAGCCTAGGCAGAATTCTGTGGTTTGCCTGCTATCAGCATGAGCTGGAGAAAGCTGTACCACTCTGAGACTATTGTCCCACAGATAAATACTGTCAGAATTCCTCCTTGTGTGTCAACCGTTATTGCATTGATTGAAATAGATTGTCAGATCTTTCTCTCTTCAGATTGAAGACAGACCCAGAAGGCAGATAAATATGTGCTTAACTGCCAATTATGAATCTGGTTGGCCTTGGCAGGACTAAAAAATGTAATAGGATTTTTCTGTCTCTGTTTGAAATTCAATAAGAAAAGAAGAAAGATTTTTCTATTATGTTTTGTTTGGTTTTTTTCCTTATGGGTGGATGAGCACCCTTTGCTTAGCTATTTCTTTTCATAAAATAATTGAGGCTCAAAGGGCATCTCTGTAATTTATTATACATGCATCAGTCCACTTGACTAGAGATTGGTGAAAGAACCTGACCTTTCTCATGATAAAGGGAATATAAGTGAGGAGCAATTTTGATGTTGTAGGCACTCTGTCTTGTAGGTGTACATGAGCATGTATTTGTTTTAGAATGATAACTGTTGTTGTCACTTCCTGGCAAGCTTTCCTTAGAGAATAATCCTTGTTCACACTGACACTTGCACTTCCTACCGTGCCTTTAAAACAAAGGCTTGAGAGATTTGCTGAGCGAAAGACAGTTCTGCTTAAATGTGCCCAGGTGAGGGAAACAAAGCTTTCAAAGGGGTGGGGGGTGTCCCGTGACCAGATAAGGACTTGGGAGGGTCTGCTCTGGAGGAGAGAAGGCTGAGGGAGGATCCCCAGGAGGGGACACTTGGACAGGGAGGGCTGATCCCTTCTCACTGGTGTCCAGTGACAGGATGTGTGGGGATGGTTCAGTGCTGCACCAGAGAGGTTTGGGCAGGTCACAGGAAATATTTCTTTACCAACAGGGTGGTCAGACACTGGAACAAGCTCCTTAGAGGGGTGGTCAATGCCCCAGAGCTGCCAGTGTTTAAGGGCATGTGGACAGTGCCTTTAACCTGCTTTATCTTAGGCAGATCACTGCACTTCCAGCTGGAACAGTCTATTCTGTTCTATTATTTTATGCCGAAGTTGAGAAAGAGACAATGAATTCAACAATTAAATTCTGTTTTTTCAGAGTATTTTTCTTCTGTAAGTAAATGATGTGTTCTGTGCTTCAGGGTATTAAAATAAGAGGCTTTTCTGGGGAGTGAAGGTGCAAACAGGAGCTGTGGTTTGGAATGAGTGAGCTCTTCTGCCAGTAGCAGGTTGCTGGCTTTTTTTCATTTTATACCAGTTTGTTTGGGGAGCCACATTGCTCAGCCTCTGATGTCATATTGTGTGAGAAACAATAACACAAACTATGTAAAAGGAGGGGAAAAAAGCACTGCTTTGCATTTTAAATCTGAACTTGTAAAATCCCAGCTCAGTGCAGGAGCACAGTTGAGTGAGAAGAGTCTCTGCTCTCAGATATCTCAGCAGGACACTGTGTCTGGGACAGCCCAGCTCTGGTGCTTCCAAAGCCAAATCAGCTGTTCCCAGCTGGACCAGGTACTCCACATAATCACCTTGTGCCTTCAGACACATCACTCATGTGGACTCCTAGAGCAGTTGAGGGCAAGAAGGCACAAGAGCAGGCTTTAACCTGTATTATTTTATTTTTCATATGGGACCCATCTGATAAAAGTGCTGGAGCACTTTTAGATGTATTAAACATCTAAAGCCATCCCACACAACGCTACTCTGCAGGTACCTTAGTCTTTTTCTGGCTAAAGAGCACATATCCTCAGCCTAGTCCCTGGTGGTGGATCATTTTCGTTGTGTGGGGGTTTGGAGAAAACCCCAGGTTGCAGCAATGTGGTTTACAGGAACTGCTGTTTTCAGGATTCAGCCCTTTGCAGTTCAGCCTTCAACCACGCAAGCTGATTATGCAGGGAAATAGCCAAGATTTGCATGAGGCACTGGAAAATATGTTATAAAATTTTAATATATCCTCCTTCAAATAGCTTTTGTTCATACCTATTTTTAGGGGGAATTCAACTAAGCATTATCAGAGCCAATATCAACAGCACAGAACGATATAGCTGCACACAGCCATAAGAAATAGCACCTGTTAATAACCTAAATCATCCCATCATCCTTGTGTGCTACTGGTGTGATTGTTTCCAAGAGCAGAATGGAGAGAGATGTGCTAAAGCTCTGAAGTTTGGGTAATTATTGTACGTCAGCAGCAGCTCCGTGTGAGCCAGGACAGCCACCCACTCCCACACTTGGAGCTGCGTAAGACTAAACGGGCATAAATGTGTTGATATATTGTAGCCAGTGATTGTATATGTGTCTGCTCCACAGGAAATCTCTATTTTTACAGTGGAATTTTATAATAATTGAAAGAATTTTTTAAAAAACCAAAAAAAACCCCACCAAAACCTTCTAGAATTAAAAATACACAGGCTGGAAGAGAATTAAGGTAAAACAACTGGTTGCTTGGGAAGGTCAGCCACCCTCTCAAGAAAAAGCCAGTTGGATATGGGGTGTAAATTTAATTTTTTTTTTTTTTAAAGCACCAAAGCTGGAAGTGTTAATAAAATGTAATAATTCAAAGAAAATACAAAGAACTATAATTTAACTTTTGTTAAATTATGAATTCACTTTTATTCCCCAAAACACCTGAAGCTGAAGGAGTCTGTGCTGAGACCTGAAGCCCTGTGATAAAACTTAAGGCTCATGGCTTAACCCTAATGAGTCTTGAATTAATAGTTCTGATTTCAAAACAGAGTACAATTAGAACAGCCTCTTCAGTGTCAACTAACTACAAGTATCATAACTGTCATTTAAGGAAAATATTGAGTCTTAATTCTAGCTATGTTAAATTATATCAGTTGTGAGTTCATTTTTTCTCGTGGTGTATCAGTAAGAGGAAAAATAAGCAGAAATAAATGTCTGTGAGCAATTAAATTATAACTGCTGCTGGCATTAATGACATTTATTATTCATGTGTTTTTTCCCCACTCCTAAATAGCATAGAATTATGAGGGTTTTTGGTTCTTTAAGAGTAAAATGAGGTCTAAAAATTTGAATATTGTAAATTTCTGTAAATATAATGTTTTTCTCTAGTCCCAAGTCTTGAGAAACAGACACTTCACAAGTCTCAAAGAATGCTGTTGTTTATCTCTTGGTTCTTAATGTGAAATTCACTGGGCTCTAATCCCGAACACATTAAAGGCTGTGGCATCAGGCCTGCACCCACAACGGGCTGCTCTCAGAAGAGTGGAATTGCAAAGGAGCCTGATGGAGACAGGCACCCAGCTTTGGTGGAATCTGGGATTTGGAGCCCCGGCTGCAGCTGGCCAGGGGTGCTTTGGGCGGAGATTTGCAGAGGTGAGAGGCGCAGCCAGGGCAGCGTGGTTTGAACCAGAGGCTGATGGAGAACGGCCGTGGTTGGGCTCAGCCCGGCACCTCCGCGCCCTGCCCAGCGCTCAGAGCCGCCCTCAGCCCCCTCTGCCACAGCTCTGAGGAGCTGCCCCTGAGCAGGGCACCCATGTGGCACTGGGATTTTGGCTTTCTGGTCTGCAGCTCCTCAGGGCTTGGCTGTCCAGCTCCACAGCTGTGCCCAGGAGGTGCAGGACAGCCCGTGCTGGACTGGCCTTCTGCAGGACCGCTAAAATACTTCCTTTTCATCCAAACCAGAAACAAACCAAGTTCTGAAATTTCAAAACCCTTTCAAGCACAAAGAATAATCTGCTCCCCTTACTTTATTGCTCTAGGTTGTACCTATAGTAGTGTTTTCTTGTCATAGTAAAAAAAAAAAAAAAAAAAGTAATATAAATAAAAAGAAGCATATTCAGTTGTTAATGAGCAATAATATGTATCCAGGATTTCTCTGTCTTGAAACTTGTTTTGTCTCCAAAACAAACCAAAGTGCAGAACATATTCTCCTAGAAAATGCATAAGCAGAAAAAAGAATCATATCAACAAAGTTGCAAAATCTCTTGAAAATCTAGTTACACTAGAAAAGCATTCTTCAGCAACCGACGTTTTAATAGGAAATACCTCAGTATTCTGCTGACCTTTACAAGTTTAGCCCTTATATAGGAATGAACTCTTTGAAAAATGTCTCTAATTCAGTTGTCACAAGCAGGCACCAGAATGTGCTTGATCTGTTTCATGGGCAGAGGCTTCATTTTGATTTTTTCACAGGCACAAAGTTTGGTTTTACACTGTCTCCCATAGTTCTCAGCTGCCTGATCACATCTATTTCCTCACAAACAAAAGGCTCCTTGAAAAAACTAAGTATGTGGCTGAGATAATGAGGATGATAATGGAAAGTAATCTTGGCAATTATTGTGCCTTACACACCAAAAAGCAGACCCTGTCTCATTTCCAGGAATCCCACAGTGCCAAGCTGGTGGGTGACAGAAGAAGGATCCAGAATGCTGCTCACATGCACATTCCATAGATCCAGGGGGGAGAGGGATGCCTTTGATCCATGTGCTGATGGGCAGCAGCAGTGCAGCGTGCTACAGCCAAGGTATGAGACATCATGAGCAAACATTTATGGCCCAGGGAGCTCAGTAACAACAGCAATTCAGGCTCCAGCTGTAGTTGGTCATTATGTAATGCCACTTGCTCACCCATTTGGACTCCTTTCGAATCAAACTGAGCTCCTGCTTCATAGTAGCTAGCAGGACAAAATATATTAAATTGTGACGGAGGAAGGAAACATGAGGAGTGACACTGTCTGATACTGTAAGCCCTCAGACCAGCCAGGCCTCCTCCAAGCAGAGAATGACAAAGATAAATATGAAAGAATCTAAATATTTCAAATCAAATTTTACTGAAAATGTGTGAAAGGGCATGTAAGGACTCTGTTGTTATTAGAAACAAATAATGACAGTAATAAGCAGGAAAAAAAATCATTAATAGTATTCTACACTAGGAACTGATTTTCTGAACAGAACCGAATTTCTAGAACTAATTTTCTAGTTCTATTTATCACCAGTTCTTTTCTAAAGAATGTTTATGTAGGTGAGAAAGTATAAAAACCCTGTTTCTGTATTTCCTTAAAGGCAAAGGTATAATTGGACCATTAAACTTCATTACTTTTCTGGAGCTAATGTAGTGCTCCTTTTGTGGTGGCCACAGCACAGTGGTTGTTTACAGATGGACTTGCACATCCTGCAGGTAGTTGCTCTGAAATGTGCTGTTCTTTAGCCTGCTCCTCTGAAACCTGCTGCTCTGAAGCACTGACTCCCGAATGCTGCACTTTGTAGGTAGATCAGTCAAAGTTCCTCTCTCTCCTCCTGTTCCTTAGTCTAAAAATGCACCAAAGGTTGTGCACCAGGGGTGAGATTCTCTCTTGTGAACGGAGCAAACAGGTAGTATCTGCGGCAAGTGGGATTTATTTATACATTGATTAAAAGTTCCCGGCATATTTTGCCTGGCATGCCCTAAGCCAGGGCAGCTTTTCCTCCCCAGGAGCCCTGTTCAGACACTGGAGCGGGGATGTTCGCATGGGCGCTGCGTGTGAGCTCAGTCCTCACGCTCAGGGCAGCCCGCGGGGGCTGTGCTGTGTTTTGGCAGAGCTCTGCCCCCAGAGCCGCAGTTCTGGCACCGGAGGAGGGATTGCCAGCTTCCCCGAGCCCTGGGCTGGGTGGCACCAGAGCCAGCCGTGTCCCAGCAGGGACAGGAGCGCTGGTGGCAGGCGCAGAGCACTGCGAGGGGGATTCGTTGTGCCGGGGAAGGCTGTGCCTGCTGCAGAGGCTGAGGGGAGCCAGCGGGGCTCTTCCCTCAGCCGGCGTGCGCCAGAGCACGAGTGCCAGAGCGATGTCGATGGGGTCACGGGCACAGTAACGAGTGTTGTGCCTGTTGCAGAGGTGGAGCTGCGTTCTGCCCGAATCCCTGCCTCCAGCTCTCTCCGAACGGAGCGCGGAGCGCAAGGACAGCGGGCCCTGCAGCCCCGCTCCGCAGCCCGGCCCGCAGCGCAGGGACCCGGCAGGGCCGAGCAGAGACTGCCAGGGCTCCTGGTTTGCAGGGCAGGGCTGGGGCAGAGACTGCCCGGGCTCCTGGTTTGCAGGGCAGGGACCCGGCAGGGCCGGAGCAGAGACTGCCCGGGGCTCTGGCTCCCCTCCGGGCCATGGCCCTGCCCGGCTCCGGCGGCTGCTGCACCACGGAGCCAAACGCTGCTTTTCCAGGCCTGCGGGGACACTGGAATGCTTGTGAAGAGCAAAAGGCTCCCAAGTTTTTGAGAGATCGTATTTTTTGCCCTTACAAATAGCTGATAGGAGTCAGGGAAGACTTGCATTTGTTTGTCCCACATGTCCCACATTGAAGAAGCATTGTATAAAGGCTGCTGAAAAATGCCTTTTTATTTTTTTTTTTTAATTTAGTTTCTTTTTGCATTTAGCTGCAGGTTTTTATACCCAGAATTGAAAACATTCAGCTCTTCAGAAAATGGCCTTTATTTTAAAAAAAATTTT